>CM032925.1:6290011-6737283 GCA_019202795.1 Arabidopsis thaliana x Arabidopsis arenosa
ACTAAAGTTGCGGTAAGTAGTGTTAGATGCCCCTTGATTTGCTTATTTCTGGGGTAATGCCACTCCTTAATCTGCTATGCGGAGAAATTGCTGTCTTATTTCTTAATCTTAATCTGGTAAGCTTCCTATTGTAGAGAAGATTTGGATCTCAATAGACGTTCCTAATAGCCAGTCTCCTAGTCAATATGAAAGAGAGAATTGCTTCTGCCATGGAAATTGGAAGGTGAGTTTATCAACTCTAGAATGCTGACTATTCCACTTGATGTCAGTGTGTTGTGTGAAAAATGTATAGTTTGATCTCATATCCATGTTAAATGAGGCTCGTTTTGATTTTAAACATGATTATGAAGAATGGTATACGAGACATTTTATCTTCCATTTTAAGTGACTTTTGCAATATCGGATCTGTCCAAACTTTTGCAAATGGGGGTGAAGGCATGCATTGTCTGGTATACACCTCACCGTGGCCTGGTATTACAAATCCTCTCTTCATTACTGGTGCTTATCTCTTTCTATATCTCATTTTTCGTTTTACTTGAGAGGTTAGTTCATTTTAAGTGGTTATTCATCAATTTGCACTACACAAGTCATTGAAATCATCCCTCACATATCTTTGATGGTGACCAAGTTTTCTAAAAAATGTGTCGTTCTTTTTGACCTTTGTGGTGCTAATATCTTATTCTTCTTTTCATTTTTTAGCATGCCGAAATGGGTCTTAAAGTGATTGAAAACAATAGGTTCTCTTGTAAAACTAGAAACTTAAGCTCTCTGGATGGAAAGAAAGACTTGAAGGTTTGTTCTCTTCATCATTGGTGCTTACCTCTTTCTATATTTTTTTTTTGCTAGAGTGGTTAGTTTCTTTTTTAAGTTGTTCTTCATCAATTTCCTATACACAGGATTTTTCTGTTTTGCAAGGCTCCTGAATTTGATATCAAAGATAGTTCATGTTGCATGGTACTTCTTTAGATCCAAGCTGCATTAGCCCATATCACAGAAGTTCTCTTTTTGTTAGTATCTTTGTGTTTGGTGAGTCTTTTGGATTATATTGGAAAGAGGAGATACAAGGTCTACAAGAACTAGGCAAGACAGTGGAAATCTTGGTCTGGTTGTTGTGTGCAGTTCCAGGTTGGGATGAGAAATATGTGCAGGTATGCTTATTAGTCCATCTTATATGTATTTATAGAATTATTCCCCCAAAATATTAAACTTGAAAATGCAGGTTCAACAACAAATTGAAACCATCCCTCACATATCTTGGATTGCGACAAAGTTTTCAAAGAAATGTGTCGTACTTTACATTACAGGTTGGTATCATATGAAGAAAAAGCTACCTTCAGTTGATGTCGTACTTTACAATCGAACTTATTCTATCGTCAGTTCTAATTTTTTTTTTTCTAACAGAATTTGTTCTGAGCTCTTTTGGCTGAGTTTTTCTACCATTCGTAGGCACTAATGAACAAGCTGTAGATATAGAGACAAGATCCACTGCTTTGAAGCGAAGCATTTGGTGCTGGATTTTGTTTCAAGAGGTTATGTGCTGGTTCAGTAACTTTTCTTTGACTTTCATATTAATCTGATCACAATGATGATTCATTTCTTTTCTTTGTAGCTTTTAAAAAGCATGAAAGAGCACAAGAATCCCAAGGTTCTTAGTGAAGGCTTGTTATGGATTGGTTCCGGCAGTTGATGACTTTGGTGCCTCACTTTTCAATTAAGAAATGTGTAATATTCTGACGTCAGTTCGATTGTTTCTCTTCTTACAGAATTAGTTCTTAGCTCCCTTGGCTGAGTTTTTCTATCATTCGCAGGCACTGCTATGAAGTGCCATAGTGTCTACGAAACAGTTGGCCATGGATTTGTTTTCAAGAGTGTATGTGCTTGTTCGGTAACTTTTCTTTACCTTTCATATTAATCTGATCACACTGATGATTCATGGCTTTTGTTTGTAACTTTTAAAAAACATGAAAAATCTCAAGAATCCCAAGGTTCATAGTGAAAGATTGTTATGGATTGTTTTGGCAAGAATCCCAAAATGACAGAAACTTAAGGTTTTGAATTTTTCCCTACTCAGAACTTTGCAGCCCCTGATTTCCCTATTTATGAAACTGCAGTTCAGTATCTAAGTTGTTTTCATTTGACTAGATTTTTGTAAGGATGTTACAGCTCCCACCAGAAACGTTACCATCAAACTTTTGAGTGCTTTACACAAGTTTTTTGGTTGTGGCTAAGAATTCCTTAAAGCTGCTTTTGATTTGGCTAACTTGTTTTGTAGAATAACATATCTTAATAACTGAACTAAAATTTTCTGTTTGCAGACTTCAGAAGGTTTCTTAATGATGTCAAACCTTCACTACTAAGTGCACTTGATGCCGAATATGAGAAGAACAAAAAAAACCCTTTTAAGGTACATTTGTATGGATTGTCTTAATTTTTGGATATCTTGTGTTTCATGCTCTACTTAAATTATGTTTATCAGTAGCAAAATTACCCATAATCTTCTTAATATTCTGTTCATTAGGGGACTACAACTTCAAAGTGATTTGTTAAGACTTCAGTTTCAAATCTTCTTGAAGGATTTTTGAGTTCAATCAAAGAATTTTTCTTTTGTTGTCTAAACCTAACAATTCTTTCACCGAAATTTATTTTATGCTTTAGAATTAAAACTGATTCTTTCAAAATTTGTAGATGCGTTTGGAGTCAACTGAAGCTGTAAATAAAATTCTGGAAGTGACGAGTAAACGTATCCAGCCAACTGAAGCTGGTATGAAGTCAGGATATTTATATAATTCTCTGTTATTTTAGAATTTTCATTCCAAAAATAGTCATGAATATTTATTGTTATCTCTACCTTTTTTTGTCTAGACTGTTGGGTAGTAATGATGCATTTCTCCATTTTTTTCTACGACTGTTGGGTAGTAATGATACATTTCTAAGATCTTGAGAGTCTGTGGACAAGAAACGGTTGGTATCCTTGGGTTAACTTGTTCTATTCATGGCTAGAACCCAAATATCTGTGCATTGATATTGAAAAGAATATCAAAGATATCCAAGTCCCAGTACTAGCTCTTGTGCTTGAAAAAGTAAGACCATGATTTGTCAAAGTACCTCTCCATGCTCTGGTTATTTGATTAACATGTCCTCTCCTCTCTGTTCCTTTTTTTTTCTGTTCATACAAACGATATTTTTTCAAGAACCATGAAAATCTTTGGCGTTTGGAAAGGTGTTTCAAAGATTTCGAGTGTGAGCAAGAAGGTTGGGACTGGGAAAACGAGTGGAGGCAAAAAAAGCTGGATCTGTATGAAAAGAAAGTTGAACTACCTGAAGATGTCGAGGTACGTATAAATACATTATACACTTCGGTTATCTAGTTTGACTATATATGTCCTTCTTTCAGACCTTTTTGGTGTTAATATCTTATTCATCTTTTCATTTTTAGCTTGCGGAAATGGGTCTTAAAGCGATTGAAAACAGTAGGTTCTCTTGTAAAACCAGAAACTGGAGCTCTCCTCATCACTGGTACTTATCTCTTTCTATATCTCATTTTTTGTTTTACATGAGACGTTAGTTCATTTTAAGTGGTTATTCATCAATTTTCACTACCTGAATATGATATCAAAACTCTAGTTCATGTTGCATGGTATTTCTTCAGATCCAAGCTGAATTAGCCCATGTCATAGAAGCTTTATTTTTGTAAGTATTTTTTAGTTTGGTGAATTTCTTGGATTATATTGTCGTGCAATAACTTAACTTTGGCTGTGTGGATTGTCTTAACTTTTGGATTTCTTGCTCTACTTATATTATGTTCATCAGTAGAAAGATTACCCCTAATATTCTTAAGGGCTACGTATCAAAAGAGAGTTGTCAAAACGTTAATTTCAAATCTTCTTTAGGATTTGAGAGTTCTAATTGAAAGGTGATGTACAATTCTTTTGTGGAAATTTATTTTAAGCTTTAGAGTTGAAACTGAGTCTTTCAGAGTTTTGTAGATGCGTTTGGAGTCAACAGAAGTTGTAATAAAATTCAGGAAGAGGTGCAAACAGTGATGACTACAATGAGACCAGCTGTTGAGAAGGCGAGCAAGGTTGGTGATACATGTCAAGCACTGAAAATATATTTTACTCTGTACATTATTACTTCCTACCTGTACCAAATACTTGAGTAATCCAATCTATATGATGTTCCAAAGTGTCTCCAAGAAACAAATGAGAGAATGCACCTTGGCTGCTCTTGGTTCGTGGCTTGGTACTGTACATCTTGACAAAACGGTTGGTGATAATCTTCCTTAATTATCTTCCACTTGTTATTATAATTACAGCAACTTACAAACTTTCTTATTCTGTTAATGCCGATTCCGAGACTGGAAGATCAAGGGGATTCCTTTCGTGATCTTCAACGACAAGAAATCCTCAATGGGATGCTATCGAAGGATGATCCGGAAAGAGCTTGATGAATGTAGCTTCACCGTGAAGGAAGCTAAGTCAAGAGAGAGCGACAGTGTAGGAGGACGTGGTGGCTTGTAATCAAAGATAAAAAAAAACTTCTGCTGCCTTGTTTTCGGTTTAGATTTGTTTAACATCACTTTGTCTCCGGTTTGATTCTTGTTCTTGTTGTGATGATTTACTTTTTTGATGTTACAGGTCGTTCAAGTCTCCTTTGCTTGAAGAAATGAGACAGACAAAAAGGGAAAATTTTCATTTTTGAGACGGCAGATTACTTGTTGGGGTGTCACTAAAGTTGCGGTAAGTAGTGTTAGATGCCCCTTGATTTGCCTGTTACTCAACTTAGCTTATTTCTGGGGTAATGCCAGTCACTAATACAATTTCTTAATCTGCTATTCGGAGACATTGCTGTCTTATTTCTTAATCTTAATCTGGTAAGATTCCTATTGTAGAGAAGATTTGGGTCTCCATAGACGTTCCTAATAGCCAGTCACCTAGTCAATATGAAAGAGAGATTTGCTTATGCAATAAAAATTGATGGAGCGTGAGTTTGTCTACTCTAGAATGCTGACTATTCCACTCCATGTCATTGTGTTGTGTTAAAAATGTATAGTTTGATCTGATATCATTTTTAAATGAGGCTCGTTTTGATTTTAAACATGATTATGAAGAATGGTATACGAGACATTTTATCTTCCATTTTAAGTGACTTCTGCAATATCGGATCTGTCCATACTTTTGCAAATGGTGGTGAAGGCATGCGTTGTCTTGACATAAATCTCACCGTGGCATGGTATTACAAATCCTCTTTTGAATTGTTATATGCACCACCTATCTCTGTTTTGCGTTGTGCAAGATGACCATTTTGCTTCACACTCTGAGTTTTTCATTTGCATTCCACTTATTGTTTTCGCACATTGTTTATGCAGTACCATACTTTATGGATGTGTTGTCCCACTCAAGATTTTGTAAGTGTCATAAGTACCCAAACTAACTTTCATCTACATGTTTATGTGCAAGCAGGGATGATTCAAGGAAAAGTTAGACGCGGAAAGTAGTTGTGATTTTGAGGAAACCATTGGTACAAATCTTTCTTTTTACTTGTGAGATGATGTATATGTTGTTAGTGTGTTGTTTTAGTTGAAATTTCTTATTGCCAGCTTTCTTATAACAATCAAAACTCTTGGCAGCCACTGAATATGGAGCACTTTGATACGTCTAGCAAGATGGTCAGTGAAATGTATCCCAATGCCCCGGATGCTCGTGTTTTGACTACATTCTATTGTGGTATGGTTCCCTTTTTCTGCAATTCACATGAGCTAATTGATTCTCTGTTTCTCTCTTTTACTTCATGTTTTCGTGGCTTAGTCTTCTTGTTGAATTAGGCTCTTATATTGCTCAACTGTAAGTTACAAGCGGTGTAATATAATCTAAGCTTTTTTCTGGATCTATTTGAGGAGATGATACTAGAAAGGTAAACTTTGGTCGTTAGTGTTAAACATATGTATTTTGTGCTAAAGTCAAAATATATGTAGGGATGTTGTGTAACTAAGCAAGTGCATTTAGTGTCCATAAGGCATGTGTTGGGAGACAAAATGTTGCTAATTAAATGTTTCGGTTTCAGAAGAATGGATTCTTATGCTGAAGAGACAAATCATTGGGAGATGATTGGGTAGCTAAGAGAAAACGAAGGTTAAGGTAGAGTCGCTCTCTCACGCACACACACACAACCTCAAGAATAGAGCACAAAAATACTCAAACGCAATAAAAACTCAAACACAACAAAAAACAGAGCACGAACTTGACTTCCTCTTTCTATGGTTTTTTTGCTGGAGTGGGTTAGTCCCATTTTTAAGTGGTTCTTCATCAACTTCCTGTACAAATGATTTTTTCTGTTGTGCAAGGCTCCTAAATTTGTTATCAAAGCTAGTTCATGTTTCATGGTATTTCTTCAAATCCAAGCTGCATTAGCCCATATCACAGAAGTTCTCTTTTTGTTAGTGTCTTTCTGTTTGGTGAGTATTTTGGATTATATTGGAAAGAGGAGATCCAAGGTCTACAAGAACTAGGCAAGACAGTGGAAATCTTGGTCTTGTTGTTGTGTGCAAATCCTAGTTGGGATGAGAAATATGTGCAGGTATGCTTATTAGTCCATCTTATATGTATTTATAGAATTAATCCCCCAAAATATTTAACTTGGAAATGCAGGTTCAACGACAAACTGAAATCATCCCTCACATATCTTGGATTGCGACAAAGTTTTCTAAGAAATGTTACATACTTTGCATTACATGTTGGTATCAGATGAAGAAAAAGCTACCTTCGGTTGATGAATGGGTTATTCTATCGTCACATCTATTTTCTTTTTCTAACAGAATTTGTTCTGAGCTCTTATGGCTGAGTTTTTTTATCATTCGTAGATATAAAGAAGAGATCCTCTGCTATGAAACGAATCATTTGGTGCTGGATTTGGTTTCAAGAGGTTATGTGCTGGTTCAGTAACTTTTCTTTAAATTTCATATTCATCTTATCACGATGATGATTCATGGCTTTTGTTTGTAGCTTTTAAATAGCATGAAAGAGCTCAAAAATCCCAAGGTTTTTAAGTAACTTTGGTGCGTCACTTTTGAAACTTAAGGTTTTGAATTTTCTGTACTTAGAAATTTCCAGCTCCTGATTTCCCTGTTATTAAACTGCAGTGCAGTATCGAAGTTATTTTCATTACGACAAAGAGCTTTTTCTGTCCATTTGACAAGCCTTGATAGATTTTAGTAAGGATGTTACAGCTCCCACCAGAAATGTTACAATCAAACTTTTGGGGTGCTTTACACAAGTTTGTTGGTTCAGGTGACTAAGAATTCTTTTAAGATGCTTTTGCTTTGTCTAACTTGTTTTATCTTAATAATTGAATTAAACTGTGATATTTCTGTTTGCAGACTTTAAAGGGGTTTTTTAATGATGTCAGACCTACACTACTAAGTGCACTTGACGTATGAAAAAGAAAGAAAAAACCCCCTTTTGAGGTACATTTGTGTGGATTGTCTTAAGTTTTGTATTTCTTGCTCTACTTATATTATGTTCATCAGTAGAAATATTACCCCTAATATTCTTAAGGGCTACAGATCAAAAGAGAGTTGTTCAAACGTCAATTTTGTATCTTCTTAAGGCTTTGAGAAGGTGAGCAAGGTTGGTGATACATGTCAAGCACTGAAAATATATGTTACTCTGTACATTATTACTTTCTACCTGTACCAAATACTTGAGTAATCCAATCTATATGATGTTCCAAAGTGTCTCAAAGAAACAAATGAGAGAATGCACCTTGGCTGCTCTTGATTCGTGGCTTGGTACTGTACATCTTGACAAAACGGTTGGTGATAATCTTCCTTAATTATCTTCTACTTGTTATTATAATTACAGCAACTTACAAACTTTCTTATTCTGTTAATGCCGATTCCGAGACTGGAAGATCAAGGGGATTCTTGTTTTTTTGAAGCAAAGTTAACATGCGTTTTTGGGGGATGTAGATTGCAGATGCTTTGCTGGACATTACACTTCCTATATTTTCTGGACATGCCATCCCAAAAACATATGCAGGAATGGTTTTCGCAATAGCTATTAGCTAATTTAGAAGTCTTAAGTTATGACATTTCTACTTGTTTATGGAACTGGTATCTCCTTGCAGAATGCATATTAGGAACTACAATAAGTCTGCTATGTTCGTGGTTGAGAGAGACTATTCAGTAGTGTTGATTTGTTCTACCTGTCTGTGTCGCATTAGTTTAGATATAACCAAATTTTATGTGATTTGTTTTTTCTTTTCTGATTATCATCTGTTCTACAGGTTACTTTCTTGTTCCAAAACCATGAAGATCTGCTCGGGAGCAGGTTCATATCCTGCGAAGATGATGACAAACATTGTTGCTTGCTCTGCTGGTAATTCTCAGGAAAGTGAGTATTTGAATAACCTGTAGCATTTTTATTTATATGTCCTTGCATTCTGCTTAATGCATAATAATTATAAATATGTCTATATATTTCCATGATTTTGATATGAAAGGGAAACTAGTATATATGCAAAAATCAGTATGAAGAAAGCTTATTTCATTTGTGGATGATAGGTATGAAGAAAGTTTGTTTCATGTGTGAATGATAGGTAATATATATAGATTATATAAGGATCTTGTATATTGATAACAAATGAGAGGATGACTGCTTTAGGAGAAGATAAATTTTTTTTTGAGGTAAGTAATGTAAAATGCAATTAATACTGTTATTTGAACTGTTGAAGCTAAGTTGTGCGGATGAATTATTATGTTCAGGTATATAGTTCTGAAGCTCTTTAGATGATTGATTTTGTTTAAGCTTCTTATAAGAAAATTTTGACGAATAATGATTTTGCAGATGAATAAAACTGCTGTTTGCTTGCAAGGGAGCGATCCTAGTCTAGTTTAGATAAGTTTCTATATCTTTTACTTTTACTCTCTTAATTTGAAGCAAAGTTAAATTGTGTTTTTGAGGTATGCAGGTGATCAAGGGACTGGCTTCCAAAGCATTGTAAGATCTCTCAAGGACAGCTTCTATTACAAGAACTCAAGAAGTGTTTCTCTTAAACCTGTAGGAAGTTGAATTTAACGTTTGCAGTATTCTGAAGCTTTACAGGTGTGTCTGATTTTTTCCCTAGAGATTGAGCAATTGCAGTAATTCTGCAAATTTTGGTCAGGTAAATATCTCTCTTTATCTTAGTCATGATACATTTTGTTGGTTCAGGTGGCTAAGAATTCCTTTAAGCTGCTTCTGCTTTGGCTAACTTGTTTTGTTAGAATAACTGAACTAAAATTTTCTGTTTGCAGACTTCAGAAGGTTTCTTAATGATGTCAAACCTACACTAATAAATGGGTCTTAAAGCGATTGAAACAGTAGGTTCTCTTGTAAAACCAGAAAATGGAGCTCTCTTCATCACTGGTGCTTATCTCTTTCTATATCTCATTTTTCGTTTTACTTGAGAGGTTAGTTCATTTTAAGTGATTATTCATCTATTTTCACTACACAAGTCATTGAAATCATTACTCACATATCTTGGACTGCGGCAAAATTTCCTAAGAAATGTGTTGTACTTTGCATTACATGTTAGTATCATACGACGAAATAGCTACCTTTAGTTGATTAATGCTCTATTCTAACGTCAATTCTTTTTTTTTCTTACAGAATTTGTTCTTAGCTTATTTGGTTGAGTTTTTCTATCATTTCTAGGCACTAATGAACACGTCGTAGACATAAAGAAACGATCCTCTGCTATGAGTGGCCTACTGCATTCTACGAATCATTTGGTCTTGGATTTGATATCAAGAGGTTATGTGCTGGTTCGTTAACTTTTCTTTGACTTTCATATTAATAAGATCAAAATGATGATTCATGGCTTTTGTTTGTAGCTTTTAAGAAACATGGAAGAGCACAAGAATCCCAATGTTTTTAGTGAAGGCTTGTTTGTAGCTTTCCAGCTCATGTTTTCCCTGTTTATTAAACTGCAGTGCAGTATCGAAGTTATTTTCATTACGACAAAGAGCTTTTTCTGTCCATTTGACAAGCTCTGATAGATTTTTGTAAGGATTTTTCTGTGCAGGTATGCTTATTAGTCCATCTTATATGTATTTATAGAATTATTCCCCCAAATATTTAACTTGAAAATGCAGGTTCAGCAACAAATTGAAATCATCCCTCACATATCTTGGATTGCGACAAAGTTTTCTAAGAAATGTGTCGTACTTTGCATTACAGGTTGGTATCATATGAAGAAAAAATTACCTTTAGTTGATGAATGCATTATTCTATCATCAGTGCTATTTTTTATTCTAACAGAATTTGTTCTGAACTCTTTTGGCTGAGTTTTTCTACCATTCGTAGGCACTAATGAACAAGCTGTAGATATAAAGACAAGATCCTCTGCTTTGAAACGAAGCATTTGGTGCTGGATTCGGTTTCAAGAGGTTATGTGCTGGTTCGGTAACTTTTCATTGACTTTCATATTAATCTGATCACAATGATGATTCATGGCTTTTCTTTGTAGCTTTTAAAAAGCATGAAAGAGCACAAGAATCCCAAGGTTCTTAGTGAAGGCTTGTTATGGATTGGTTCCGGCAGTTGATGACTTTGGTGCCTCACTTTTCAAACTTAAGGTTCTGAAATTTTCTCAACTTAGAAATTTCTAGCTCCTGATTTCCCTGTTTATTAAACTGTAGTGCAGTATCGAAGTTATTTTTCTGTCCATTTTATAAGCTTTGATAGATTTTTGTAAGGATATTATAGCTACCACCAGACATGCTACAATCAAACTTTTGGGTGCTTTACACAACATTGTTTGTTCAGGTGACTAACAATTATTTTTAGCGACGTTTGCTCTGTCTAACATGTTTTGTTTGAAGAACATATCTTAATAAGTGAACTAAACGGTGATATTTCTGTTTGCAGACTTCAAAGGGTTTCTTAATGATTTCAGACCTGCACTACTAAGTGCACTTGAAGCCGAATATAAGAAAGAAAGAAAAAAAAAAACCTTTTTGAGGTACATTTGTGTGGATTTTCTTAATTTTTGGATTACTTACTCTACTTATATCATCAGTAGCAAGATTACCCCTAATCTTCTTAAGGACTACGACACAAAATCTTCTTAAGGCTTTGAGAGTCCTGATTGAAAGGTGATGTACATTTCTTTTGTGGAAATTTATTTTAAGCTTTAGGATTGAAACTGAGTCTTTCAAAGTTTTGTAGATGCGTTTGGAGTCAGCTGAAGTTGTAACTAAAATTCTGAAGAGACTAATAAATCCAACCAACTAGAACTGGTATGAATTCATGTTTTTTTTTCTATAATTCTCTTGTTATTTTAGATTTTTCATTCCAAAATTAGTCATGAATACATTTGAAGGGAGTCGTCTGCAACGGCATAGAAAAAAAACCATAAAAGTTGTAGCCGCTTTTCTCTTAGATGGTTTTTCCAGCTCTTCTTTTAGACTTCTTCGGTAGAAGAGGACTTGGTGGCTGATAATCAAAGGTAAAATGGTTTTGTGCTGCTTTGTTTTCGGTTTATTTGTTCTGTATCACCGTGTCTCCGGTATGATTCTTGTTATTGTTCTTATGCTTTACTTTTTTTTGGATGTTACAGATCGTTCAAGTCTTCTTTGCTTGAAGAAAATAGACAGATAGGAATGAAAAACTTTCCACTCACTAATCCAATTTCTTAATCTGATATGTGTAGACATTGCTATCTTATTTCGTGAGATTAACGTAGCCTAGTTTACTTCTTATTGTGGAGAAATAAGTGGGATTTGGGTCTCAAGAGACGTTCCTAATAGCCAGCCTCTTGGTCATTATGAAGGGGAGATCATTTCTTCTGCAATGAAAATTGAGGGAGGGTAAGTTTATTTATCTAATCTAGAATGCTGACAGTTCCACTTGATGTTTGTGTGTTGTGTTAAAGAGTGATAATTTGATATAATCTCCATACTAATTGAGTCTCGTTTTGACGTTGAACTTGGAATCGAGGAGTGGTAAAAGACATTGGATCTCCATTTTAAGTGGCTTCTTCAGTATCGGATCAGTCCATACTTTTGAAAATCAGTGAATGCATGTGTTGTCTTGACATACACCTCAAAATGGCCTGGTATTACAAATCCTCTTTTGAATTGTTTATATGCAGCATTTGTCTATGTTTTGCGTTGTGCAAGCTGATTATTTTGCTTGCTTCACACTCTAAGTCCTTCATTTGCATTCCAATTATTGATTTCACAGCCAATCATCCGAAATCCAATGAATATTTCTCCGATCCAAGGCTTTCTGCTTATGAAGTACTATATAGACAAGTTATGGCAGTATATGGATTTCTTGTCCCACTCAAGCTTTTGTAAGTGTCATAAGTACCCAAACTAACTTGAATCTGCCTATTGATGTCCAAGCAGGGATGATTCAAGGAAAAGTTATACGCGGAAAGAAGTTGAGATACTGAGAAGCAAACCCCCATTGGTACAAGCTTTCTTTTACCTGTGGGATGGTGTATAATTAGTTAGTGTGTTGTTTTAGTTGAAATTCTCTTGGCAGCCACTGAATATTGAGCACTTTGATAACGTCTTGCAAGATGGCAATTGAAGTGCATTCCTATGCCCCGGATGCTCGTGTTTTGACTCCATACTATTGTGGTACGATTCACTTTTTCTGGAATTCACATGAGCAAATTTATTCTTTGTTTCTCTCTCTTTTACGTCATGTTGAAATGAGCTCTTAAATTTCTCAACTGTAATTTACAGGAGGTGTAATGTATGTAAGGTAAATTATGGTCATTAGTATTAAATATATGTATTTGGTGCTTACGTCAAAATATTTGTAGGGATGTTGTGTAACTAAGCAAGTGCAATTAGTAAATGTTGCTAATTAAATGTTTCGGTTTCAGGAGAACGGATTCTTATGCTGTAGAGACAAATCATTGGGAGATGATTGGGTAGCTAAGAGAAAACAAAGGCTAAGGTAGAGTCTCTCTCTCTCTCTCTCTCTCTCTCTCTCTCTCTCTCTTTCACACACACACGCACACACAACGTGAAAACAGAACACAAAATACTCAAATGCAAAAAAAACAGACCACGAAAACAAAACACGCATAAACAAAGTCAACACAACAATAATATATACAACACTCAAAAGTAACAAAATTCAAACACACAAAAGGAAACTCAAAATAAAAACACAAACTCAAGAATTTTCACATACCAAGAACTCAATCAAGAAACCAAACAAAAGAAAGAGAAAGCAATTTAGAAACCCTAGAATTGGATGTATTCAATATATTTTCTATCTATTTTCATATGATCAAGCGACTACAATAGAAAATGGCATCTTGCAAAAAGAGGAAACTTTTTTTACAACTTTTCTTCTCTGTTATAGTTGAAAATATCTTCAGTTAGAATCCAATATGACTCAAACGTCAACCCTTGGTCAACAACACTATAAAGGGAGCGACTAGAGATTTCGTATCAAAAAGCTGACATTTTATAGACTGTGAGCAAGAAGGTAAATTTTTCTCCACATAGAAATTTTCAGCCCCTGATTTCTCTACTTTAGTAATTTCCATTTCACAAGGTTTGATAGATTTTTGTAAGGATGTTACAGCTGCCACCAGAAATGTAACAATATCAATCTTTTGGGTTAAGGTGGCTACGAATTCCTTCTAAGTTGTTGCTTCTGCATTTTCTAACTTGTTTTGATAGAAGAACTTATCTGAATAACTTAATCAAACTGTTTTATTTATGTTTTTGCAGACTTCAAAGTTTTTCTTAATGATCTCAAACCTGCATTACTAAGTGCATTTGACGCCGAATATGAGAAAAAAACTTTTGAGGTACATTTGTTTGGATTGTCTTAATATCTGCCATTTTAGATTTATTGTTTTTCTTGCTCTACTTATATTATATTTATGTTCATCAATAGCAAGATTATTCTGAATATTCTGTTCATCAGGGGACTGCGGATCGAAAGAGAGTTTTTAAGATTTGAGTTTCAAATCTTCTTAAAAGAATGTCCAGATTGCAAGGTGTTGTGCAAACCTAACAATTTGTTTGTGGAAATTTATTTTTAGCTTTAGAGTTGAAACTGAGTCTTTTAAACTTTTGTAGATGCATTTTGAGTCAACTGAAGCTGTAAATAAAATTTTGGAAAACGTATCGAACCACATGAAACTGGTATGAATTGAGGATTTATTCTGTAGTTCTCTGTTATTTTAGTTTTTTCATTCCAAAAGTCTTCATGAATCCTTATTGTTATCTATACCATTTCTGTTTATGACTGTTGGATATCAACAAAAATCTTGTTATACAAACAGTGATGACTACTATTGGTGTTACAGTGGCCATGGGACCAGCTGTAGAGAAGGTGAGCAAGGTTAATTGATGATACATGTCAAGCATTGAAAATATGTTTTATACTGTAAAGTGTTACTGCCTACCAGTTTTACCCTATATTTAAGTAATCTACTCCAGGGAATTCTATCTATCTGATGTTCGCAAATGTCTCTAAGAAGCACATGGGAGAATGTATACTAGAAGCTCTTGAGTCGTGGCTTGGTATTGTACACGTTGACAAAACGGTTGGTGATTATCTTCTGCTTGTTAATATAACTACATCAACTTACAGTCTTTCGTATTCTGTAAATGCAGATTCCTTACATTAGTAGCCCTAGGAGATGGGAACATGGGAGCAGAAGGGTGTAAAGATCTTTTTGATTGGTTAACAAAACAGCTTGCTGAATTAAGTGACTTTTTGGTTCTATACATGCAATTATGGTGAATCATCTAAAATTGTTATATCACCTCATCAGCATTAATCAGTGGACAAGAGTACGGTTGGTATCCTTGTGTTAACTTAACATATTCATAGCTAGAACCCAAATATTTGATTACTCGTGTGAATTTTTCTCAGGTTGAAAAGAATATCAAAGATATCCAAGTCTGAGCACAAGCTCAAAAAGTAAAGACCAGGTTTTGTTCAAAGTATTTCTCCATCATCTCGTTATTTGGTTAACATGTTTTCTCATCTTCGTTCCCTTTTTATGTTCATGCTAACGACGTTTTCTCCAGAAGACCAGAACCATTTGAATCATCAAAAGATTTGGCGTTTGGAAAAGGTGTTTCAAAGTACCTCTCCATCATTTGGTTGTCAAAAGGTGTTCCAAATATTTCAAAATCAACCTTCAAGCAAAGAAACAGATCAGTAAGTTTCTGTCTCTCAACATATTTTCTTCTGTGTTCAATTATGTAATGTGTTGCCCAAAGATTAAAAAGAATGATAATAGGTTGTTTCATGACATATGCATAGGTCTTTGTGTTATAAAAGTCCTAAAGGGAAATCAGTAGTCCAGAACAAATGAAGAAAGAGTCAGGTAATCTCTTTGTCTCTCTTCTCATCATGGTAACTAAAAAACTCACACCAGTGACCAAACCCACAAACACGACAAAAACAAAAACAAAACTTCACAAATACTCAACACAATTAAAAAACAGAACAAAATAATATCAAACAAAACAAAAACTCTAGACAATCACTTATGACTAGAAAAACAACACAAAAAACTCCACACTCAAAACAAAAACTTCACATGCCACGAAACACAACACAAAAATCAACAAACCTCAACAAATTTAGACACACCTGAAACAAGAATTCACATTGGTATTTTTCTTTCTAATTTAGTAGAGTTTCGTGCTTTCTATTTATTATGTGAAGAACAATTCGTAGAAATTTATGCACCATTTGTAATAATATCTAGAGATTTTTAACAATTATGCCATCTTTTACACTTTCATTTTGCGGAATGACATTAAAAAAAGTCGTTATGGTAAATGCCATTTCTTGCACTTAAAAAGACAAAATTGTCCTTGGTTTTGTTTGCAGAGAGGAACGATATGACTTCTCCCCAAAGCATTAATTGCCACAATTTAGACGCCAGCACAACATGACTTCTCCCCATTTATTAAATAATTGTTTAAAAATTATCAAAACATCAAAAATAAAACAAATAAAAAGTAAACAAAACATTTTATCCTAATCTTTTATTTTTTTCTCTCGCTTGTCCTCCCCCGCATGCTCCATATCTGCATCATCTGAAAAGAAGGCGATGAAGCATCAAGCCACGGAGAAGACGATTCATCATGCATGGAAGCCGTGCACAAGAAATCAAAGAAGATAGACAACACAGATGACATGTCCATCAATGAGGTTTGAATTTATACTTATTTTAACAAAACTTTGTAGACAACATTTTATAAATCGTCTATTTTTGTCTATTTTTGATGTCTATAATCTTGTGCACGGATTTCAGATTGCAAAAGGCGATGCATCATATAAAGAGGAAGAAGGCGATGAAACATGAGATGAACCATAAGAAGATGGACAAGGTACGAGAGCTGTAGACAATAAATCATGGAAGATAGACAACACATATGACATGTCCATCGATGAAGTCATAAATGTAGACATTCTTTTTTGTTCCAACCATCTACGCCTCTCTTGGTCCACCGACTTTTATCAAACTACTGACGCCGTTTTTTTAACTACGGTGTCTAGTTCCGATTAACCGTCACTACATCTCGTAGAAGATTGTAAAGGAGCTAAACGAGATATTATAAAAAAATCTAAATAACCAATATTATTGCTTTGTCCACAATCAATGCAACAACTAATGCTATTGTACTACCTATTATATAGCTTCCTTTCACTACAGGAAAATTGAGTATCCTTAGCGGCCGAATAACGCTATCTAACGAGACGATAGCGGAGTAGAAAGCGCTATATCTGCGCCCATGATAATAGGTCGACGGCTTCCGATAGCGGTTTTTGGTGGTGCTATATTTTGTTTACATATTATAGCGTATTTTCTTATGCAATGTAATATTATATAATAGCGAGTATATTTTGTTATTAATTATCAAATTATAGCATTTGTTATATGCAATTTAATTAATTAGAATAGCATTTATAATACGCAATTTATTCAATTAAAATAGCATTTGTATTATGCAATATATTGTGTTTTGTTTTTGTTTTGGTTTTTATTATTTTTTGCGCTATACATAATTTTCAATCCGGTTTGAATTAATAAAGAATAATAAAATTAAATAAAAACTCTAGTTTGACTACATTAGTTTCAAAACCAAACCGAAATAACTTTATTTGTGTCACACAATAAATTTCAATTTAAGCTACCTAACATTATCTTGCTTCAGACCAGGAGCTTATCGTTAGGCCTCATCAATAGTATGACTTCTGCACCTTCATGTCCAAAATCTTTTTCACAGTCTTGATGTTGTTAATTAACCTCTAAGCACATCTGGCTTGAAGTTGCTTTTGTTCACATCTGAGACTAAAAGATTCAGAAAACCGGATTAGACTGGCTTTTCTATCTGATATTGAGACCAAAACACATCAACACAAGCTTAATGTTCAGAAACAAATAACGTCTCGTAACAATTCAACTTGAGTCAGACAAGAAGCTTACACATGGACGTGTGTGTGTGGTGATGTGATGTACTCTCAACTTCAATGTTTTGCTAATGCTTTAGTGATGTGATCACTTAAGGGCTTTAAGATTATCCCTGGAGATGAAACGTGTATTATGTCATCTAGTGTTTGGGAGAAAAATGCTCACCTATGGTTGATTCCTGAAACAAAAATATTTATCAAAGTCAAGAATAATACAAAGAAAGTGAACAAACAACAAAGCATGTAAGACCATTGGAAAAAATACCATAAACCTGGAATTCAACAAACTGATCTTTGACAAACCGTAGCACAAGACTCAATTTCCCAGCCCCAACAACTTCAAGTAACACCTAAAGGCTTAAACCAATTACAGAACAAAAATCAAAATAAGTAAGCAAAATACAAATGCTTGAAAGCATCTTAAGACCTTAAAAAAGCATTCGTGAACTCCTACATTAGGATGCATCAAATAAAAAAATATCATGATAGACCATTAACAAAACTAAACAAAAATGAACAACTAGATACATATTCTCCATGAAAACAGATTAAGCAAGAGAAAGAGGACAAATTTCTGGTTCGAACTCCGAACTAGTAAGTATTGAATCATTATACAACTCTATCACCAACAAAGCTCGTCAATGTCGAGATAGATCACTAAACCACCGTAGGATTCAATATATTAAGAAATAAACATTTAGAGTTATGTTCTTGACAAGCATAGAGTGATACCTGGTCACATCATTCTCTACAGACCCAACGATCCCGTTTTCCATAGGCTCGGCGGTGCAGCTCCGGAGAACTACACAAATACACAATACCATAAAAAAAAAAAAATTGATTCAACTCAGACAAACATCTACCCCAAACCCAAATTAAAAGTAGAACACTACCAATTATATCAATTGCCTTCTACTGATATTGAAATCTTCCTACAACAGAGCAAAACAGACCGATTCAAATCCTCTTCGTGTCCTAGGAATTACCAGCGGTGTGAGGACTACGGCAGCGATGACATCGGCAGTGAAGATGCTACGGCCGCGACGAAAGTAGAAGATAGAGCTCTCCTCCGTGTGAGGAGAACGTATAAAACGGGAAAGACAGAGTCGACTCCTCATCTTCCTCCAAGATTTCAAACCAGGATCTCATAGCCAGATGTGCCTTTTATACGAAAGAGGATCTAAAAGTGCAAACACACTCGGCTGCAATCACAAAAACACTAATTCATGTCCAATTTCAACACAATCACAACTTTAGAATCTAATATTGAACAAAACCCAAATTCTTTACCAATTTTAACACAATCACAACAATACAGACTCGACGACGACGAAAATCATCCAATAAAAGAGAAATGCGTACCAAATGAGACGCAGTTGCATCAGAACTAGCAGGCGATTCTGCGATAGAGTCAGATTCTATTAGCTCAATCGGTGATGGTTCAATGATTTGTTACAAGATCTCTAGCCGATGGTTCGATCCCAGAAGAAATTCTCCAGAATTTGCGCATAACGGTGCTTCGTAGATTCACTGAGAAGAGAAACGACGAAGAATAAAAGCTTCTTCAAGTCTGTGATAAAAAGCAACAGAGCATTTTACCCCCAAATTCTGCAATCTGCAGAAAACGAAAGAGTTTTCCAATCGAGTTTCAGAGAGAACGAAGAGAGAAGAGATAGCCAAAAAATTTCAGATCTAGTTTCAATCTATTCTATTTCTTTTCTATATCATGTTTTTCTCTTTTTTTTTTTTTCTTTTTTTACTTAATAAAATTTTAGAGCCAAAGTTTTTTTAGAGCCAATAAACTTTTAGTTTCCCGGTTATCCCTACAATGACGTTTTAGTGTGACATATGCTATCATAGGACCAAAAATTTAGCATCACTACGAATTGTTTTGGCGCACATTCTACCATAGCGTTTGCTTTTTTGAAAACGCTATATAAATTTTCTCAAAACTCAACTATAGCATAAATATTAAAAACGTTATAATTTATTGCTATGAATACACTCATTTCTTGTAGTGTTTTAGTTGCTTCTTGGGAATAATATGTGAGACATGTCACCATCATTTTTTGCCACTCGTTTTTCGCCACAGTTACTACAAGGACAAGATTGTCTTTTACATATGCCACAAACAACAAGAATGACTCTTTTTCGAAATGGCAGTTCGTAAAACTAAAACTCATTTTCATGGCAGGATTGACAAAATTCCCTAATATCTATTGGTTCATTATTTAATATAAATTTTGTTTTTCTATAAAAACTATTTCAGTTTTCATTTCTTATGTTTATACGCAGCAAATCTTGTAGCAATTCATTTTTTTTTTTTTTACCTTTCTCAATTTATCGCATTGTAAATGAGATTATTATTTTATTAGTGCATCTCTTCTGTCGTAACTATGTATCACGATCATTTCAATACAGATTTTGTTTCCTTCTACATACTATACAAATTTTCACAATACATTACTTTCTTTTGGATGGCATGAAGTTAAATGATAGCCCCCTGAGAAAGATTAGCGGTGGTTCAGGTTTTTGAGATTTATTCGAGTTTAGTCATGCACTTTGGCAAACTATGGAGAGCAAAAAAAAAAAAAGCGAAATGAAGACGTGCGATACAATCTAAACTGTTCTAGTAAGAAATTTACCGAAACTGAAACTGATAGTACCATCCTATTCATTAAGTATCTCCTCCACCAGCTTGAAAGCTAAGGAATTAAAAGGATAGCTTTTTACGTTGAAAAAAATTGACTTGTGTATTGGACTGTGAATTTATCATGGGCCATGGATCATAAGACTAGTTAAATGGTTAAAACCTCTATCCGATAACAACTTTGTTTTCTCCCTCTTTTTACATTCCCTAGTTTTTTCTCTATAGTCTCATCTCTTGCATCTTCAGAATTTCACATACAATCATCAAACCGAATCCAGTTGCAAGCGTAAACATAAACTTCTTTCTAAAGCTTTAAAAACTGCAACACAATGTGTTTAAATTATTCAAGCCAAAAACTATTGCCAACTTAAAAATTCCAAAACCAAAAGCCAAAAACTAAAAATAAAAGTTGCATTGAAAAATGGGAATCTAACGAACAGTGTCATATTCCAAACAAATCTTTTAAGAAATGCCATATTATTTTTCTTTTTCTAAAAATTCCATGATCCAGCTTTTTGGTTATAAGTGTAACCATTTTGCCTTTCTCGAATTTGGCAAGAAAATGAATTGTTATGCAGGGAATAATGCATTAAATGTGGCGTGTCAGAAGCACATGCATTAAATGTGGAAAAAGAAACACTAGACAAAAACTATGTTGGTAAATCGAATTGGTAGACAATATTGAATTTCTAGAAATACAAATTTGGCTACTATCTACAAAATTGTGATGGAGATAGTTGAAATGGAGAAGATAAGGGATTACAAATATGTAATCCTAAGTACATGAAATCTTGGACCCAGAAGACAAGTGAACAAAAGAGCTTCATCAATGCTGTTTTGATAAATGGGAACAAACCTGAGTACTCGTTAACTGGATTTGGGGATGTGAAGATTTCACATCTACGAAAGTATCATGCTCATTTACTGCAACAGGCTTTCGACATGAAGATGAGGATCTTATCGTACTGGAAAATCGTCCTGCGAAGGATTGTGGACAACCTTGCGCTGCATCTGCAATTAACCGTGAGAAATCTCTGTGGATAAGGAGTTTCAGAAGGAGATCATCGCAGAAATGGTAGATTCTAGAAGCGGGAACGGAGGCAGCGTTCATAGGTTGCTGGAGGAGTCACCTTCTGTGGCGAACAAGAGAGAGAAACTAAACAACAATGTCAAGCTTTTGAAGGAGTCAAAGGATGTTGTGGTCGCCATTGTTGATCATAATTGTGGTAATGGAGAACGTTAGTTTCTCGCCATTTAGGGGTTTTTCTGATGAATTTTCTTTCCTTGGAAGGCAAGGCTTTTGTGATCTCTTGAACTCTGGGTGTTTCCTTATGTTTTCAATCTTTTTGTGGTAATGCATTGTTTTTTTTTATGGTGTATAACGTTTCCCGTTTTTATGAATTAAAATTTATCTTCAAAAAATCATTGTTCTTAGTATAGTAAACAAATGAAAAAAAAAAGAGTTGGATTGGAATGACGACAAATGCTGTAATGAAAATAGTTATTAAAAAAAAAATGAAATGGAAACCCATGAACTGAGCTAGAAGTGAGTTTAAGGTCGTCGGGGAAATTTAGAGAAGTCTGGTGGTCGGCGGTGCATGTAAGCAGTTCTCCCTTCGACAGCTTCTTTGGTTCCATTGAATAAGAGTGTCGCATCGCAACTGAGTCCCTGCAACAAGAAAAGTTCGTCAATCCGTTAAAAACTGCATGACTATAGGATTTTGCTCCTTTAGAACAAAAAGAGACTAAGCAAGTTGGGTGAAGGAGGTACCTGAACTCCGGCATGGCCATCATCAATAGCGTTGAGTGCTGCCTTAAGCACTCGGATTGCAGTTGGACTGTTCCGCAAGATTTCTCTGCACCATTTCACAGTTTCTTTCTCCAACTTTTCTAGCTGGAACAGAAAACAGGTCTCAGTGAAGGAATAAAACACTTACCAACAAATACAGTGATTTATTTTGTGAATCTGTGACAACACTATGGGGTTTACTGGTAATCTTTACCGGCACAACTGTATTGATAAGTCCCATTCTCTCTGCTTCAGAAGCTGTGTAGAACTTCGTCATAAACCACATTTCTCGTGCCTTTTTATGATCAACCTGTTTATTTTCAGACAGTTTGATCAGCCTATGTTTGTTAGATTTTGGATATTGCAATGCAGTAATAGTGAGTTCAATTACCAAACGAGACATGATAGAACTTCCATAACCAGCATCAAAACTTCCAACCTGCAGACATCAAGCCGATCCACATAATCAATAACTCTGGTTCCTACTTCACTTACATAGTTACACAGTCAATTCAAGGCTGAAACCGAGGCTAGAGGGAAAAACTTAGGACCCGTTTGACCAAAAATAGCATTATCAGCTGCAATTGTTAGATCGCAGACCATGTGCAAAATGTGTCCTCCTCCAATAGAATAACCAGCAACCAGACTCAGTCCAAAATCAAACAGATCAACCACAAGAAATGCTCTCTTCCCATGGGCATAGATGCAAACTAACAGAACTAGCTAATCCAGGATTAGTAAAAAGATGCATAGAGTAAACTAGCAGTTGTTTGAAAGTGCTTACCATCGCGATAACTTGCTTTGGCAATCTGTGGATTTGAACCTGAGTAGGAACAGAAGAAGGAAGGTGGAAAATACATGAATCCGATAAGGATGAGGAAACCTGATCTTTTTATTGTCTTGTTGATCAAGGACATACCTGAAGATCATGAACATTAAAAATGCCAACATCATTGGGATCATCATAACCGTCTTGTGTCCTCAACGCCTGATAACCACCACTGCAAAATGCTTTTGTTCTCTAAACCATCAATATAGCTTTTTACATCATACTCTGCTGTTACTCGATCCATCTTCAATGATATGGTTCTATTACATTTCTATTGCTTCATAGCATATATCTAATACATATCAACTCACATAACAAACATTATCGAAAAACCATTTACCTTGCCGGTGAGTATGATGACTCCTACAGAGTTGTCATTTCTAGCATCGTTAAACGCACGCATAAGCTCCTTTACGGTCTGAGACCGGAATGCATTTCTTCTCTCTGGCCGGTTTATAGTAATATACATAAACCCAAAAATAAAAACTAAGCTATTCAAAACTCACTCCACCAAATACATAACTCTCTTAGGAATTTCATCAAACCTTTGCAATGCCTTCATCAAAGACTTTCTCATCAATAATGTCAACAAACTCCTTATTATCCATGTCACCAAAGAAATCAGCTTTTTTCCAAACGACTTTGTGGGTCGGAACTTCACCGTGAACGGTGAACGTTATGGAAACTATCATCCATTGACGAAGCACTACAGAGTTCCACTAAGCCAACACGAGTTGTATTAGTGTGGGCCTAACTCACACCCAAAAGCTAGCTCAAGGGAGGAGGGTTGCCACAACACATATATATTGCCCAAGAATCACAAATCTAACCGATGTGGGACAATATTCTAATACACCCCCCTCACGCTCAGGACTGGACATCTGAAGCGTGAAGTTTGTGGGACTGGACATCCACGGGTGGTCCACAATCGGAATTAGGCCTGGGCTCTGATACCATATTAGTGTGGGCCTAACTCACACCCAAAAGCTAGCTCAAGGGAGGAGGGTTGCCACAACACATATATATTGCCCAAGAATCACAAATCTAACTGATGTGGGACAATATTCTAATAAGTTGAACTAAATCCGATAGGTATAAGATGATTGGTGACGACGGAGATTCGTCGACTCGCCGTAACAAGTTCCTTGGAATCCACCATTGAAGAGGAAGAAGCGAGACAAAGAAAGATGATGAAAACGACCAAAGATTCTAGATTGGTGGTGATAATACATTTTTTTAATACGTTTTATGCGCAAAATACTCAAAATTAATCAAAGTTTAAGATTGGACTGTAATTTCGGTTACCAATCATTTGAAATCTTAAAAGGTAGGGGACTAATTGGGTTAATTGAGGTCACATGTTAGACCGAACCGAACCAATCTAATTTCGTTCATAAGATCAGGGTGGTTACATCATGGTTAGTCTTAACCAAAAAAATGTCACGCCTTTACTAAACCAAAATTTTAATATCCTGGTTTAATTTGGTCTTTTGTAGCTCACAATTATGACGTGTACAACGCTGGAATTTAATTATTTATCTTCTAAAACGATCTTTTTTTCTTGTGAGTTGTGATCTTCCTTTTCAAAATTTGGATCTTCTATACTCCCTCCGTATTTTAATAAGTGTCGTTTTAGAATTTTTATTTTTTTGAATTAGATGTCGTTTTCAAATTTCTATGCAAAATTTATTACTTTTTAATGTTTTATGACGTTATAAAACATTAAAAAGTAATGAATTTTGCATAAAAATTTGAAAACGACATCTAATTCAAAAATATAAAAATTCTAAAACGACACTTATTAAAATACGGAGGGAGTATAACATAAGCAAATAGCCGTTTGAGGAAGAAAAACGTAAACAATCTCTCTCTCTCCCTCTCTTTGAAACCCTAAATACTCCTATTACGTGCCGGTGCTTTTTCCCAGTGGCTTTGCTTGAGCCGCCGACGATCAAACACTAGAAAGGACGTTCTCGATTCTAAAGGGAGTCACACGAGAGATCAAACTCCCAGATTTAGGGTTCCGTCGAGGCAATTCCGATCATTCTGATTCTCTTGTGATTGATATGTTTACTTGATTTGATTATCGTTACTTTGTCTCTCGTCTTTGTTACTTTTACCTAATTTATCCCAATTGGTATGTTAATCTTCCTGCTTTCGTGAACCTAGATCGATTCTGTTAATTCATCGATACCATCTCTATGATAGTTTCGTGATTTTGGTTTTGACAGATCGCGAGAATTAGAAGATCAAGGTGATTCTGATTCGGGATCTTCAAGGACAATAAATCTTCTATGGGATGCTATCAAAGAGATGATCGGGAAAGAGTTTGATGGTCGTAGCTTCACCGTGAATGGTTTTGTGCTGCTCTGTTTTTGGTTTAGATTTGTTCCTGTGTCTCCGGTTTAATTCTTGTTCTTATGCTGATGGTACAGATTGTTTCAAGTTCTATGATTAGTTGTTGGCCAGTCACCAAAACCGTCTTGATTTGCTACGTTACTTGACTGGTAATACCACTCACTAATCCAATTTCTTAATCTGATATGTGGAGAAATTGCTGTCTTATTTCGTGAGTTTAACGTAGTTTTGTATGCTTCCTATTGTAGAGAAATAAGTGTTATTTGGGTCTCAATAGACGTTCCTAATAGCCAACCTCCTGGTTAATATGAAGGAGAGATCATTGCTTTAGTAATGAAAATTGATGGAGGGTAAGTTTATCTACTCTAGAATGCTGACAGTTCCACTTGATGTTAGTGTGTTGTGTTAAAAGTGATATAATCTTCTTATTAACTGAGTCTCGTTTTGATGTTGAACATGGAATTGAAGAGTGCTAAAAGACATTTGATCTCCATTTTAAGTGGCTTCTTCAGTAGATATGCTTATTAAAATCATTCCTCACATATCTTGGATTGCGGCAAAGTTTCCTAAGAAATGTGTCATACTTTGCATTTCAGGTTAGTATCATATGAGGAAACTGCTACTTTCAGTTTCAAAATTTTGTATTATGATGTCAGTTCTATTTTTCTTTTCTTACAGAATTAGTTCTTAGCTCATTTGGCTGATTTTTTCTATCATTTGCAGGCAATAATGAACAAGTTGCAGATATAAAGACACGAGCCTGTTATGAACTGTCCTCTGGTTTGTTAACTTTTCTTTGACTAATTTCATATTAATCTGATCACAATGGTGATTTATGATTTATGGATTCTGTCAGTTCTATTGTTATAGATGGTTTCGACAGTTGATGAGTTGGTGTCTCACTTTTGAAACCCAAGGTTTTGAATATTTTCTACTTCTCTGATTTCCCTGTTTTTACTTAAGTTATTTTCATTATGACAAAGAGATATTTCTTTCCATTCGACAAGATTTGATAGATTTTTGTAAGGATATTACAGCTGCCACCAGAAATCTTACAATCAAACTTTTGGGTGCTTTACATCAGTTTGTTGGTTCAGGTGGCTAAGAATTCCTTTAAGCTGCTTTTGCTATGTCTAACTTTTTTTGTTTGAAGAACATATCTTAATAACTGAATTAAACTGTGTTATTTCTGTTTGCAGACTACAAAGGGTTTTGTAGTGAAGTCAAACCTGCACTACTAAGACGTGAGGAAAATTCTTTAAAAGTACATTTGTGTGGATTGTCTTAATTTTTGGATTCCTTGGTTTTCTTGCTCTACTTATATTCTTAATAGCAAGATTACCACTAATTTTCTTAATATTCTGTTCCTTAGGGGATTGTGGCTCCAAAGAGAGTTGTTAAAGGCTTTGAGAGTCCTGATTGGAAGATGTTGGACAAATTGGAACTTTTCTTTTCTTGTCTAAACCTAACAATTTTTTTGTGGAAATTTATTTAAGCTTTAGAGTTGAAACCGAGTCTTTTAAACTTTTGTAGGTGCGTCTGGAGTCAACTGAAGTTGTGACTAAAATTCAGGAAGAGGCTAATAAACGTAGCCAACCAACTGAAACTGGTATGAATTCAGGAGTTTTTCATTGTTATTTTAGTTTTTTCATTCTGAAGGTAGTCATGATTCCTTATTGTTATCTTTGCCATTTTTGTCTACGAGTGTTGGATAGGAAGAAAAATCTTGTTATGCAAAGATTGATTACTATTGGTGTTAAAGTAGCTATGGGATCAACTGTTGAGAAGGCGAGCAAGGTTGGTGATACATGTCAAGCATTGAAAATATATTTTACTCTGTACATTATTACTTCCTACCTGTACCAAATACTTGAGTAATCCAATCTATATGATGTTCCAAAGTGTCTCCAAGAAACGCATGAGAGAATGCACCTTGGCTGCTCTTGATTCGTGGCTTGGTACTGTACATCTTGACAAAACGGTTGGTGATAATCTTCCTTAATTATCTTCTACCTGTTAATATAATTACAGTAACTTACAAACTTTCTTATTCTGTTAATGCCGATTATGAAACTGGAAGGTCAAGGGGATTCCTTTCGTGATCTTCAACGACAGTAAATCCTCCAGGGGATGCTATCGAAGGATGATGGAAAGAGCTCGATGAATATAGCTTCACCGTTAAGGAGGTTGAGTCAAGAGAAAGCGACAATATAGGAGAACGTGGTGGCTTGTAATCAAAGATAAAAAAAATTCTGCTGCCTTGTTTTCGGTTTAGATTTGTTTAGCATCACTTTGTCTCCGGTTTGATTCTTGTTCTTGTTGTGATGCTTTACTTTTTTGATGGTACAGGTCGTTCAAAGTCTCCTTTGCTTGAAGAAATGAGACAGATAAGAATGGAAAATTTTCATTTTTGAGACGGCAGATTACTTGTTGGGGGGTCACTAAAGTTGCGGTAAGTAGTGTTAGATGCCCCTTGATTTGCCTACTACTGAACTTAGCTTATTTCTGGGGTAATGCCACTCACTAATACAGTTTCTTAATCTGCTATGCGGAGAAATTGCTGTCTTATTTCTTAATCTTAATCTGGTAAGCTTCCTATTGTAGAGAAGATTTGGATCTCAATAGACGTTCCTAATAGCCAGTCTCCTAGTCAATATGAAAGAGAGAATTGCTTCTGCCATGAAAATTGGAAGGTGAGTTTATCAACTCTAGAATGCTGACTATTCCACTTGATGTCAGTGTGTTGTGTGAAAAATGTATAGTTTGATCTCATATCCATTTTAAATGAGGCTCGTTTTGATTTTAAACATGATTATGAAGAATGGTATACGAGACATTTTATCTTCCATTTTAAGTGACTTTTGCAATATCGGATCTGTCCAAACTTTTGCAAATGGGGGTGAAGGCATGCGTTGTCTGGTATACACCTCACCGTGGCCTGGTATTACAAATCCTCTCTTCATTACTGGTGCTTATCTCTTTCTATATCTCATTTTTCGTTTTACTTGAGAGGTTAGTTCATTTTAAGTGGTTTTTCATCAATTTGCACTACACAAGTCATTGAAATCATCCCTCACATATCTTTGATGGTGACCAAGTTTTCTAAAAAATGTGTCGTTCTTTGCATTACAGGTTGGTATCATATGAAGAAAAGCTACCTTCAGTTGATGAATGCCTTATTCTATCGTCAGTTCTAATTTTTTTTTTTTCTAACAGAATTTGTTCTGAGCTCTTTTGGCTGAGTTTTTCTACCATTCGTAGGCACTAATGAACAAGATGTAGATATAGAGACAAGATCCACTGCTATGAAACGAATCATTTGGTGCTGGATTTGGTTTCAAGAGGTTATGTGCTGGTTCAGTAACTTTTCTTTAAATTTCATATTCATCTTATCACGATGATGATTCATGGCTTTTGTTTGTAGCTTTTAAATAGCATGAAAGAGCTCAAAAATCCCAAGGTTTTTAAGTAACTTTGGTGCGTCACTTTTGAAACTTAAGGTTTTGAATTTTCTGTACTTAGAAATTTCCAGCTCCTGATTTCCCTGTTATTAAACTGCAGTGCAGTATCGAAGTTATTTTCATTACGACAAAGAGCTTTTTCTGTCCATTTGACAAGCCTTGATAGATTTTAGTAAGGATGTTACAGCTCCCACCAGAAATGTTACAATCAAACTTTTGGGGTGCTTTACACAAGTTTGTTGGTTCAGGTGACTAAGAATTCTTTTAAGATGCTTTTGCTTTGTCTAACTTGTTTTATCTTAATAATTGAATTAAACTGTGATATTTCTGTTTGCAGACTTTAAAGGGGTTTTTTAATGATGTCAGACCTACACTACTAAGTGCACTTGACGTATGAAAAAGAAAGAAAAAACCCCCTTTTGAGGTACATTTGTGTGGATTGTCTTAAGTTTTGTATTTCTTGCTCTACTTATATTATGTTCATCAGTAGAAATATTACCCCTAATATTCTTAAGGGCTACAGATCAAAAGAGAGTTGTTCAAACGTCAATTTTGTATCTTCTTAAGGCTTTGAGAAGGTGAGCAAGGTTGGTGATACATGTCAAGCACTGAAAATATATGTTACTCTGTACATTATTACTTTCTACCTGTACCAAATACTTGAGTAATCCAATCTATATGATGTTCCAAAGTGTCTCAAAGAAACAAATGAGAGAATGCACCTTGGCTGCTCTTGATTCGTGGCTTGGTACTGTACATCTTGACAAAACGGTTGGTGATAATCTTCCTTAATTATCTTCTACTTGTTATTATAATTACAGCAACTTACAAACTTTCTTATTCTGTTAATGCCGAATAATTGTGATCTTCAATGACAAGAAATCCTCAATGGGATGCTATCGAAGGATGATCCGGAAAGAGCTTGATGAATGTAGCTTCACCGTGAAGGAAGCTAAGTCAAGAGAGAGCGACAGTGTAGGAGGACGTGGTGGCTTGTAATCAAAGAAAAAAAAAAAACTTCTGCTGCCTTGTTTTCGGTTTAGATTTGTTTAACATCACTTTGTCTCCGGTTTGATTCTTGTTCTTGTTGTGATGATTTACTTTTTTGATGTTACAGGTCGTTCAAGTCTCCTTTGCTTGAAGAAATGAGACAGACAAAAAGGGAAAATTTTCATTTTTGAGACGGCAGATTACTTGTTGGGGTGTCACTAAAGTTGCGGTAAGTAGTGTTAGATGCCCCTTGATTTGCCTGTTACTCAACTTAGCTTATTTCGTTGGTAATGCCAGTCACTAATACAATTTTTTATCTGCTATTCGGAGACATTGCTGTCTTATTTCTTAATCTTAATCTGGTAAGCCGTGGTTGGAGTTTACGCACAGGGGCGTCGAGACGGGGTTGATAGGTTATCAATCTTGAGTTGTCAATCTTTGTATCTAGATCTGATCTTAACATATGTTAATTTCTCATGTGCTCTGTTTTTGTTTTGCAGGTTTTATGTGTGCAGAGAAAGAAAGTAAAATGGACAGAGAGATATACGGTAAGCATGGATTACTCAGAGCTCTATGTTGTTTATGTACATTTTCACGATAAAAAATATTTAGTTTGACTTGAACTGATTATCTCATATATATTCTCCGTTTGATTGAATTTTCTGACGAAAAACTGATTTAGAGGCATATATGTATGTGACGGTATAATTTTCTTCGTTTGTTTTCTTTAGGATACAGTTTAGAAGCCCTTTAGATGATTGATTTTTTTTTAAGCTTCTTTTAAGAAGTTTATGTTGTTGAGCTAACATATAACTCTATTCATGTTGTTTTAGATAGTACGAAGCATAGGTTTAGGCTTCTATTCTATTCTGGACTGAGATTATTTTGCATTTTCTCATTGAAGGTTGTTACTTACATTTGAAAAAACTTTGATGGATAAAAACACTGCATGCTTGATCCCATTCCAGATTTGATAAGATTCGGTATCCTTACTTAATTTACTCTCTCAATTTGGCTCATTCTTGTTTTTTTGAAGCAAAGTTAACATGCGTTTTTGGGGGATGCAGATTGCAGATGCTTTGCTGGACATTACACTTCCTATATTTTCTTGACATGCCATCCCAAAAACATATGCAGGAATGGTTTTCGCAATAGCTATTAGCTAATTTAGAAGTCTTAAGTTATGGCATTTCTACTTGTTTATGGAACTGGTATCTCCTTGCAGGATGCATATTAGGAACTACAATAAGTCTGCTATGTTCGTGGTTGAGAGAGACTATTCAGTAGTGTTGATTTGTTCTACCTGTCTACGTCGCATTAGTTTAGATATAACCAAATTTTATGTGATTTTTTTTTCTCTTCTGATTATCATCTGTTCTACAGGTTACTTTCTTGTTCCAAAACCATGAAGATCTGCTCGGGAGCAGGTTCATATCCTGCGAAGATGGTGACAAACATTGTTGCTTGCTCTGCTGGTAATTCTCAGGAAAGTGAGTATTTGAATAACCTGTAGCATTTTTATTTATATGTCCTTGCATTCTGCTTAATGCATAATAATTATAAATATGTCTATATATTTCAATGATTTTGATATGAAAGGGAAACTAGTATATATGCAAAAACCAGTATGAAGAAAGCTTATTTCATTTGTGGATGATAGGTATGAAGAAAGTTTGTTTCATGTGTGAATGATAGGTAATATAGATAGATTATATAAGGTTCTTGTATATTGATAACAAATGAGAGGATGACTTCTTTACGAGAAGATAAATTTTTTTTGAGGCAAGTAATGTAAAATGCAATTAATACTGTTATTTGAACTGTTGAAGCTAAGTTGTGCGGATGAATTATTATTTTCAGCTATATAGTTCTGAAGCTCTTTAGATGATTGATTATGTTTAAGCTTCTTATAAGAAAATTTTGACGAATGATGATTTTGCAGATGAATAAAACTGCTGTTTGCTTGCAAGGGAGCGATCCTAGTCTAGTTTAGATAAGTTTCTATATCTTTTACTTTTACTCTCTTAATTTGAAGCAAAGTTAAATTGTGTTTTTGAGGTATGCAGGTGATCAAGGGACTGGCTTCCAAAGCATTGTAAGATATCTCAAGGACAGCTTCCATTACAAGAACTCAAGAAGTGTTTCTCTTAAACCTGTAGGAAGTTGAATTTAACGTTTGCAGTATTCTGAAGCTTTACAGGTGTGTCTGATTTTTTCCCTAGAGATTGAGCAATTGCAGTAATTCTGCAAATTTTGGTCAGGTAAATATCTCTCTTTATCTTAGTCATGATACATTTTGTTGGTTCAGGTTGCTAAGAATTCCTTTAAGCTGCTTCTACTTTGGCTAACTTGTTTTGTTAGAATAACTGAACTAAAATTTTCTGTTTGCAGACTTCAGAAGGTTTCTTAATGATGTCAAACCTACACTAATAAATGGGTCTTAAAGCGATTGAAACAGTAGGTTCTCTTGTAAAACCAGAAAATGGAGCTCTCTTCATCACTGGTGCTTATCTCTTTCTATATCTCATTTTTCGTTTTACTTGAGAGGTTAGTTCATTTTAAGTGATTATTCATCAATTTTCACTACACAAGTCTTTGAAATCATTACTCACATATCTTGGACTGCGGCAAAATTTCCTAAGAAATGTGTTGTACTTTGCATTACATGTTAGTATCATACGACGAAATAGCTACTTTTAGTTGATTAATGCTCTATTCTAACGTCAATTCTTTTTTTTTTCTTACAGAATTTGTTCTTAGCTTATTTGGTTGAGTTTTTTATCATTTCTAGGCACTAATGAACACGTCGTAGATATAAAGAATTGATCCTCTGCTATGAGTGGCCTACTGCATTCTACGAATCATTTGGTCTTGGATTTGATATCAAGAGGTTATGTGCTGGTTCGTTAACTTTTCTTTGACTTTCATATTAATAAGATCAAAATGATGATTCATGGCTTTTGTTTGTAGCTTTAAAAAAACATGGAAGAGCACAAGAATCCCAATGTTTTTAGTGAAGGCTTGTTATGGATTGGTTTAGGCAGTTGATGATTTTGGTGCCTCACTTTTCAAACTTAAGGTTTTGAAATTTTCTCAACTTAGAAATTTCCAGCTCCTGATTTCCCTGTTTATTAAACTGCATTGCAGTATCGAAGTTATTGTTCTGTCCATTTGAGCTTTGATAGATTTTTGTAAGGATTTTGATAGAAATGCTACTATCAAACTTTTGGGTTCTTTACACAAGATTGTTGGTTTAGGTTACTAACAATTATTTTTAGCGACGTTTGCTCTGTGTAACTTGTTTTGTTTGAAGAGCATATCTTAATAAGTGAATAAAATGGTGTTATTTCTGTTTGCAGACTTCAAAGGGTTTCTTAATGATGTCAGACCTGCACTACTAAGTGCACTTGTAGGCGGATATAAGAAAGAAAAAAAAAAATTTTTGAGGTACATTTGTGCGGATTGTCTTAATTTTTGGATTACTTACTCTACTTATATCATCAGTTTCAAGATTACCCCTAATCTTCTTAAGGACTACGGCACAAAAGAGAGTTGTTAAAACGTCAATTTCAAATCTTCTTAAGGCTTTGAAAGTCCTCATTGAATGGTGATTTACAATTCTTTTGTGGAAATTTATTTTAAGCTTTAGAGTTGAAACTGAGTCTTTCAGAGTTTGGAGTCAGCTGAAGTTGTAACTAAAATTCTGGAAGAGACTAATAAATCCAACCAACTAGAACTGGTATGAATTCATGATTTAATCTATAATTCTCTTGTTATTTTAGATTTTTCATTCCAAAATTAGGCATGAGTATTTATTGTTATCTATACCATTTTTGTCTACGATTCTTGGATAATAACAAAAATCTTGTTATGCAGACATTGATGACTGTTGCAGTAGCCATGAGACCAGCTGTTGAGAAGGCGATCAAGGTCGGTGATACATGTCTATATTATTTTTAGCGACGCTAAAAATATATTTTACTTTGTACAGTATTGCTGCCTACCAGTATTACCAAATACTTGAGTAATCTAGTTCAGGAAATTCTATCTACCTGATGTTCTAAAATGTCTCCAAGAAACACATGAGAGAATGCACCTTGGCTGCTCTTGATTCGTGACTTGAACTATGCATCTTGACAAAACGGTTGTTGATAATCTCCCTTATCTTCTCCTTGTTAATATAATCACTTCAACTTACACTCTTTTTTATTCTGTTAATGCAGATTTCTTAGAATGGTAGACTTAGCAGATGGGAAAATGGGAGCAGAAGGACGTAATGATCTTTTCGATTGGTTAACAAACAGCTTGCTGGATTAAGTTACTTTTTGGATGATATACATGACTCATCTAAATTTTTTTATACTACCTTATCAGCCTTAATCAGTGATCACGTCTGTTTGTTTTTAATTTTGCTATGCTTCTATATTCCAGGACAAATGTGTGAAAAAGCCAAAGGATGCATTTCCGAGATCTTGATAGTCAGTGGACAAGAAACAGTTGGTATCCTTGGGTTAACTTGTTCTAATCATGGCTAGAACCCAAATATCTGATTAGTCATGTGCATTTTTTTATAGATTGAAAAGAATATCAAAGATATCCAAGGCCTAGCACTAGCTCTTGTGCTTGAAAAAGTAAGAGCTGGATTTGTTCGAAGTACATCTCGATCATCAGCTTATCTGATTAACAAGTTCTCTCCTCTCTGTTCCTTATTTGTTCATGCTAATGATGTTTTTTTCAAGAACCATTTAAACCATCAAAAGCTTTGGTGTTTGGAAAGGCGTTTCAAAGTATTGGCCTCTCCATCACCTGGTTGTCAAGAGGTGTTTCAAAGATTTCAAAATCGACCTCTAGTGGTACCTTGAAGAATAGAAACAGATGAGTAAGTTTATGTCTCTTAACATATTTTCTTATGTATTCAATTTTGTGATGTGTTGCCCAAAGATTAAGAACAATGATATTTGGTGGCTTCATGCATATGCACAGGTCTTTGAGTTACAAAAGTGGTAAAGGCAAATTCATAGTCCAGAAAAATTAAGAGTCGGGTAATATCTCTTTGTCCCTCTTCTCATGTTAACTTAAAAAACTCACATCCTGAAATTTATAGTAAAAAAAAAAGATAAGTTAATGTGTGGACGACTAGAAAAAATTAGTTTCTACTATGTAAAAATAGATATCAACCACCTCGAGCATGCTAAGAATTGTAAAACAAATGAAACATAAAAGCTCATGGCTCCATCTGATATGGTAAATCTTCCACTCACTAATCCAATTTCTTAATCTGATATGTGGAGACATTGCTATCTTATTTCGTGAGTTTAACGTAGCCTGGTATACTTCTTATTGTGGAGAAATAAGTGTGATTTGGGTCTCTAGAGACGTTCCTAATAGCCAGCCTCTCGTCAATATGAAGGGGAGATCAGTGGTTCTACAATGAAAATTGAGGGAGGGTAAGTTTATTTATCTAATCTAAAATGCTGACAGTTCCTCTTGATGTTAGTGTGTTGTGTTAAAATGTGATAATTTGATATAATCTCCATACTAATTGAGTCTCGTTTTGACGTTATACCTGGAATTGAGGAGTGGTAAAAGACATTGGATCTCCATTTTCAGTATCAGATCAGTCCATACTTTTGGAAATGAGTGAAGGCATGTGTTGTCTTGACATACACCTCAACATGGCCTGGTATTACGAATCCTCTTTTGAATTGTTTAATATGCAGCATCTGTCTATGTTTTGCATTGGGTAAGCTGATCATTTTGCTTGTTTCACACTCTAAGTCCTTCAATTGCATTCCAATTATTGATTTCACAGCCAATCATCCGAAATCCAATAAATATTTCTCCGATCCAAGGCTTGCTGCTTATGAAGTACAATATAGGCAAGTTATGGCAGGGAATGGATGTGTTGTCCCACTCAAGCTTTTGTAAGTGTCATTAGTACCCAAACTAACTTTCATCTGCATATTGATGTCCAAGCAGGGATGATTCAAGGAAAAGTTATACGCGGAAAGAAGTTGCGATATTGAGAAGTAAACCCCATTGGTACAATCTTTCTGGGATGATGTATAATTAGTTAGTGTGTTGTTTTAGTTGAAATTACTTATTTACAGCTTTCTTATAAAAGTCAAAACTCTTGGCAGCGACTGAATATGGAGCACTTTGATAACGTCTTGCAAGATGGCAAGTGAAGTGTATCCTTATGCCCCGGATGCTCGTGTTTTGACTCCATACTATTGTGGTACGATTCACTTTTTCTGGAATTCACATGAGCAAATTTATTCACATGAGCAAATTTATTCCATACTATTATGTAAGCTTGGTTCTGGATTTATACCGGAAAGGTAAACTATGGTCGTTGGTATTAATTATATGTATTTGTTGCTTACGTCAAAATATTTATAGGGATGTTGTGTAACTAAGCAAATGCAATTAGTAAATGTTGCTAATTAAATGTTTCGGTTTCAGGAGAACGAATTATTATGCTGCAGAGACAAATTATTGGGAGATGATTGGGTATCTAAGAGAAAACAAAGGCTAAGGTAGAGTCTCTCTCTCTCTCACACACATAACGTGAAAAACAGAACACAAAATACTCAAATGCAATAAAAAAAACAGAGCACGGAACATGCATACACCAAGTTAAACACAACAAAAGAAAGACAGAAAACAAAATACGCATACACAAAGTCAACACAACAATAATACATACAACACTTTAAAGTAACAAAATTCAAACACACAAAAGGAAACTCAAAATAAAAACAGAAACTCAAGAATTTTCACATACCAAGAACTCAATAAGGAAACCAAACAAAAGAAAGAGAAAGCAATTCAGAAACGGGAAAAATGTCGGAAAATGCGCCAACTTTCAAATTTGGGACAAAAAAATCTTGAACTTTTGAAATGTCATTTAAATCATAAAGTTTAGTTTGACTTTTTATAAAATGGTTAAGTTTTCGTTGACTTGGCCATTTCGGGCATGTCGTTAAATTTCCTTTAACGAGACGTTGACGGGGTTAACTTTCTGTTAGAAATCTCCGTTGAATCGAAACGACATCGGTTTAAAAACAACAAAACGACGTCATTTCACTGAAAAATAAAATGAATTAACTGCGTCTGTGAAGAATCGAACTTTCCGTCGTTTCGATTCAACGGAGATTTCTAACAGAAAGTTAACCCCGTCATCGTCTCGTTAACGGAAATTTAACGACATGTCCGAAATTGCCAGGTCAACGAAAACTTAACCATTTAATCAAAAGTCAAACTAAACTTTATGATTTAAATGACATTTCGAAAGTTCATGCTTTTTTTGTCCCAAATTTGAAAGTTCGCGCATTTTCCGACATTTTTCCCATTCAGAAACCCAAGAATTGGACGTATTTAGTATCTTTTTCGTATCTATTTTAATATGATCAAGCGACTACAATAGAAAATGGCATCTTGCAGAAAGAGGTAACCTTTTTTACGAGAAATCGTCTCTGGAGTCCTCTTTTGTCAAACTCTAATCTCATATCTCATTTCACAAAACAGAATTTTATTTTTATTTAAATTTAAATCGAAAATGCCGGAAATTACGTCTTTACCCCAACCAAAACTCTAAAACTACAAAAATACCTAGGTTATATCCGCCCACCCGAACAGAAATCGGATCTCACCCACAACCCGATTTCCCTCCACCCACCCCTCACCCACTCGACCCAAGAACCCTAATTTCTTCCCCCTTCTCTTTTCGAACCCACTCTCCCCACGAACTCCCACCCCGACCGTTTTCTTTCTCGTTTCTCTGTTCCCTCCTCTCCTTTTATCTCTACGATTCTCATTCAATTCTTCTTCAACCTTCCGATTACATCCGATTATGCCTCCTAAGACTATGGGAAAACAGAGGAAGAGAATAGCAACGACAACGAAGCCAATTGATGGAGGAGCAACGACAACGACGGAGCAGCCATCCCTGACGGAGGGAGGAGGAGTTGAAGAACAAGTTCCGACGGAGACGTTAAAGTCTGGTTGTCGAGGCTGTGGAAGAAGAAGAGTCTAACAAGAATGAGGAAGAAAATTCTTAGAAGAATGAGGAAGAAGAGAACAAAGAAGAAGAGAAAAAAGAAGAAGAGAGCGAAGAAGAAGAGAAAGAAGAAGGGAATGACGAAGACGGAGGAGAGACAAGTGATAGTAGTAGATCCTTGTCCAGAGAGTCCTCCTCCGATGAGAGTATGGATCCTGAGATAGCAGATGGAAATAAAGTGGAAAATACGGCGGCTATGGTAAGTATTTGAATAAGGTAAAACTAATAGAACAGAGTAAAACTATGTGTATATCTGGGTAAAACTGGTAGAACAGGGAAACACTATGATTTTTTGGTAAAAATGGTAGAACAGGGAATACTATTGTGTGTTATAATGTAGAATTGGGTAATACTGGAAATACAATGGTAAAACTATGTGTTTGAATTCTGGGTATTACTGGTAAAACTAGAGTATTACTGTAACGCCCCCAAACCGCTCTATGACTCGGGCAGCCAAGAACGATCCGGAGAGGCTACGCGAAAATAATCGTCGATGACCCAGCCGAGGTTCTAGAACAAATCAAGTCCCTTAGCCGGTTCATCGACGATATTTTCCCACTTAGAACATCGCTTAGGCTTGCCAACCCTTACGATATTTAAGTGTTGAGTCGACTCGGACAAAGTCTATATCAGTCATTACTCGTGGTTTTGTACAAGAAACCCGATTTTATTCCTTAAGTATAAAGATGTTACAAAACGTTACAAAATGCTTATAGAGTTTTGTGGCCAAGGCCTAGAGCCCAAAAGCACTACATAACATAAACATACTTGTTTTACAAAAGGCACAAAAACTACTCCGGGTTTCCTAACGTCCACCACTCCCTCTAGCTTCCCTCTATTGGTTACCTGCAAAACAAGTAGAGTCATGAGTATGAGTAATCTAAGATTACTCAGTGAGCTCGGGATTCCCTGCAACAGCTATTAGTTCCCCATCCCATGATTCTAACACAAAACACACATCAGAGAACGACAACGAAAAATGGCAAGCCAAGAAAGCAATAAATCATGCTTGACAAAAACGTGAATTCAAAGCTTTCTTAAGTTTTCTAGGGCCCTGATATACTGCCTTCCATAAGCACCACGTCCGTGAACACCCGTGTTATAACCACAAAAGCATATAACCGGAACATCACTTTAAGCTACACCGTCGTGTAGACAGATTCGGCCAGGATAGCTAGCCCAGTTTCTCCGAGCTCGTCGTACCACGTGAAGTTCATGTTAATGAAATTAAGCAAGACCTCACGATAGCACGACCGCCGACGAAGGACAGCTATATCCTAGTCTCGATACGCTTATGGTATGCACGGACTAAAAGTCACGAGTACCACGTATCAAGACTTGAGATTTCAACGATACTATGAGACATATGGTTGGTAAATAACCTCCTAAGTATAAGCCTTATGTATTTGAATCGATTGATTACTAATACAGCATAATACTAAGTTCACACAACCAATCAATACTCGTATGATTCAAGAAATCAATCAATGAATGCAAGATTATATGATCATGCAACCAAACCATATCCTGAACTCACTCAGTTTCCGACGTGCTTAGCTGATTCGGACATAACTTCTCGACGATTTTCTCGTTATCGGACGGTTTCTCGGGTATGAACGATTCCGCAGCAGCCTCTCGGTTTTTCTCTACCTTTTACCACCAATTGACTCGAGAATGGTCGAGTATTTATAGGGGAAGGATGGACGAGTCAGCAACACACGTGTCAGCCGCACGAACGGACACGTACGGAGCTGCGCACGGAATGGTGACACGTGGTCGGCTAGCTTTGGCTCCAAGGGACCAAACTTCGGCTCCAAGTTGGCTTCCCTTTGGCTCCAAGTTTGGTAACTTGGGCTCCAAGTCAGCTCGGTCGCGAGTCTTCACTTGGTCAACGTTCGGTCAACGGGTCGCGTACGTACCGCGGTACGATCGGATCCGTCCGATCGATAAGTCTCTCGACCAAAACTTACCCACGTTCATAATTCCTCGTACCACTTTCTTCCAATCTTCATAATATTCAATTTCGTTCGGCAAAGACTTAAATCAGTACGACAAATTCGGTACGGAATCACCCGATCGTCCGATAGATGCTTTGCGGTACGTTTGGATACGTTCCCATACGTACGGATACGTCCGGGTACGTACGGATACGTCCGGGTACGTCCGGATTCACTCTTTTCTCGTCCGATTCTTTTTCTTTCCCATCCTTAATGCTTCAATTGTTCTTTCTGAGTTCTTTCTTGAGCTTCCGTCGGCAAATTTTGCAGGGCCGCTTATCCTTAGTAAGGGTCTCTACAATTACTATGTGTTTGAATTCTGGGTATTACTGGTAAAACTAGGGTATTACTGTGGATGTAGGATTCACACTCGATTGTCTTTAAGTATTTTTGTGGAGAAAAACTCTAAAATCAATGGATGAATATAAGAATTCGAAAGGGAAATTAACCAAGAAAAGAATAAAGTAAAAGAATTTGACAAGAATGAAAATAATAAAAGCCTTGCGAAATTGTAAGAGAACAAGTATGTAGTATTGCTTGATAGTAAGGAGTAAAAGATTGTGTCTCTCCTCAAACACATGCGTTTGAAGTTGTTTTTATAGAGAAAACATGATTAATGCGGTTATTTACTACTCATAATCATATTGATCCGCATTAATCACATAAGTTACATCTTGACCGAAACGGCTTGAATTTGAACTTGTCTTGGGCTTCACGTGGGCCTTCCGAACTCTTTCTTGCTGACACCGAACTCCCGTGCTTTGATGCTACCGCGAGCCTCGAACAATATTCTCCTCGCTTCGGTCTTTCTCTATGCAAACTGTATGTTGAATAAGAGCGAACTCCGTACTGGTAAAGATCGAACTCCTTTGGTAAACTGAATCGAACTCCCAACTGGTCAAGTCCAATAAAGTATCCAGAAATCCGAGAGGATTATTGTGAAATAATGACGTGGACAGATCCAAGTGGATCCTACCGAAAGTGTGTGGGATCCGACCCCAACATTTAGCCCCCCAAGTCTTGCGAGCTGAGTGCTCGGCTTGGAAGACTTAAGTAAACAGTAATTAATGACTTGAGATCTTTAACATTCTGGAATTTCTCCATGTTTTACGCTATTACGCTGATCTCGGATAATCAGATGATTTGATTTCCCTGACAACCGTCATCATTAATTTCTTAATTTTATATTAATACTGCGGGGAAAACTGTCCCGCTTCCCAATATTCTCGAGGCGGTCTTTCATCATACTTTAGGGTTCTAAGAGGTAATGTTACTTTTCCATCTTATCTTCTTTACCTAGAGAACTTTCATTCTTATTACATAAGTCATTGTTTCCTTTCGTAAAAATCCCTTCCGTAAAATGTCGAACCTTTCTTCTGAATTGCGCGAATATGAGGTTGATGATTTCGAAGTTCTCATGGGTGAAGGAACCGAACCTCAAATCCAAACCGGAGACGAATTTGATCTTCACCCACAGAGTGAATCGACTGTCGATTCTCTTAACGATCTTCGTAGATTATGTCACATCCCTCCTGAGGTGGAGATGGTAGTTCCGGACCCCTTCGAATCTCCGGAGTCGGGGCGAGAAGGTTACTGCTGCGCCTATGAAATCTATTTCAAAGGGTGCGGCTTATTCCTTCCCCTCCCTAAGATACTTCTCCTCTACCTCAACCATCTGGGAATTGCCTTCTCTCAGATGTCGCCCAACATGCTCCGGTGTCTTTTATGTACCTTTACTATTGCGGCGGAGGCAGGCTACTCGCTGGGACTTAACGAGCTTTTGGAACTCTTCCAGGCTCGCGAATCCCGAACTCCTGGGTATTATGCCCTTTATCCGATCGTGGATCGGAATCTTATTGACGGCCTGCCCTTAAAGGACAACGCCTGGAGGAAGTTTTGGTTCTTCTTCCGCATAAACAATTTTTCTATTCAGAGTTCTTCCGAACTCCTTTGAACCCAATGATCATCGAATTTGGGTAGAAATTAGGACTTAACTGAATAAATTTCCTATGTTATTTCAAACTGCGTTTCAACATTTCCTTGTTTTCTCGCAGGTCCCCAAATTCGACCAGTCCCATCCGTTGACTTTTCGAACTTCTACAAGGCCGTCTTGGAGAGGCCTGTTAATTGGAATTCTTTTACTTTGGAAAGAATTCACGGTGCCGGATTTTCTGTCAGAATGAGCCTCACTAACCCCGTTGACCCTCCTCCTGCTGGGATTGACCTCTCGAGTCTGAATGCCCGAGATAGGAGAAAGATCAAAGAGGTAAACAAAAAGGTCAAAGATCAGATTTCCCTAGTCGGGAGAAATAAGAAGAATGCAACTTCCACCGGAGACGACAAAGTCTACCGGAAAACTCTCCTAGTTGACGATGGATCTCTTGAAGGTTCAAAGTCTATGGCGGTTGCCGTGAACAATGCTCCTCCCTCCACCCCAGCGGCAGACAACATGGTCGCTGCCACTGCTGAGGAGGAAGGCCTTACAGGCGATTCTTCTCTCATGAAGAAGAGGAAGGCCGAGGATCTTGAACCCTTGCTCCAGGGACGTCCCAAGAGCACAAGGAAGGGCAGAGCCGCTCCTTCAAATCTGTCAATTTCTGAACCTGCTGAAGCTCAGGACGTAAATCCTGATTCAGGAATTATTTTAAAGGAGCCGCCGGGTTCTGGGATGTTACCCCCTAGACGCCCCCGAGGCAATACCTCTAGGGTTCGATCGTCTCCGAGCTCGGGACTGGTTGCCAGAGCTTCGTCCCAAGCAGGTAACCTTTAATTATCATTTTGTTACTTGAGATTAATCGATTTCTTTTTTAAAAAGCTCAATTCTCACATAACTATCTTTATTCTAGATAAAGAGAAGATCGGGAATATGTTTAGGTGCTTCCACAACCGACTTTCGAAATGATTTTTTTTTTAAAAATGCATCTTCTTTCATTAGGCAACTCTGGACGTGAATGGCATCATCAATTTTTACGAAGAGGAGCTTGCCAAAGTTTCCATGAAAGTTGATGTTGCTGTAGGAGAGATTGAGAAACTGCAATCTTCCAGTCGGCTTGTGCAGGAGACTGCTGGCCTCGACTCGGCTCGCCAGGAAGAAATCGAGAGACTCGAAAGATCCGGCGAGGAGACAAGGAAGACTTTGATTGAGACAGAGCAAAAGCTAGAGACTGCCCTCGCTGATCATAACTTCGCAAAAGGCGAGATCGAGCTTCTGAGATCAGAGCTTAACAGGGTTAAAACAGCTGCTGAGGAGCTCGAACGCAAAAATGAGTCTCTTTCTGAACTGAAAGATCACGATGTTCGCAAAATATCTCATGATGCTCGGAAGGAGGTTAAGGGTGCTGGGCAAAAGTTTCTTCTTGCTGTGCAGGAATTTATCGCTGCAGACAAAGCTTGGAACAAACTTAACTCCGAACGTGATGAGATGAAAAGCAATCTCGATCTGATCAAAGAGATAGAGGACGGAAAACTCAACTTGGCTGAAGAGAAAGAGACAGTTGGCGCTGAGCTCGCTGAGACTGAAGCTAAGCTAACTACTGCTCCTCAGCCATATTTGAATTTGCAGCAGTTTGCTTCTGAGTTCGCTGATTCGCCTCCACTGACTGAACCAAATATTGGTTTGTCTCTGGACGAGATGATGTTAACCGGTTCTCCTCACGCTCATTTTAATGAGTTCGGAACCAATGTTGACAGAATCTCCTCGGGACGAGCTCAGGGGCTCTCTGATCAGGAACTTGTCATCTCCTCGATTATGGGAGACGACGTTAAATCGAGGAACGAACCTCCTCAAGACGTTAGCTCGCTTAACCATGAGGTGGTTCCCACAACTCAAGACGCTGACGTCGGGGGTGCTCTTGTCTCAAGTCAAGTAAGAGATGAAGGCGGTTCGCCTATGAATGAATGATGGTGATTGCACTCACCTTATGTGGGGATTGTCCCTTTAATTTTTAAGACATGAAATTTGCTTTGTTGGCCGCGGAGCCGTTTTATTACTTTTGAGTTTTTTCCCCAAGGGGGCTTTTATTATTGTTTCGAATAATTTTCTCAAGGCGGTTAATTAAAATTTCTTTAGGAAGAAATATTTAATTTTGGTGGAAACCATCGATTTTACCTGGAGGGTTTGCAAAGTCCTCCTAACCGAAATGGTTTAAGATTATAGGAGAGATAGGCTGATCAGACCTACTTGCCTTTTTTAAAGAAAAAACATTGGAATTTTTCCTCGGTCTCTCGGTTGCGAGGTTAGAGCTCGGCTTACAAGAACACTTAGCGATACTTTGAAATGTGTTTGATTAGAAAAATTTTCAGTAAGAACTGTATTTTTTTCTTAAAAAGGACAAAAAAAGGTTTGACACCATTTAATAAATGTCCTCGAATTTCACGTTCGAAATTAAGTTCGCCTACTAGGTGTTAAGTGATACTTGAATAACCTATATTTCGTAGGTCTTGTTTATGTATGCACGCAAAAATCGAAAGACAGTAACTGTCAAATCAATAGATTGACGTTCAACTTTCTTTTCAATAAATACTCGAGTGAGTGTCCTTATATATTTTTTCTATATAAGGAGAGTTGGATTTTGGAAATTTTCCAATAGATATTTTTCTTTATAAGGAACTTTGCAGTTCTTCTCTTTTTAGATTTTCGATGGCCTCCTCCCAAGGCGAACCTTCTGATTCCAATCCACCACGATTCCCTTCGGGTGAATCTCTGTTTCCAACAGGAGATGGATTTACTCCACAAGGGGTGGCCATTCCTTGTTTCCTTTCTTCCATGTCTAGGGAGGAAAAGATCGAGTGCCATGAATTCATGGAACAGGTTTGACCCCGATACAAGTAGTTTCAAGGTTTTACCCGATAGATTCGTAATGCATCTGTTTTTTGCAGATCACCGAAATGTATGTTTTCCTCTGCTCCGAAAGGCAACGCCTTGGAAGGAAACGCCGTCTCCTTGAGGAGAGAATTGCTAGAACTGAGAGGAAAATCCGACGTTTGGAGTCGGATGTTCATAACTGGGAGAGGAGGGGATTTGACTCTATCGCTCGCATTCCCGGCTGTCTTCGAGAACACATCAGGTTTCTGAAGAAGCACTGGGACATCTACCAAAGGAGCCTCGAGCCCGACGAGCGTGAAAACGGTTCGTCATCTGACGAAGTCCCTTCTACGAACCCTCCTCCTTCTTAGTTATTATTTTTTTTTTTATTTTGTAATATTCTATCGGGCTAGCTGCCCAGCGACATTAATTACATTGCCCCTTTTGCTTTAAATTTGCCGATTTATTCAAATCTTATTTAATGCGCTTAATCTAGGGAATATAATTAGCAATTAACTCGATTACATTTTCCATGAAAGTAGTAATTTCAGATTTGAGAAATCGTCAATTAATCCTCTTAAATGTAGTCGAGTAATTTTCGAGTATAAAGTGGGTGTAGTTTATCATTGAGTTTCAACAACAATTCTACAAAAATGTTTGAGGAAGGAAATTCTTCAGAGAACCCTTCTGACTCATTCAAATCGATAAGTGACGATCTTCCGGGAGCACCAGACATCGAGTTTACAAAAACGGGAAGAACTGGCGAACCAGAAGGGTCACTAATATTGAGGAAGGGAACCAGCATTCAGGTTCCGATCGTATTAATCGAGAGATTGTCAGCTCAAGATCGTGTCAAGGCCGAGCAGTTTATCAACAAGGTATTTTTCATCCTAGTGATTTAACTCTTTTTGTTATTGCTAAACGAAGCGTTTTATTTTCTTCAGCTTATCACTCGGCATGACGAGCTCGAAGATGAGAAAAAAGAGATTAGGAAGAAGAGAAGGGAACTAGGGAAGCGTTGCCTCGACATTGCTCGCGAGCTTCATCGCCTCGAAGCCCATCCTTCCGATTGGATCGAACTAGGACTTCAGGAGTACGGAAACATGCCAGGTTGCATTATGAGCATTGTTGACCTCGCAGGTCGAGCAGAGTTATTCCGTAATTCAAGACCCTTCTAGATCCGATTTTTGTTTAGCTAGAAATATTTATTTATACATTGTTTGCAATGTATTTTATATTCTCGCCCGAGGATAAAAATAAGATTCCATGATTGAAATAATATTTTTATTTTTATAGCTGGACTCGTGTTTAGCGAGCTGCCTACGTACCCAAAATAGGATCAAGCCAAATCGTAGTTCGAAATATTTTTATTTTAGCAATAAAACTTTTTCAAGTTGATTATGTTCCAAGGCCTTTGAACGGGATTTCCGTCAAGGTCTTGTAAACGGTAAACACCATTTCGGATTTTTTCAGTGATTTGATAAGGGCCTTCCCAGTTAATACCGAGTTTTCCAGCTCCTTCTTCTTTTGTGTTATCGAATACTCGCCTTAAAACAAAGTCCCCTACATTTAAAGGTCTGTTTTCAACTTTGAGTTATAGTATCGAGCAGTCAATTGTTGATAGTTTTGAAGTCGAATAAGGGATTGATCTCGCCTTTCATCGATTGTATCAAGAACGTCTTCTAATAATTTAGAATTTAGTTCTTCGTTAAATGGAGCTTCGCTCCGGAAGTATGCGGTCAATGACGAAAGTGATAAGCTTTTGAAAATTGGTTCCATTAGAGAAGTAAAATACCCGGACTGGTTAGCAAACCCCGTGGTAGTCAAAAAGAAAAATGGAAAGTGGAGAGTATGTGTCGATTTCACTGACATTAACAAAGCATGTCCAAAAGACAGTTTTCCTCTCCCTCATATCGATCGGCTCGTAGAATCAACGGCCGGAAACGAACTCTTAACATTTATGGATGCATTTTCCGGATATAATCAGATCATGATGAATCCCGAAGATGAAGAGAAAACATCCTTCATATCAGATAGAGGAATCTACTGTTATAAAGTTATGCCATTCGGTTTAAAAAATGCCGGGGCAACATACCAACGTTTAGTTAACAAAATGTTTGCAAAGCATTTGGGCAAAACGATGGAAGTTTATATAGATGACATGCTCGTGAAATCTCTTAAGAAATCCGAGCACATCACACATCTTGAGCAGTGTTTCAAAATTCTGAACGAGTTCGGAATGAAATTAAATCCAGCTAAATGTTCCTTTGGCGTGCCTTCCGGAGAATTCCTAGGGTACATAGTCACAGAAAGAGGAATAGAAGCAAATCCTAATCAGATTAACGCTTTCCTCACAATGCCTTCGCCGAGAAACATTAAAGAGGTCCAACGATTGACGGGCAGAATTGCTGCATTAAATCGTTTCATATCGAAATCTACCGATAAATGTCTCCCTTTTAATCAAATTTTGAAAGGGAACAAAAAATTTTGGTGGGATGATCAATGCGAAGCAGCATTTGGTCAACTCAAAACTTATCTGACAACACCGCCGATTCTCTCAAAACCTGAATCAGATGAGAAACTTTATCTTTACATTTCAGTTTCTAATCATTTTGTAAGTGGGGTTCTAGTTCGAGAGGATCGAGGTGATCAAAAGCCGATTTTTTACATAAGTAAATCTCTTACCAGTCCGGAAACGAGATATACCATGATGGAAAAATTAGCTTTAGCAGTAGTCATATTTGCTAGAAAACTCAGACCTTATTTCCAATCTCATCCGATAGAAGTTTTAACTTCTCATCCACTTCGCTTAATTCTTCACGGACCAAGCCAGTCTGGTAGATTGGCGAAATGGGCAATCGAACTTAGTGAGTACGATATAGAATACAAAAGTCGAACTAGCGCAAAAGCACAAGTTCTTGCTGATTTTCTAACCGAACTGCCGTTAGATGATGGAATCTTTATTGAAACAGACTCTACATGGAAATTACATGTAGATGGTTCTTCTTCTAAACAAGGATCCGGAATCGGCATTAGGCTCGAAACTCCGACAAAGGAAATAATCGAGCAATCATTTCGACTGATTTTCCCAGCTTCGAACAATGAAGCGGAATACGAAGCTCTCTTGGCAGGACTTCGGCTTGCTCTTGCAATTGGAGCAGAAAAAATAATAGCTTATTGTGATTCTCAGCTAGTTGTAAACCAGTTTGCTGGAGATTACGAAGCTAAGGCTCCTCGAATGGATGCCTATCTTTCGGCTGTCAAAAAATTAGCCGCAAAATTTAAAGAATTCGAATTAGTTCGAATACCTAGAGGAGAAAACACTTCGGCAGACGCTTTAGCTGTCCTAGCTTCTAACTCAGATCCCGAGCTCAGACGAGTTATCCCAGTTGAATGTATTTCTTCGCGAAGTATTTCAGTTGAAGAAACAGAAAACGATAACATTTTGGAGGCCGAACACATCGAAACTCCAAAATCAAGTTTCGGAAATGAAAATAGTTCACTTGTCGTCACCAGATCGCGAAAATCTAAAGATGATGAACTTATTCCACTACTGGAACTTCCCAAAAGAAAGCCAAGAAGAAAATTAAAGGATCAAGAAGTTCCCATTAAAGAACCGTCTCGAACTAAACAGACACCTCCAGGTGATGAAGAGGTTCAGGAGACAATCGAAGATCCTGATATTCCTTCCGAACCCGAACCAAGGAAGTTTATACTCAAATATAATACTTCCGCTAATGATTGGGGGGCTGACAAGAGGGTACCCATCAAAAATTTCATTCTTAATGGAGAACTACCATCGAACAAATGGCAAGCTCGCAAATTAAGAATCATCAGCGCTAAGTATTGTATAATTAAAGAGTCATTGTACAAGCGAGGCGTCAGTGATCCTTATCTTTTATGTATTTTCGGACCCGAAGTTGAAATAGTGACAAGCGAGGTCCACAAAGGGCTTTGTGGTAGTCACTCTTCGGGACGAGCAATGGCTTTCAAAATCAAACGGTTAGGATATTTCTGGCTAACTATGATTTCTGACTGCATCGATTACGCCAAACGGTGTAAGAAGTGCCAAATGCACGCTCCTCTTATTCACCAACCATCCGAAATTTTGTCATCTATATCCGCTCCATATCCTTTCATGAGATGGTCAATGGATATAGTTGGTCCGATGCATCGTTCAACAGGGGGCGTCCAATACTTATTAGTTCTAACGGACTATTTTTCCAAATGGATTGAAGCTGAAGCTTATATAAGCATACATGATTCTGTAGTAAAGACATTCTTGTGGAAGCACATTATTTGTCGCTATGGAGTTCCCTACGAAATAGTAACGGACAATGGTCCTCAATTCATTTCAAATGACTTTGAAGATCTTTGTTCCGCTTGGGGAATAAAACTTAGCTACTCAACGCCGAGGTATCCTCAAGGAAATGGGCAAGCGGAAGCTTCCAATAAAACCATTCTCAGCAATCTTAAAAAACGCTTGAGTGCTCGAAAAGGTGGATGGTATGACGAGCTGCAACCTGTGTTGTGGGCTTATCTAACAACCCCGAGGCGAGCAACGGGTGAAACTCCATTCTCATTAGTTTATGGAATGGAAGCTGTAGTCCCAGCCGAGCTAAATGTTCCTGGTTTACGCCGGAGCGAAGCTCCACTTAACGAGGAATCAAATTCTAAATTATTAGAAGATGTTCTCGATACAATCGATGAAAGGCGAGACCAATCCCTTATTCGAGTTCAGAATTATCAACAGTTGACCGCTCGATACTATAACTCAAAGTTGAAAAACAGACCTTTAAATGTAGGAGACTTTGTTTTAAGGCGAGTGTTCGATAACACAAAAGAAGAAGGAGCTGGAAAACTCGGTATTAACTGGGAAGGCCCTTATCAAATCACATAAAAAATCCGAAATGGTGTTTACCGTTTACAAGACCTTGACGGAAATCCCGTTCAAAGATCTTGGAATATCATCAACTTGAAAAAGTTTTATTGCTAAAATAAAAATATTTCGAACTACGATTTGGCTTGATCCTATTTTGGGTACGTAGGCAGCTCGCTAAACACGAGTCCAGCTATAAAAATAAAAATATTATTTCAATCATGGAATCTTATTTTTATCCTCGGGCGAGAATATAAAATACATTGCAAACAATGTATAAATAAATTTCTAGCTAAACAAAAATCGGATCTAGAAGGGTCTTGAATTACGGAATAGTTCTGCTCCTTTGCCTGCAAGGTCAACGATGCTCATAATGCTACCTTGCATGTTTCCGTACTCCTGAAGTCCTAGTTCGATCCAATCGGAAGGATGGGCTTCGAGGCAATGAAGCTCGCGAGCAATGTCGAGGCAACGCTTCCCTAGTTCCCTTCTCTTCTTCCTAATCTCTTTTTTCTCATCTTCGAGCTCGTCGTGCCGAATGATAAGCTGAAAAAAAAAAAACGCTTCGTTTAGTAAGGTCAAAAGTAGTCAAAAATTCTGGGGAAAACAATACCTTGTTAATAAATTCCTCGGCCTTGACACGATCTTGAGCTGATAATCTCTCGATTAATACGATCGGAACATGAATGTTGGTTCCCTTCCTCAATATTCGTGACCCTTCCGGTTCGCCAGTTCTTCCCGTTTTTGTAAACTCGATGTCTGGTGCTCCCGGAAGATCATCACTTATCACTCTTAAAGAGTCATAAGGATTCTCTGAAGAATTACCTTCCTCGAACATTTTTGTGGAATTGTTGTTGATAAAACTCAATGATAAATTACATCCACTTTATACTCGAAAAGTACTCGACCACATTTAAGAGGGTTAATTGACGATTTCCCAAATCTGAAATTACTACTTTTATGGAAAATGTAATCGAGTTAATCGCTAATTATATTCCCTAGATTAAACGCATTAAATAAGATTTGAGTAAATCGGCAAATTTAAAGCAAAAGGGGAAATATAATTAATGTTGCTGGGCCTCAAGCCCAATGGCATTTTACAAACATAAATAAGAAAGTGTTCGATCAAAAGTCTTCGCCCGATAGTGATTCCAGCGAGGTGGAAGATCCCGAACAGCTTTCCGAGGATAATCCCTCGTCAGAAGATAAATCAAGGGCCGGAGAAGTCATCAGTAGTTTTCATCTCCGGTTCCTCATTTTCTTCAATTCTTAACATCGGAAGTCTCCGAAACTCTGAAGAACATGAAACAAAAGAGGACCCATCGCTGGTCGCCAAGGATAAACGATTAAATTTATCCAGCATGCGAAGGAATCTTCGGAGACAAGTAGGCATTATGGCCACGATGTCTAAACCATTCCTCTCCTATTCATGCGGTTCAGATTCCAGGCGAAGGATCTCTTTTTCCATCTTCTTTATGCGCTCATCAAGAGCACGGCGCCTCCTTCTGATTCTTTGTCTCTTATCACATAAAGCTTTATGTCTCCCGACGATCTGTTTGAACAAACATTTTGTCAAATGTCCAAAAGAAAGGAATTTACAGTCTTCTGAGAAGACTAAAAATTAGAAAGGGAACCTTTTCCAGGAAGTCATAACATGTGACCCTTTCCTTCCCTGTTCGGAAATGAAAAAACGTTGGGTGAATAACTCCCTTTGGAGAGAATCCATCCTCGGATTCAAACAATGGGTTCCCACTTGGAGTTGTTATTCTTGAGCTTGATCTGAAAGAAGACAGCGGCATTTTTCAAGTTTTTTCTTATAATGAACTATGGTAATCTTTCAGAATTCCTTTTGAAGGAGAAAGAGGTTCAGATTTCTAAAAATAAGTATATATTGCGGGCCTGTTAGAGCAGGCTTCGGATCCAATTAAAACATGGCCCAACAATTCCGAAGCCATTTTAGGCAATGATCGAAACCATTGCCTGGTCATATTTATGACAAAATTCTCATGAATTATAAATCTTATCCCTCGATAAAAAAAAAAAAAAAAGCTTAAGCCGAGCTCCATCCTCGCCTTCGAGAGACCGAGGAAAAATACTTGTTGAGATTTTTTCTTTAAAAAAGGCAAGTGAGCCTGATCAGCTCATCTCTCACAATTCATAAAACCTCTTTGGTGGGCTAGGACTTGCAAACCTAGAATCGCATCCAAACGTTTTGCTTTTAAAAAAAAAAATCATATAAAGGAGCATGTACATGATTGTGTTCAGTCACACTAATTAAACAAAATATTTCCGTCAAACGGAATAGTCCTCATGGACTCAACAAAACAATTTTTTAAGAACGTTCCTCTACCTCTGGATAACCTTCATATGGCCGAGAACCTTCGCCGACCTCGAATTGGGAGGGGGAATCTCCAAATACCAAAGAAAATGGTTTCAAATCAAGAGAAGGGCGGGAAGCCGAAGATAACTCGGATTCGACTGTAGCGAGCTCAGCAGAAACTTCCCTCCTCTCATCCTCTAGCGAAATTCTTCCACTCTCTATTCCCCCAATCAGGTCTAGATTACTCTTCAGCTCGGCTCGGTCGGATTGAAGTTTAGTCCAGACTTCCTCGTCTTTGATGAACTTCACGATAGACTGAATGAGTTGCCTACCAAAGCCCCTCATCTCTTCTCGAGCGTTATGTTCGGCTTCAGCGATATCGCGAGCCCTGTTCCTAATTAAGAGCTCGGTCTTTTGATTCGTTTCTTCGAACAAAGCCGTAGCCTCTTCTAGCTCAGATTCCAAGCGAAGAGCATCAGACCTCGCAGAATCTCTTTCAGCATCCGCAATTCTGATGCGTTGCTCATTAGCTGCTAGAGTTTTCTTCATATTCTCAAAGGATGATTCAAGGGCTTTTGCCTGCTCGAATCGCTCAGACTGATTGGCTAATCTGAGTTCATCAACCTCTTTTTTAGCCTTTGCGGTCTCTCTCATCGCTTGGTGAAGAAGGTTCTCATAATGGAAGATCATTCCATTAGTCTCCATAAACGCCTTCGGAGTAAAAAAATAAAACGTGTCATTAAGACAAAACGTTTTTTACTTAAGAAAAAGGGTTTGTCAAAATCAAAATCCAAAAAATTTGAACCTGGGATAGATAGCAGGCTCGATTGACATACATCTTACGGATTTCCGGCCTCCAAACCGAAAAAGGAGGATGGGACGTCCCTTCCCTGGTTTGAAAACTTCGGAAGATGTCTCCAATCTCTTCTCCGCCTACAAAACAGAGGAGAATAGTAGGTTGATAAAGTAGCTGCAATCTGTAATAAGTCTTGCTAAGGCATGCGTTCTAAAAACAAACTTACCAGAAATCGAAGCGGTTAAAGGGCTTTGAGTTCTAACACTCAGTCCTTGGGACAAGGAAGCCTCCGGTCTCGGCTCATCGATTTTTTCTGGAAATACTCTGTCTCTCGGGAGAGGGAGCTCAGAGTCTAAAGTTTCAGAAGAAGGGAAAAAAGAATGCAAAAAGCTAGGGGCTCGTGGCGGAGAACTTAATCTAACGGTTTTGAGTCTCTCGTTTGATAAAGTATCCGAGTCTGGAGCCTTCCTCTTTGTGCAAAGAGAAGAAGTTTCTTCTCTCTCCCTCTCTTGTGCGGAAAAACAAATAGCGGAGGCAACTGGAGGGTCGTTAGGAATATCGGCTCCATGAGAATCCACCGCACTTGACAAAGCCGCTTCTAAAGAGCCGTCATCAACCAAGAGGGTCTTCCTGTGGAAGTTACCAACCCTGGAGATTGCAGCTATCCGCTTCTTTTTTCCAATTTCGGATAATTGATCCTTAAGAGCCTTAGTCTCAGCCTGGATTTTTCTTTTATCTCGAGCATTCAGGCTCGAAACATCTTTCTCTTCAGAAGGAGGGTCGAGGGGGTGAGTTTTACCATCTTTAATAGTGAGCCCCGCATTATGAATACGTTGAAGGGTGAAGGAATTCCAATTTGTTTCACCCTCAGAAACGATTCGAAAGAAAGATAAGAAATCAACAGTTGGACAGGGGATAGTTTGGTTCCCTGAAAAAAAGTGTTGAGTTAAGAATTCTGTTTCTTTCACACAAAACAGTTTAAAGATAATAAAGGATGATTCTAACCAAGTTTGGGCGACCAATTTGGGAGGAGAAGACCGGAAAGCCCTTGGACGGAATGAGGATTAATTCGGAAAAAGAACCAGTATTTCCTCCAAGGCCCATCATTTAGGGGCATTCCGTCGATGAGGTTACGGTCAAAAATAGGATTCATAGAAAAATTACCCGCTGTCGCAGAATCACGGGCTCGAAATAGCCCTAAGAGTTCGCTGGTGGTGAGAGAAAACCCTGCCTCCGCCGAGACGGTCAGGGTGCTCAGGACGTACCGAAGGAAGTTGGGAGCCATTTGGGGAAAAGCGATCCCTAAATGTAGGAGATACAAAAGGAGAACTTCCGGTATGGGAAAAAATAAACGACAACCCTTGAAATAGACTTCGTACGCACAACAGTAGCCCTCTCGCACCATTTCCGGAGACTCATTTGGTCCAGGAAGAGAGAATTCTATTTCCTGAGGAATGTTACAAAGGCGACGAAGAGCGCCAAGGGAAGCATGGGTCGATTGAGACCTGAAATGCGGACCGAATTTATCTCCCGTTTGGGTAAAGACTTCGTCCCCTCTGGGAACAGGGATTCCTTGGCTGTCATCTTCGTTGTCTGAAACGTAGACGGCTGGGGAAGACATTTTTTACTAAGAGATTTTTCTTTCTCTGGTTTGGTAAAAGCTTTCAGGGGTGAATGTACGCTGTAAAAGCCATCGTTCCATTTAACCCTATTTGGCGGAAAACAGCCTCGAGAATATTGGGAAGTGGGACAGTTTTCCCCGCAGTATTAATATAAAATTAAGAAATTAATGATGACGGTTGTCAGGGAAATCAAATCATCTGATTATCCGAGATCAGCGTAAAACATGGAATAATTCCAGAATGTTAAAGATCTCGAGTCATTAATTACTGTTTACTTAAGTCTTCCAAGCCGAGCACTCAGCTCGCAAGACTTGGGGGGCTAAATGTTGGGGTCGGATCCCACACACTTTCGGTAGGATCCACTTGGATCTGTCCACGTCATTATTACACAATAATCCTCTCGGATTTCTAGATACTTTATTGGACTTGACCGGTTGGGAGTTCGATTCAGTTTACCAAAGGAGTTCGATCTTTACCAGTACGGAGTTCGCTCTTATTCAAGCATACAGTTCGCATAGAGAAAGACCGAAGCGAGGAGAATATTGTTCGAGGCTCGCGGTAGCATCAAAGCATGGGAGTTCGGAGTCAGCAAGAAAGAGTTCGGAAGGCCCACGTGAAGCCCAAGACGAGTTCAAATTCAAGCCGTTTCGGTCAAAATGTAACTTATGTGATTAATGCGGGTCAATATGATTATGAGTAGTAAATAGCCACATTAATCATGTTTTATCTATAAAAACAACCTCAAACGCATGTGTTTGGGGGAGAGAAGCAATACAATATACTTTATCTCTTACAATTTCGCAAAGCTTTTTATATTTTCGTTCTTATCAAATTCCTTTATTTCATTCGTTTCTTGGTTAATTTCCTTTTCGAATTCTTATATTCATCCATTGATTTTAGAGTTTTTCTCCACAAAAATACTTAAATACAATCGAGTGTGAATCCTACATCCACACTCAAGTGGATGATTTGTGTCTAAGGGCTATGACTGATCTCACGTTTTGTAGGAATTTTCCGTGGGGGAGGTATTCTTTCAATTACATGTTAGGAACCATCACACACACGATGGATCATTTTAATGGTTTTGTCACCAACAACAAGAGATACATATGGCCGGTTTCGGGTTCCTGGTGATTGTTAGGAATACTGGTAATACTGGGAATACTATGTATTAGGAATACTGGTAATACTGTTTATTATAGGAATATTATTCATTAGTAGTACTGGTAATACTGGATATTAGAAAACTAGTAATACTGAGTAACAGGAATACTGGTAATACTGAGTAACAGGAATACTGGTAATACTGAGTAACAGGAATACTGGTAATACTGAGTAACAGGAATACTGCTAATACTGAGTAACAGGAATACTGGTAATACTGAGTAACAAGAATACAAGTAATACTGGTATTACTGTTGAATCTAAATATATGTTTTTTTTATTCTGGAGCTTCTTCCATTCGAGGCAATCCCACTGGTGAGGGAAAAATTCATTGACGAGATTATAGGAGCAGATGAGGGATGTCCTAGGATGTGCAAGCTGAAGTTCAAGAAGAACCATTTGAAAGGCTTTCCTCTTGATACTATTAATCTAGAATTGGGTACAACTCAGTTTAGTTGTCCTTGATATACTTTTTATGAAATGTTTACTATTCTATTTAATTATAATAATCTATATGTGTTTATGTTTACAGGTCATTGATTGTATCGTCACACCTAGAATTGAAGAAAACGCACTTATGCAAGCAATCACGGAAGAAGAAGACGACGTTGGCATGACTGATGTGGTAGTGGAAAGTTGGTTGAAAAGTAGTCAAGAGGGCCGTCTAATTAGGTTTGAAGAGCTGTACCAACATGATCTACAGGGCAGAGGAATCATCCCAGCACCAGAGATTGCGGGTGATGAGGATATTCCCTCAGTTGATGGACAAGAACTCCCGAGTTTGGTTGTTGTGGTGGAGATGATTGAAAACATGAAAGTTGGGATGACAGATCAGCTGAATGAAATTATTGTAATAATTTCAGAGTCTGATAAAAGAGTTGAATCGTTGGAAGCATTCACGGAGGAGCAGAAAGCAGAGAAGAGAAAGGTACGATTTGTAATACTAGTATAACTGAATAATACTGGTGTAATACTGAGTAACACTGTGATATAACTTTGTTCAATTGCACGATCAAGAAGAGGAAAATAAAGAGAAGAGGATGGTGACCCGAAAGAGACAAATCAAAGAGTTCAAATCCTAACATAACAAATCCAAATTCAATTCCTAACATAACAAATCCAAGTTCAAATCCAAACAAAACAAACCAAATTTAAATCCCAACATCAAAGAAAGTTTTCAGTCAACCAAGCTGTTTCTTGCCTCGAGTGTTCCTCTTGGTGACTTTTGCATCCACAGCTTTCGAAGGACCACCATCCGAAGGAACTTTCGGGTCACCATCCTTCTCTTGATTCTTCTCTTTCGGGTCACCATCCTTCTCTTGATTTGCCTCTTTCGGATCACCATCCTTCTCTTGATTTGTCTCTTTCGGATCACCATTCTTCTCTTTATTCTTCTCTTCTTGATCTTGCAATTAAACAAAGTTATATCATAGTGTTACTCAGTATTACTCAGTAATACCAGTATTACTCAGTAATACCAGTATTATTCAGTTATACTAGTATTACAAATCGTACCTTTCTCTTCTCTGCTTTCTACGCCTCCGTGAATGCTTCCAACGATTCAACTCTTTTATCCAACTCTGAAATCATTACAATAATTTCATTCAGTTGATCTGTCATCCCACCTTTCATGTTTTCAATCATCTTCACCACAGCAACCAAACTCGGGGGTTCTTGTCCATCTACTGCGGGAATATCCTCATCACCTGCAATCTCTGGTCCTGCGATGATTCTTCGGGCCTGCAGATCCTGTTGGTACAGCTCTTCAAACCTGATTAGACAGCCCTCTTTACTACGCTGCAACCAACTTTCCACCACCACATCAGCCATGTCAGCGTCGTCTTTTTCTTCCGTGATTGCTTTCATAAGTATGTGCTCTTCAATTCTAGGTGTGACGATACAATCAATGACCTGTAAACATAAACAAATATGGATTATTATAATTAAATAGAATAGTAAATGTTTCATAAAACAGTATATATAGGACAACTAACCTGAGTTGTACCCAATTCATGATTAATAGTATCAAGAGGAATGCCTTTCAAATGGTTCTTCTTGAACTTCACCTTGCACATCCTAGGACATCCCTCATCTGCTCCTGCAATGTCCTCAATGAATTTTTTCCTCAACAGTGGGATTGCCTCGAATGCAAGAAGCTACAGAATAAAAAAAACATATATTTAGATTCAACAGTAATACCAGTATTACCAGTTTTCTAATATGCAGTCTTTCTCTTTTAGAAGATTCTCTACTCTCTTTCTCTTTTTCCCTTTCCCCATAGTCTTCGTCTTAGGAGGCATATTTCAATCGGAACAATTGAATCAGAATTTGCAAACCGTTGAAGAACAATTGAATGAGAAAAGGATTCAAGAATCGTGGAGAAATAAAGGAGAGTAGAAAAGAAAACGGTCGGGGTGGTCGTTCGTGGGGAGAGGAGAAGAGAGTTCGTGGGGAGAGTGGATGAGTTCGAAAAAAACGAAGGAGGAAGATTTAGGGTTCGTGGGTCGAGTGTGTGGATTTAACCCGGTTTGGATGGTTAGATCCGAAAGTTCTTCGGTTGGGTGGATAAAACATGGGTTTGTTTTGTAGTTTTCTTGTTTTGCCTGGGGTAAAAAGGTAACTATCTTCAATTTCGATTTAAAATTAAATAAAAATAAAATTCTGTTTTCTGAAGGGAGATATGAGACTCCTGTTTGCCAAAAGGGGATTTCTGAGACATTTTCTCGTCAACAACACTATAAAGGGAGCAACTAGAGATTTCGTTTTAAAAAGCTGACATTTTATAGACTGTGAGCAAGAAAGTAAATTTTTCTCCACTTAGAAATTTTCAGCCCCTGATTTCTCTACTTTAGAAATTTCCATTTCACAAGGTTTGATAGATTTTTGTAAGGATGTTACAGCTGCCACTAGAAATGTAACAATATCAATCTTTTGGGTTAAGGTGGCTACGAATTCCTTTTAAGTTGTTGCTTCTACTTTATCTAACTTGTTTTGTTAGAAGAACTTATCTGAATAACTTAATCAAACTGTGTTATTTATGTTTTTGCAGACTTCAAAGTTTTTCTTAATGATCTCGAACCTGCATTACTAAGTGCACTTGACGCCGACTATGAGAAAAAAACTTTTGAGTTACATTTGCGTGGATTGTCTTAGTATTTGTCTTAGTATTTACTGATTTTGTTTCCTCCTACATACTCTACAAATTTTCACAATACATTACTTTCTTTTGGATGGCATGAAGTTTAATAATAGCCCCTTGAGAAAGATTAGCGGTGGTTCAGGTTTTCGAGATTTATTCGAGTTTAGTCATGCACTTTTGCAATGGAGAGCAAACAAAAAATATTCAAGAGTCCAAATTTGTTGTTTTAAAAAAAAAAAGCAAAATGAAGACGTGCGATACAATCTAAACTGTTCTAATATGAAATTTACCGAAACTGAAATTGATAGTACCATTCTATTCAATAAGTATCTCCTCCAACAGCTTGAAAGCTAAGGAATTAAAAGGATAGCTTTTTACTTTGAAAAAAATTGACTTGTGTATTGAACTGTGAATTTATCATGGTCCATGGATCATAAGACTAGTTAAATGGTTAAAACCTCTATCCGATAACAACTATATTTTCTCCCTCTTTTTACATTCCCTAGTTTTTTCTCTATAGTCTCATCTCTTGCATCTTCAGAATTTCACATATATCAAACCAAATCCAGTCGCAAGCGTAAACATAAACTTCTTTCTAAAGCTTAAAAAACTACAACACAATGTGTTTAAATTATTCAAGCCTTAATACACTGAAATCTATTGCCAACTTAAAAATTCCAAAACCAAAAGCCAAAAAGTAAAAATAAAAGTTCCATTGAAAAATGGGAATCTAACGAGCAGTGTCATATTTCAAACAAATCTTTTAAGAAATGCCATATTGTTTTTCTTTTTCTAAAAATTCCATGATCCAGCTTTTTGGTTATAAGTATGTGACCATTTTGCCTTTCTCGAATTTGGCAAGAAAATGAATTGTTATGCAGGGAATAATGCATTAAATGTGGCGTGTCAGAAGCACATGCATTAAATGTGGAAAAAGAAACACTAGACAAAAACTATGTTAGTAAATCGAATTGGTAGACAATATTGAATTTCTAGAAATACAAATTTGGCTACTATCTACAAAATTGTGATGGAGATAGTTGAAATGGAGAAGATAAGGGATTACAAATATGTAATCCTAAGTACATGAAATCTTGGACCCAGAAGACAGGTGAACAAAAGAGCTTCATCAATGCTGTTTTGATAAATGGGAACAAACCTGAGTACTCTTTAACTGAATTTGGGGATGTGAAGATTTCACATCTACGAAAGTATCATGCTCATTTACTGCAACAGGCTTTCGACATGAAGATGAGGATCTTATCGTACTGGAAAATCGTCCTGCGAAGGATTGTGGACAACCTTGCGCTGCATCTGCAATTAACCGTGAGAAATCTCGTGGATCAGGAGTTTCAGAAGGAGATCATCGCAGAAATGTTAGATTCTAGAAGCGGGAACGGAGGCAGCGTTCATAGGTTGCTGGAGGAGTCACCTTCTGTGGCGAACAAGAGAGAGAAACTAAACAACAATATCAAGCTTTTGAAGGAGTCAAAGGATGTTGTGGTCGCCATTGTTGATCAGAATTGTGGTAATGGAGAACGTTAAAAACAGAACACAAAATACTCAAACACAATAAAAACTCAAGCACAACAAAAAACAGAGCACGAAACACGCATACACAAAGTTAAACACAAAAAAAAAAAAAAACAAAAAAACATACGAATACACGAAGTCAAGTTCAAAGGGAAAAACATAATACAAAACACTCAATAGTAACAAAATTCAAACACACACAAAAGGAAGCTCAAAACAAAAACAAAACTCAAGAATTCTCATACCAAGAACTCAAACAAGAAACCAAACAAAAGAAAGAGAAAGCAATGCAGAAATGGCATCTTGCAGAAAGAGGTAGCTTTTCTTACGTAAGGAGTGTGGAGATTTTGTGACAACAAGGAGTGGAGATTTATTGTTGATGAATAAAATCGTGGGAGATTACTGAATTTGGAATCGACTATAACTTTCGAGGAGTTAAAGGTGTTGGTTACAGAAGACTATGGAATAGAATAGAGTACTGGTGATGTTGAGTTAAGTTACTTACCCACAAATCTTAGCGTTGATTGTCTTCCTTTTGTTATGATGACTAATAGACAGGTTAGTAATTTCCTTTCATACTGTAAAAAGAAATATACGATCAAGTTGTGTGTGACGTTTAATGGTGGAGTTAAAAATACTGGGAGTAGAGAAAATTTACGTAACGTGTGGGTTTACTATATATATTGTGTTTCTACTATCATCACCGAACGTTGAAGAGTAATATTTGATGGTTACGAAACAATTTGTCTTCCCAACTTCTATTGTTTGCTTCTTTCTCTAAGTTCAAGTTTTGATTTTTATCGATTTAACTATAATTCCAAAATTTAATGGTCTAGCTTATAGAAAATATCACATATTCATGAAGAGTTTCATAAAAACAGAGTAATAATAAATAAGGTTGCACGTGTTCAAAGTAGTTATGGCCAAGAAGATCAAATCATACACAATAATTATTCTCTCTAAATGCATCGCATGTCATGTGTCTGCTCGTCATTATTCATTTTTTCATATTAACAGAATGTTTAATTCATATCATTGTTACTTGGGTTTAAACTATTCACGTAAGTGTTTTCCATGTCCTTTGTTTATGGGTTTGTAAAATGGGGAAAATATCATTTAAATCATCAGTTTGCCATTTTTGCTGGTTTAAACTTTAAAGTAGGCCTGGGCGTTCGGGTACCCGTTCGGTTCTGGTCCGGTTCCGGTTCCGGTTCTAGAATTTAGGATCCATATAGGAACCAATCAATTTCGGTTCGGTTCCGGTTTCGGTTCCGGTTTTTTCGGTTCTGAAGTTTAGGAACCATTCGGATATTTTTTCGGATATTTTTAGGTATTTTGGATATTTTTAGGTATTTTCGGATATTTTCGAGTATTTTTGGATATTGTAAGTATTTTTTTGATATATTTTCCAAATATATTTTGGTATTTCGGGTATTTTTGGTTATTCGATCTAAAAATGACTAATATTTTTAGATATAAACTTATATTTCGGATATTTTCGGGTACCCGAAATATTTCGGTTCGGTTCGGTTCCGGTTCCGGTTCTTTCGGTTCTAAATTTTAGGATCCATTTGAATATTTTAAAATTTCGGTTCGGTTCCGGTTCGGTTCTTTTTTCTTCGGTTCCGGTTTGGTTCTCGTGGTTCGGTTATTTTGCCCAGGTCTACTTTAAAGCATGAATTCTGGACCTAGTGATTTAAATCCTTAATTTTATGTGATTTGATGATTTAAATCCTCGATTTTATGTTGACTTTCAATTTAATCACGAATTCTCGTTGACTAAGCCAATTGAGGCACATCGTTAACTGGCTAAACAGAGCAATCAGACGAAGAGGAAGATGGAAACCATATTGGTGTAGAAGAAAAATTATGTGATGGCTTCGAAGTGCAAGTTATGCGATGACATCATCTTATTGATCTGTTTAGCCAATTAGCGATGTACCTTAATTGACTTTGTCAATGAAAATTTATGATTAAAATAAAAATTAACATAAAATTAAGGATTTAAATCACCAGGTCCAGAATTAATTTATAAAGGTTGTACCGTATATACATTCTCAAAAATATCAGCTAAGGAACATGTAATCCAAAAAACCATTAAGGGTTCATCTTCTATTTCATTTCCGGATTCAAAGTAAAAAACAAAAACTAAGAAAACATCACAAGACATAATAGAACACAGAAAGGAAAAACATCACAAGATAGAACACATAGATTATCATTCATTTATTAGCTTATTATTCATGTGTCTCTCATGAGCTAATAAAGGGATAGATTTCTTCATTCTATTTCCCTTGTTGCTCCAAAAGGCAAGAGAATGCTCTTCGTGAACAAAGAAGAACCATTGTTTGGAGCTGGTCGGAGTCCGAGAATCTCTGCAACAACATTGTAGACCTGAACATTCTCAAACGATGGCACTTTCTTTCCCCACCTGAACCTTGGACCATGTCCAATAAAGATAGATCTCATGGAGAAAAACATGTTGTCGTATCCATGATTTCCAAAACATTCTTGAACGTTTGTTCTGTTTTGTTTAACCATTAGACCTTCTCCGACCATTCCTATGATCGGCGGAATCCTGGAACTCTCGGAATAATGCAGCCTTTTCGGTAACTTCTCCTTCAAGTAAACCTGCAAAAACTCTCCGTTCTCCACTTTTCCTGAGCTCAAAGCTTCGTTCATCTTCGCCACGAGTTCCATGTTCTTCTCGTCTGGATTCTTAACATCTTTGCCCCAACGTGGATTCATTGCCAGAACTGGAAAATAAGCCTGGATCCAATCTGCGGGTACCTTAATCCAATCCGCTAAATCATCAATGTAAATCACTTTCTTGTCACAATTAGTAACCATTCCGTGATCACCAAGCAATATCACATGAACATCACTAAACACCTTCCTTTTCTTCAATCCCTTGATGACCCTACCGATCATTTTATCACCCTTCGCGACTGCTTCTGTGATCCGAGGATCATCAGGGCCATATTTATGACCCTGTATATCCGGTTCATCGAGATACAGAGTCATGAAATCCGGGATTTCGCTCTCGGGAAGATCGAAATAGCTCAAGATCGTATCAACTCTTTCTTCGAGAGGAAATGAAACATTGTAAGGCGTTTTACAAAATCCTGTTGGGCAGGTCCAAGAGCCTTTGGGAACTTCAGAGCCTGGCCAATAGACAGTAGCAGCCTTGAGCCCTTGGTTCACTGCAGTTACCAACAACGGCTCACCTAACCACCATTTAGGATCGAGGTTTTTGTTGTAGAATTCTCCAGTTACCGGATCGGTAAATTTGCTCATGATTATACCGTGGTAAGCCGGGTAGAGTCCGGTAGCGATTGAGTAATGGTTTGGGAACGTCATGGTGGGAAAAACCGGGATTAAACCGGTCTGAGCTTCGGTTCCTCTCGATATAAGCAAATCAATGTTTGGTGTTTCCGTCTTGAATTGGTAACCGAACCGGAAACCATCGCTGGAAATTAATAGAACCACCGGTTTGTTGAGCTTCTTGGAGGCGTGAGATGGCCAGGCATAGGGTGATGGAGAGTCTGAACCGCTGACCGTGACAGCTTCGACAAGGACGATGAGATAAATAAGGATTAGAAATAACTTGTACAAGGGGTAACCGGAGAAATGGGACTGGCTAGGTTTACTTTTCGCCATGGAAAAAGAAAGTTTTGATGGTGGTTGAGCTCAACAATGCTAATATCATTTTTATAGAATATTCATATATTAATAAGCTCTCGTTTCCCTCGTTAATTATTTAAGGGTTAATTACGGGCCAGACCCATTGACTATGTTTTTCTTTCAGGTTTTGACAAAGTGGGGGAGAGCTTTCATGTTTTGACAATTATGTCATTTTCGGACAAAATTGCCCTTCCAGCGAAACCGGTGTATAGTGACAGTGAACGAATTAGTTAGGCCCGTTGGTTACGTACACAGTATCTCGTTAGCTACAGCGTAGGCGTTTTTATTTATTTATTTCCGTCGCATGTATAGTGTACGTAAGCTGATTAAAAAATTTAAAATATAATGTGATAAAGGGTTTAAATGCTAAAAAGTAAAGACATGACTAATACTAACTATAATCAACGCAAACTCATCATTACATCTTATTTTATTCCTCTTATATCATATATATGTACACTGTTTGGATTATAGAAAAAAAAAAAAAAAACTCCCACAAATATCTATGAACGAATGAGATTGTGGCCATTTTGATCTTGTTGCCTAACAAAGTTTGCTGGCGAGAAAAACAGTGAACGTGGTAAGTAATGAAGTTGTAAAAATAAATTTTAGCTATTACATACACTTGAATTTTGATTTGAAAGAAAACAAAATTGTCTTGGATACAAAACTACAGGAAAAATTAATTTTTCTGTCTTAGATTCTATATTTGTTTTGTTGTAAATGCTAAATGAGGAGATTCTATGTGCATAAAGTGTGTAGTTGGAAATTCTTTTTGTAGTTGGAGCTATAATAGTTGTTCTCAGTTGCATTTAATGGAGTTCTTCTGAATTTATGATGCAGGGTGTTAATAGAGATTCCAGTATTTATTATGGTTAATTGGTGAGTGGAGATTAACAGAAGAAGAATGGAAATTTTAACCTGAGAAAGGAAGCTATGGTCGGTGTGTACGTGTTAGGGAAAACATGACGCACACGGATTTGAAACGTACATTATGTGAAGTTTTCAATTTGAAGTCCTTTGAATGGAGTCCAATAATTAGTTACTGGATGCCGGCAAATATGTCAATGATGATAGAACGTACATGCCCTCCTGTCTACATTGACAATCAAATGAGCCTGGATACATTCTTCTTGATTCGTGTTGGGGATCCTAGTGTAAACTTGTTTGTGTCTTTTAGTACAACCGTAAAGACATGCATGAATAGTATTTCTACGATGGATGGCCGTAATGCTGAAACTAACCCTGGATCAGGGAGTGAAAACATGGTAGACCCTTCTAATGTGGATGCCACTAATACAGATAAAGATGAGCAAAATGACGTAGAGGACGATAAAACAAATGATGATTCAGAGGATAAGGAGAACAAAGAGGCAGATGGGAAAGTCTTGAATGACAGTGACGACAACATTGTTAAAGATGATGATTGACAAAGGTGGATATAGTGCGGGAAATACTCTCGACCCTACTATAGACGGCAGTGAAGGTAGTGGTGAAGATTACGAGTACAACAAGTGGAGGAGGACGTCAATGACACTCAACCGACCGTGGAACCGCCAGAGGAATTCAGTCGTCTATTGGCAGAGTGTACGTACATAAGTCAACGTGTACGTACAAGAGAAACTAATGCTATTTTTGGTGACAGTCAGCCAACTGTGAATCCAACCCGGACGTGTCGACATGGATTGCACCAATGTACGTACACTAGCGACTGTGTACAAGATACATGATGCGAAGGTGAATTTATTACGTATACGGATTGTGGTATCGGAGGTTCAACAAGTGGTGTATTAAATGAAACTGATTTCCGTATAGAACCTGCAGTTGAGTCTTATAAAGTGTATAATGGGTTTGCTTTATTACATAGTGGAGAGTGGAGATTCTCGATAATGATGCAGCTCCAGTCTTCGTTGATTTAGCCAATGTTCGATGTGATTCGACAGAAGTTGAAATTAGTACGACTGGTGAGACTTTGTATGTGGTTAGTGTTTTTATGAACATGCAAGTCATACAACAGACAATATCTTATCTTGCACTCAAAGGTTGCTTTTGCTACAATATCTTGGCTGGCAACAACTCGTAGTCTATGAATAACGTCTTAACAAAAGCAAAATTATATCCTATTGTATACATGATAGAGTTCATTCGAGAGGTCTTTATACGGTGGTTCGCAGCTAGGAGGAAAAAAGTGGCTAGGTGTAAATCTTTAGTGACGCCTTAGGTTGATGAGCGCTTTCTCCAAGATTTACCTGAGTCCGGAAAATTCGCGGTGAAGATGTCTGGACCGTGGAGTTATCAGGTTACAAGCAAGTTTGGTGAGCATTACCATGTCGTACTCGACGAGTGTACGTGTACGTGTCTTAGGTACACACAGTTAAGAATCCCATGTGAACACGGTCTAGCAGCTGCAATACATTTTGGGATTAATCCAAAGACTGTTGTTTGTTTGTGGTATAGCCTTCAAAAGTTTTCCGATTCCTTTCAAGAACCGATTCTACATATCGCGGATCTAAAAGATGTCGTTATCCCACAAAATATATCAGAATTTATACTAATTCCTCCACACAGTAGACGACCACACGGGAGACCAACCAGCAAAAGGATACCATCTAGGGGTGAAAACCGGATAAGTTATATCATTTTAACTTGTACACTTATTGACTATATCTATGCTTTGTCTATATACATTATTTGTTGTTAACTTATTGTTGTTCCTAAGTTCAGAAAAAAGACAGAAAAAACTTATTCCGAGTTAGTGTACAAGATGTAGACAAGAAGGTTATAACATGAAGACTTGCAAAAATCCAATTTAGTTATGTGTGTTTGTTTTTTGTTGACGTGTTGACAGTGTACGTTTATGTGTATAACTATGTACGTTTCTGATCTATTCTGTGTACGTATACCTTACACCACAAACGGTTTTAGACGGTTACACAATTTCGTATCCCAAACTAGCACCCTTTTGAACTAACCATTGCGTACAAAATTTTCTTATTTAAGCCCTAAGTTCTTCCACTAATTTCCACGTTCTTTCTATCGAAAACTCTTTTAAAGTCTCGATTTATATCTAACAACCACAAACTCCTCGGGGTTTGCTTACTTTCCGTGTTATCATCATGGACGGATATCATACCATTTTTGAATTGTGTTCTCTGATCACTAGGTTGATAATTTGTGTCTTTGTCGTCATGAGTGTTTAAGAAGTCCGTTGCACTGAATGTTTTCGAAATCGGCCTGATCTTGGCAGATGATTCGGTACTATGCATATGTCTCGTTCGTTGTTTTCAACATACAACGCATTTTCATAACTCTAATTCGATTTTTATCATATTCTGCAGGGTTTCCGTTCCCGTATAGAGACCACCATTGATCGTTGTCTTGCTCTTTTCTACTTCGATCAAGTCAAAGAAAATAAGTGAAAAATTATCACATCGCATGACTACGGGATCTGGTTTATGGATCAGACCGTTGTTACTAACGCATTGCGAAGGGACGCGTTCTCGTTTTATGATTTTAATCCATTCGACTACATTATAGAGAACACGGTTGATAAGAATGTGCTGGTCGGTCAGTATCCCTAGATTTCGGATTCCTGAATCCCCATCTCTGAATGAAAATCGAATTCAATGTTTACATATACTTACCCATACGTGTGCTCTCCGGCGGGGTACTCAGAATCTCGCTTACTTTCTCTGGTGAACTATTCCCTTGCTTCTCCGCTGAACTTGTCACTACATTTGAGCGGCGCCGACTCTTCTTCTTCAATAGTATCATTTTTTTCCGGTCATGTGTACGTCGGTATCTTAGTCGCCAGAAATTAGTTAGCTTTTGCTCGTCTCGGAAAAACCCGAAGCAGATTGAGAGATTTAAAGAGGATTCGAAACAGAATTGGCCAGAATTTTATTGCGTTTTGCTCGTCTCCGGATAATAGAAAAAGAATGAGAGATTAGATAGAAGATTAAAAAATGGTTTCAACTCAAATTTTTCCTCCTCTTTTCTCTTTTATTTTTCTTCACTGTCTCTTCGTCGTCTTTCTTCTTCTTTTTTTTTTTTTTTTTTTTCTCTAAAGGATAATATTATTATAACAAATATCTTACAATCTGATAACCACAAACTTAGGAATCCCCAAGAACAGGGAAACAACAGCCTTATTCCGGTGACAAGATCCGGCATCAGGGAAACGGGAAAAAACAAACTAAAAGCTACGATTATGGAATATCTAAATTTCTTACAACCTTCACTCGAAATTGCTTTCCATAGACTTGAAAAAGATGAAATCGCTAAGAAACAGTCAATTTTAGAATTGATCTTCAAGTCTTCTTGTCCCCACTTGATAATAAAAAGACTTCGGCAATTAAGACTTTTGCTTCCTAAAATGGCATGACGGAGCCTCGATTGAGGTGAATTGAAACCGTCTAAAAGAGCCAGGGCCGGTTTTGTCGAACGAAAACGACATGGGTCCGGAACTGAGAAAACAAAACCTAAACAGATCTCGATCAGATCTATTTGAAATTTCTTATGGAGGAGACTACCATGAGTCGCCCAAACGGCAACACCAAAGCCAAACACATTACTTGTGAACAGCGGCGGATCGAACCGAAAAAGAGCCAAAGAAAGCAAACATCCCTGAGAAGAATCGCAGCGCTTTATTCAAAAGAAAGATAAAATACGGCAACCGATAGCCGTACAAGCAAAGCCAGCCGAGTATGCCGGAGAAGATGGCAAACACGCCGGAATCTAAAGCCAGCCACCGTCGCTATGGAAGTCGACGATGCTGGAAAGGAGCCAGCCACCGCCGCTGAAGAAGCAAGCTGATGCTGGAAAGGAGCCAGCCACCGCCTCTGAAGAAGCAAGCTGATGCTGGAAAAGAGCCAACCACCGCCTCTGAAGAAGCAAGCTGATGCTGGAAGAGAGCCAGCCACCGCCTCTAAAGAAGCAAGCTGATGCTGGAAGAGAGCCAGCCATCACCGATAAAAGAAGTCGGTCGATGCCGGAAACGAGTTTGCTTGTGCCAAGAATCGCTTTCTCTCTCTGAAAAATATAGAGAGAGAAGAGAGAGAAAGCCGACTTCGTCGGTTAGTCCCAAACGTTTTTGTCGTCTTTCTTCTTCAGTTTTATTGTTTTTAATTAAAAAGAAAAAACATAATAAAACAAATGAGAGAAACCAAACAAGCATAGTTACATTTGCACTTGAGGACATTTTTGTCCAAAAATTGATAAATTGTTAAAACGTGAAAAGTTATATTCACTTTGTCAATTGGTGAAAGAAAAACTCATTTGTCTCCTTTTTGTGAAAATTTCTTATTATTTAATTGCATAACCTTTGCAACTATATATTGTTTCTTTCTCTCAGCAGATCTGGTTATATATATAATTATATCTTTTTTTAATAACCCCATACATCTTTTTAGATTTGGGATCAGCATTTTATATGATCTCCTATTTAAACCGACAATTTCTAAACTTTGTCTAAGAATATTTACCAGTTAAACTATTGAGATTTTGTACACATATCTTATTTCAAACTATTAATTACAATAACAGTAGTTTAATTAGTGACTAAGTCGTGCAAAGTCGTAGATATTTTTAACCAACGTTGGGATGGACTAGTAGTTTAAGTGCATAAATTGGATCCATATGTTTCCTAGTTCGATTCTCGGTGGGAGAGATGTTTTACGCCATGTTATAAGATATTAGCAAAGACCGGTCCTAAATCACCAGAGAAATTAAGGTCTAGATCCAAACCCCATCTAAAATAAAAAATCTATATATCTCCCACGTTATTTAGAATCCTTCACGGATCTAGAGACTTGTTTTAATGCATAGGGATTCAGGCAGACTCGAGATTAAGTATTTATAAACAATACGGAGATTCTTGGAAAAATGGATAAATAATCCCTCACCTTTCTTAAAAACATACAAAAACCCTCAACTTTTTTTGTGGGTTTTTAAACTCTCACCTTTTTATAAATGGTTAAATAAACCCTAATATTAATAAACTCAATTTAATTTTTTTAAAAAATCATTATATTAAAACAATAAGAAACAAAACAATTTAATTTATGATTTTTTTATTTCAAATTCGAGTTTACGATTTTTTTTTAAATTAGGGTTTTTGCGCTATGAACATTTATTCACCATTTAGTTGAGATTAGACAAATTATTTTTGTTACAATTAGAAGTTATGTTATATAAACTACAAAATTTTATAGGATATCACATTTGATTTTTTTTTATTCGAGTGTTCAGGTTTTGCATAAAAATATAGTTAATAATGATTAATTAAATATTATTTATATTATATTTTAATATATCGTAATATATATATATATATATATATATATAAATATCAATTGTTAGTATATCTTATTTAGTTTATCCAATGAAAATATTTTGATGTGGAAATTCATGTACTTTTCGTAGTATTATAAAATTTGGTTTGGTTTTACGTTAGTAAATTTGTGTGGTCGAACCTAATAAACCTTTATTAATATAAACTCATATTCGGTTTCGATATAAGAATTTACATATAATTCGTAACAAAATCTGTTTGGTTTCACGTTGATGAATTTTTGTAACACACCGAATAAAACTTCACTAATTAACTTTTTTACATCATGACTTATATATTTTCAATTTAGAAAAATATTGTAAGCTAGAATTTTAGAAGAAACACCCTAAATCAAATTGTTTATATTTATATATGTTTTAGTATAACGATTTTTTTGAATTTAAATTAAGTTTATTAATACTAGGATTTATTTTACCATTTATGAAAAAGTGGGGGTTTAAAAACCCACAAAAAAAGTTGAGGATTTTTTCTATGTTTTTAAGAAAGGTGAAGGTTTTTCTACCCATTTTTCCGAGATTCTTGAAGTGATAAAACTAAATTCATTGAAAACAGATCATGGATATGGTGAAAAAGCTAACATCTATATATGGCATTTTAAATGTTGCTAAGAGATGGATTGGAATGGAAGGATTACTAGAGGCAATCTCAAATGGTTGGAATTCGGATTCTGAATTAGGAGAAGGAAAATTTGTGGAAAAATTGACTAATTGTAGGCGAACTATTTCGCAATGGAGGAAAGAATTAACTCCTTATGGGCGGCAAACAATTGAGGAACTTAAATCGGAATTACATGTGGCGCAGAGTGATGACAGGAGATCACGGGAGGAGATTACAGAATTAACATTGCGGTTGAAAGAAGCTTATCGAGATGAGGAATTGTACTGGTATCAAAAAAGTAGGTGCTCTTGGATGCAATTAGGGGATAATAACTCAAAGTACTTTCATGCTCTAACAAAACAGAGACGGGAAAGAAATCGAATTACGGGGTTACATGATGAAAACGGGATTTGGTGTACAGAAGATAAAGATATTCAAAATATAGCGGTTTCTTATTTTAAGGATCTGTTTACTACGACTAAGCCCGAGGCTTTTGAGGAGTCCTTGGCAGAAGTACAAAGTCTGATTACGGATCAGGTTAATAATTTTCTAACGGCACCCGCCACGGAAAGTGAGGTGAGAACAGCTCTGTTTATGATGCATCCGGAAAAATCGCCAGGATCCGATGGTATGACAGCTTTATTTTTTCAAAAGGCTTGGGTTACAATTAAAAAGGATCTTCTTTTTCTGGTTAATTCTTTTTTAGAGGATGGAAATTTCGATAAACGGTTAAATACGACTAACATTTGTCTGATTCCAAAAACGGAAAGACCAACACGGATGACGGAATTAAGACCTATAAGTCTATGCAATGTTGGTTATAAAATTATATCGAAGATTCTTTGTCAAAGACTTAAAACGGTTTTACCAAAGTTGATTTCGGAAACACAATCGGCTTTTGTCGAAGGACGGTTGATTTCAGATAATATACTTATTGCACAAGAGATGTTTCATGGGTTGAGAACTAACCCGTCATGTAAAGGAAAATTCATGGCCATTAAAACTGATATGAGTAAGGCTTATGACAGGGTGGAATGGATTTTTATTGAAAAGGTTTTAAGAAAATTGGGTTTCTGTGAGAAATGGATTAACTGGATAATGTGGTGTATTACAACAGTCCAATATAGAGTACTCCTTAATGGACAACCTAGAGGACTAATTGTACCAGAAAGGGGATTACGACAAGAAGACCCGCTCTCTCCTTATTTATTCATCCTTTGTACAGAGGTACTAATTGCGAATATTCGGAAAGCAGAAAGGGAAAAACTAATTACGGGTATCAAGGTAGCAAACGCAAGCCCTTCGGTTTCACATCTGTTATTTGCGGATGATAGTTTGTTCTTCTGCAAAGCAAATAAGGACCAGTGTGAGGTAATTTTGGGAATTTTAAAGAAGTATGAAGCAGTCTCGGGACAGCAGATAAATTTTTTAAAATCATCGATTCAGTTTGGACATAAGGTAGACGAGAATATCAAGGATGAAATCAAAGCTACCTTGGGAATCACTAATATCGGTGGTATGGGCTCTTATCTCGGTTTGCCGGAAAGTTTAGGTGGCTCTAAAACAAAAATTTTCTCTTTTGTTAGAGATAGATTGCAAACAAGAATTAACGGATGGTCGGCAAAATTTTTATCGAAAGGTGGGAAAGAAGTGACGATTAAATCGGTAGCTGCAGCATTACCAACTTATGTTATGTCGTGCTTCAGACTACCCAAAACAATCACTTCTAAACTTACTAGTGCGGTTGCTAATTTTTGGTGGAGTTCAAATGGGGATTCTAGAGGTATGCACTGGATGGCTTGGAACAAGTTGTGCAATAGCAAATCGGAAGGGGGGTTAGGTTTTCGGAATGTAGACGATTTTAATTCAGCCCTATTAGCAAAACAATTATGGCGTTTGATTACGGTTCCAGATTCTCTTTTCGCGAAGGTGTTTAAAGGGCGGTATTTTCGGAAATCCAATCCTTTGGAAAATATAAAATCATACTCCCCATCATATGGATGGCGTAGTATCTGTTCAGCTAGATCTCTGGTTAATAAAGGACTTATTAAAAGAGTCGGATCGGGGACATCCATCTCAGTTTGGGAGGATCCCTGGATTCCAGCTCAATTCCCGAGACCAGCAAAGAGTAATGGTTCACTTGTGGATCCATTGTTAAAAGTTAACAATCTTATAGATAGTCGGTCGAACTTTTGGAACATTGATCTCTTAAAAGAGATCTTTGATCCAGAAGATGTTGCCCTAATAAGTGCCCTACATGTGGGTGCGCCAACAAAGGAAGATACACTGGGTTGGCATTTTACAAAATCCGGAAAATATACAGTCAAATCGGGATATCATACCACACGGATAGAAAAGTCGGAGACCACTTTCTCTTTGATTGGCCCAGACATCAGACCGTTAAAAGCACATTCTTGGCAAGTGCATTGTCCACCTAAAATACGTCATTTCTTGTGGCAAATCTTAACGGGTTGTGTACCAGTTACGGAAAATTTACGGAAAAGAGGAATTGTTTGTGACACAGGTTGTGCCAGATGTGGCGAACCAGTGGAAACAATCAATCATACACTCTTTCAGTGCCACCCGGCACGGCAGATTTGGGCGCTTTCCCAGGTTCCTACGGCTATGGGAAATTTCCCAACGGAATCTATTTTTACGAATTTGGATCATTTATTTTGGAGAATACCTTCAGAATTTGATTCATCAGCCTTTCCATGGATTATCTGGTATATTTGGAAAGCAAGGAATGAAAAAATCTTTGAAAATATTGATAAAGATCCGTTAGAGGTATTACGGTTAGCGGATAAAGAAGCACAATTGTGGCAGTCAGCCCAAAGCGAGCTTCATAATGGAAATCATGGTCATGTGGAATTGGTAACTCAATCTCGAGTGGGAGATGCTTCACTTGATTCGAATTTTTCTGGATACCGTTGCTTTGTAGATGGATCATGGAAAGAAAGTGACAAGTTCTCCGGTACAGGGTGGTTCTGTACATCATCAAACGGAGAGCCGCCAACCATGGGAGCTGCCAACCTCCGTAGAAGTCTATCTCCATTACATACAGAAGTCGAGGCCCTTCTCTGGGCGATGAAGTGTATGATTGGTGCAGATAATCAAGAGGTAGCGTTCTTTACAGACTGTTCTGATCTGGTGAAGATGGTGTCTTCTCCAACCGAATGGCCGGCATTTTCAGTATATTTGGAGGAATTTCAGAGCGACAAGGAAGAATTTTCAACCTTCTCTTTATCTTTAATTTCTCGTAGTGCTAATGTTAAAGCGGATAATCTGGCACGAAAAGTTCGTACAGAACCGCTTCATATCACATATGTAAACAACATTCCTCAGGAATGGCTCTTTTGAGTTCTAATTAATTTCGGATGACAAAAAAAAAAAAAAAATGTTGCTAAGAGAACTTGTTCCGGGGTTAACATGTGACTTACGAATAAGAAATGCGAGAGAAGATAATACAATACAGTAATGTATATTTTTCTTTTTTGTCACCACAGTAATATACATAATTAGATTTCATGTTTTGGATAAAAATATAATTAAATAATTATTAACTAAATATAATTTATATTATTTTTTTAATATATCGTAATATGTATATAGAAATATTAACTATTAGTAAATATTATTTAGTTTGTCCAATGAAAATATTTTGATGTGGAAATTCATGTATTTTCGTAGTATTATAAACTTGGTTTGGTTTCACGTTAGCAAATTTGTGTGATCGAACCAAATAAACATTATTAACATAAACTCGTACTCGGTTCAATATAAGAATTTATATATTATTCGTAACAAAATCTATTTGGTTTCACGTATGAATTTTTTTAACACAACCGAATACAATTAAATTTTTTACATCATGACGTAAAAAGTTTCAATTTAGAAAAAGATTGTAAACTAGAATTTTAGTAGAAAAATCCTAAATCAAATTGTTTATATTTATGTTTTAATATAACGATTTGTTTGAATTTAAATTCAGTTTATTAATAATAGGGTTTATTTTATCATTTATGAAAAAGTGAGGATTTGAAAACCCACAAAAAAAGGTGAGGGTTTTTATACCCATTTTTCCGAATTAGATACATATATATGATATTACTAACACCATAATGTTGCATTACCCTGCTTTTGGTAAAACATCAACATGTTTTGATTGTAGTATTAAACTCTTCTTTCTGTTTGGTAAGCATGTTAAAATCAATAACCTGTAATTTTATTTGAATTTCCAAATCAATTAAAAATTGGCTAACCAATAAACTCTTCTAAAGACTACTCAAGTATAAGTGTCACTGTATCACAAATGTGTCGGTAACGCATTTACATGTCTCACTCTCAGAGTCAGGAAACCAACTCTAAAAAAATTAAAGTAAAAATACTGCATTAATCTTGGCTTCGTTAATCTCTACATATAACTTCAGCGTGGGTTACTTGTGGATGTGATTGACGCCCTGATTTTGTCATTGATCAGAACAATTTCACAGGATATTGATTAAAAGCCGCAATTACGAGTCATAAAAAAACTACTCATCAGTTTTATGTGACTAACCAAGCCTGTCTGCATCTAATCGCTTCTTCCCGAACTCTCCGTTTCGGATCATCGAGTGACTTTTCTATTGCTTGTAAAACCTTAAGTGAAATTCCAAAGTCGGGATGAGACACATTTCTTACTCTACATACTAAAAACATGTGCTTTAGATCTTTTAACTAACCTCTCTTCTGAAAGGATAAATCCTTCTATGCGGCAATTCCAACAGCGCAACAAGACACTGAATCGCTGTTTCTCTAACAACCTGCATACCATTTACCATGGAAATATTTCATTAGAAGATCCAAGAATCAATTCCATTGGAAAAAGGAAGATTGTACTGCAGAGAAAATGATTTGTCACCATTAGATGCGGATATGAAGTAAGCCTGATCAGGCATTCGATGATTATATGTGCATTATCACCGGTAGATTGTTGTCCTGCAAACAGAGCATTTTATTAGTATGCAATAAAAAAAAGTGTTGTTTCTCGGAGAACTTGAATATGAAATGTCTTTTTGAGGCACAACAACCATTTAATCACAATCCCTATTATAGTGGGCGCAAACAAATTCAAATCCTATAAGAATTGTTTGATCTTCAACAAATGAAGCGAGATTTTATATAATGCAATAAGCTTCCGTATTCCAGCATCTAACTTTTCATACCTTTAGTATCAGTAAGCGTTCCAGATAAAACCAGTAATAGACTAAAAACAGTTTCTTTCTCCACAGAGTCTAAGCTTAAGACAGACAAGCCTTCCAGTATCAACGGTTGTAGCTGCACAGACCAATCCTTATAAGAAACAGTTCATAAAGGTACAAAATAAAAAGTATATATCGGGGCTCACCTTTTTGGTATTGTCCAATATGACCGTTACTGGAACATTGGATATAACATGAGCGAGGGCTACATGCAACATTGTTCTGAAACCATGAAGAACCCAGTCAGCTGAGAATCAAATTTGTTTGTCACAATAAACTGTCACTTGCCTATTTATGATGCGTACATGAAACTTGGTGCAACAAAGAAGCCTAAACTAGTATGATTATATGTGCTAGCTACACCTAACCAAAATTAAACTAGCAATCTTCAAGAGGTCTTCTTATTTTTCCAGAAAGGAACACTAAAAAGTTTCTTGTGGGTGCAGTTGCATTCTAAGGAAATGACATAGATGGACTTCATGGTGAAGGCGGAGAGTACAACACAAGAGCACCAAGGATGCTAATGACCAAACTTTTTTTTATGAAAGAGCAGTAGAATTATAAAGGAGTAACAATTAATATACTTAAAAGAATATTTACCTCGATAGAGGAGTCTGGGAATTCATAATCAAAGACTCCAAAATGGGAACTATCGTAGAGAAAAACCGCTGCTTATAGAGTGGTCGTATAACTGCATGACATTTTCTGTTCAGACACACTTCCGAATCAGACATTAGCGTGGAGAATGCATCTGCTGCATGTTTCATGGCAGAAGGATGCAAAGCATGCCCAGAACAGTTAGTGGATTTCAAGCACTCCACTAGTACCAGGGCTATTTCATTAACTCTTTCATAACCCCGCATGAGTAAACCTTTCCCTATCCATGCTAGTCCTGTTATTGTACGGGTTTGAAGGTCCAGGGAACCACAGTAGCCTAAACATATCTTTGACAAGGTTGTCTCACTTCCAAACATAATTTTAGTAGATCCATTAGAAGAAATCTTTTTTCCCGATGCAAAATCTGCGTGAAATATTATAGCACATGCTTCTTCCAAGGAACAATCCCTTGAGGTATTTGTTCCACCAGAACCCGATCCCAATTTGTTAACCATTGAACCCAAAGCTTGAGCAGCTGGCAGATAACCCTTAAGAAGTGATACCAAAAGCAGATGTACAAGTGATTTCGCATCTGGAATGGATGCTGCAGGGGACGCAGCTATGATAACTGATGCAAATAGTGAAAGTATCAATTCATCCCTAGAGGAAAGGTCACGCTGTAGACCCTCTAATGCAACAAAGGTCAAAGGAATAGACTCCATAGCTGGAAGCGTGCTTGATGATACCACACTATAAGCTTTTTGGATTATACTGTTCTGTGAATCTACCAAAGCAATTCCTACAACTTGCCTCATCGTTGTCATCGCTGCCTCAACAAACTCCTGTTGTAGAAGAGGAATTAAATTCATAACATCAACAATAGATAAACCAAATCTACTTCGAAAACAAAGGGTATAAAGTTCATCCGCGCACTTACCCTTCCATTAAAATCACAACTGAAAACTCCAGAGGTTTCAATTTGATTCCACATACTGATAGCGAAATGCACCAAGAGTTTCTCGAGACCATCTATCTCAGCCACACTATTTGAGATCAAAACAAAAATACCACAAGTCAAAAGGACTGTTACAAACTGACATGCAAAAGAGAACAGAAGAATATTGGTCTTGGCAGAAAGAAGGTATAGAGAGAAAGAATCTCCAATCAGATGAAAAACAGTAAAGCCATACACAGCACCACAAATATTTTTAAGTTTTCATCTTCTGAACGATAAAATTTGTAAATCAACAAAAATGGACACAAAGACCAAGATCACATCTTTGTTAAGTAATAATGTTTATCATCTCTTCTCCTCACACAAAGTAATCATAGTTATCATCTATATTTTGTAAAGGAATAATAGAAAAGACACTCGTGTTATTGCATTGCTTGTTGGTTTCCATGTGTTTATTATAACTCACTGTTAGGTGAATGAATTCTACGGAGTTAGAAGGGGTTGAGGAAGGGGAATAACATATTGAATCTTAACAGAGAGAACCTAAATACTCTACCGAAGTATAGTAGAGATTAACATGGCTACCAACAAGCAAGGCTATTGACGAGTTGTATCATCCAGAATAGTTGGCTGTAAACAACTAAAGGTCTAGATACACAGGCTGGCAAAGCTAGTGTATCTATGAAATAAAAGAAATTCAAGAAAATTTTGGGTACCTTGGAAGCAATTTGTTGGTCAAACACCCTAGGAGCTGAGAGCAATTGTCAATTGACTTGAAGTTTCCATTGACCTGACAAGTGTTTTCAAATAGTAGTTAGATACAAGGAAGCTCTCGATCCCTTTCTTGTTGGAGATAGAAACCAGTTAGCTATAATAGCAAGCTCTCAGCATCGAGCAGGAGAGAGAAACTGTTAGATCAAATATAAGTGAAAACTTTCTGATCTAGAGTCATGGAGGTAACACATACATAGAAATCAGACAAACTGGAACAAAAAGCTTCTTCCAATCCTTGAACCATTTTCTCCACATACTTTGGCCCTGTGGAGCAAACTTCTGAAGTTGCTTCTAATATCATCTGATATGGAAGACCACAATAACTAGAACAGGCCAATGAGACCAAATTGTCGACAACTATACTCATGTAGCACATAGCCTTGTCACTCTCATGATACCGATCAATAAATGAGCCGATGCAGACCAGTGCTTTCAATGCCAATTCCCACACCACTGTTTTGCCACTCTTGGCTGTGATGATTGATGTTAAGGTCATCAAAATCTTCTCGAATTCGGATCTCGATATAGGAGAAGAGCCGCCCCGAAACATACCCATAGTCAGCAAACCCTTTACTGTATTGATTCAGAAAAAAAACATTTAGATAATAGGATTAAGAACACCACAACCTCGAAAGAATTGTAGTGCAAGTTCAGTATTACATTAAAGTAGAGGCAAGAAAAGAGGGCAAGAACAATAAGATGGTAATTTATCTATTATGTAACCACAAGCATTCACCTCCAAAATATACATCCGTAACAGAATCATCATTAGAGCTGAGTACTGCAGATGTGAACACCTGGATCAATGGAACTGAGAAGCTTTTCACCATAGAGAACCATGATTCCTGTGCATATCCAGGTGTTGGAGAAGATTCCTCGAAGCCCAGGATAAGATCTTTTGATGCTGCAAGAAGTTCAATGCAGAGATGAAGACCTCCATAGTAGAGTCTGGTAGAGACCGTAGAGTTTCCGTTTTGAGCTACATCACCAATAGAAGTTTTCTCTACAATCCCTAGAGTATTCATAAGGCGGAAGAAAATGGCTTGAAAGATTATATTACATGACTGAACCGAAGCTTTGGCAGAAACAGACAGTATCTGACTGATAACAAGAACCTCCAGTTTGCTTGTGTCAGGCATTTCTTTATACTGAGAGTATCTAGAGATGGTATCAAAGACCATGTTTATGCCTATATCATCAACAACAAAACCTAAAAACGAGATATCTTGCTTAACAAGCATCTGAAGAAGACTAACAGCTTCTCTGTGGATCTCATTCATTTCAAACCCTGGACTAGTGAGGGATTCTGGACCAAATGACAAATGTGTCCCAGTGGAAGAATAAAATGTATCTTTCAAAGCAGACCAAAGACCTCCGTAGTGCTTCTTCATTCTGTCTACTCCATATTTCATAGCGCAATCTTTCAGACATTTCAAAGAATCAACCTAGACAGATTTGAGTGGAACAAAAATAACTACACTTGTCCAACATCCGGAGTGACATATAATCTAGATGTAAACTACATGTTAACACACACCTTTGCGACTGGTAGAGAAGAAGAAAGCTTTTCAAGAAGCAAAGGAATAGCATACGGCTCAAAAAAAGGTGTTGACGAGATCGCCAGCTGCAAAATTGAGTGAAGTACATCAGTGAATTCAACATAATGTAATACATTTATGTTTATAAACCTAATACCTTTTCCCCCATGCTTGAAACTGTAAGCCACACTTAGTTTAGAAAACTAAAATTAATATTTCCATCTTCAACCAGCATAGTTTGGAAAAGGAGACAGATTTTTATGATTCAGATAGAAAATAAAGGCATCTGTACCCTCGAAGCAGAGAAGCATATAAATACCAGAGAGACAGGACAAGTCACTGTACTTTGCCTTACAGCTTTCAAAGAATGGACATGGGATGCAAAATAGCTTCTTCTGTCAAATCTTCATACCATTTTCTAAGGGTCTAAGACATTTCTTTTTAAAGAACTCCTAACCAAAATGATCAACTGATATTTAACCTTCAGAACCTAAACCGTTGAGCCACAATAAGACAGTAAGAACTTTATGCAAATCACCAATATTGACAAAATACTCACCAATAGTCCCCTTGAGAGGTCCTCTCTTCTAATATTAGCTTCATCATCTTTTGTCTAAGAAACCCAAAAAGAGCACACTAAACAGTTTAGTGAAAGAAAGAGAAACCCATCTATATATAGCACATCATAAAAATGATAGGCTTTAAACTCACATGTGTAAAATGAAGTGGGAAGTAGCAACCAATAACTTCAAAAAGATCAGATGCATCAGAAGCGAGTGGACCAGAAGGACTGGGGAACAATTGAGCCAAAAGCTCTATTAGATGAAACACTATCATTAAACATTGAGGGTCTTTTTCTCCATCGATGGCTTCACATGTAGCATAAACAAGTAGATTGCCCTAGGAAATGGTCATTTAGTCAATAGGATGAGAAGAAAGTGAGGAAAGGCACCAAGTAGATATAAACAAGGAATAGGACAAAAACCGAAAACTAAAAGGACGTTGTATGCATTTTGTTTGTTATACTAATCAAATTAAGAGAACTAGGATAACCTGAACATGAATCTTTTGACCAGCTGAGACCATATATTACATATATGCATAAATAAATAATTATTTGTCTTCCCACAAAGCTGACTCAAATAGATTTCCAAGAAAACCTTCCTCACACAGTAGATCGAATTTTCAATTCTGAACTACATATTGTTAAGTAGAGAGCATTAGCATACCATAGTCGCAATAGCTTCAGAGTGTTGTTGTAAAAGGCACTCCAGAAGTTCAAAACCGAGCTGCAAAGTCATTTAGCAGAAGATAATGTAATCATTCAAGAAAATAACATCCAATGTAGAACACAGTCATTCAGATAACAGAATACTACTAGAAACCGCTTCATACCTTGCGCTCATGCAGTGCTAAAGCTTGCACTTGCACATTCTGTATCATTGACTTCGCCATAGCTTGTGCATCGATATCAGTAACGACACCAGCTACATCTTTCCTCTTCATTAGAGCCAAACAACCAACAAGTGCCCCACGCACCGCTCTCCAATCTGCCTGATTCAAGTACAACAATCGTTTCATTTCTATATTAAAAATTTGAATAGACACATTGGAATTGATATAATCAAACAACAAAGTATCAAAATTACCAGCTTTTCGGTAAAGAATCCAACGAGAGTATGCACAATTGTATCGTTCAACGGCTTTGCTTTCAAACAATCGAGAATCTCCGCAAGCAGGAGAATACCTATAAACACACCAATGTCCAATTCCGTTAAGATTAAGAGACATATAAACTCACTAAACTAAGCCAGTGAATCGAAATACCTCGTGCTCGAACAACGTTATCAGTTGTCGTCAAATACATCTCCATCTCTCTAACCTACACATTAGGAATACATAAATCAACAACACAAACAAAGCCTATGGAAGATTCAGAAGTTGACAAGTGAGTGGAAATTGTTACCAATTGGTTAATAGACAAAGAATCATTCTCCAAAGAAGAAGCAATCGCTTTAAGACTATCATCCTGAAAACAAAATCAAACTTTCTTAATCCATGAAACTGTTGTTCTAAGTCTCAAAATCGATCAAAACGTACCTGTTGAGTAGGGGACCGAGTGATGTCAACAAAAGTTTCGAGATGTTGAGTGAGCTGATTTGGTTCTATCATCGTCGCACGCAGATTTTGAAGATAGAGTGAATGTGTTTTAGGGTTTTTGATTCCTGAGGAGAGAGCTTCGCGAGCTCCGACGGGGAAGAGGAAGAGAGGACAAAAAAAAGAGCCGCCAAAGGCAATGTGAGGAGAAGGAAACAGAGTGGTATTTCTGTAATTTAGTTGGATAATGGAGTCTGTTTTCGTAACCAAAATTACTTTATATTTTCGACTTTTGGGTTTCTGATTATTTGAGCTGTTAATCGATTTCCGTGTTGTTGGGCCTAAACTTTGAATTTTAAATGTTTGAAATTTGTATGATACTAGGATATGAAACCGCGGGTTAATTTTTTTTTGTTTTGTAATTTTGTTATAAACCGATGAATTTGATGTATTAATTTTTTCTGTTTTATTGGTACCGTAACGTAAGTTTGATTCTATACGATTTTTAATAAGATGTAACTCTATGATATTTTTAAATGTAATAGTATTTGGTTTTTATATGGTGATTTTACCTTGCGGTACACCTCGGGGTTTCATTGTGTAACTAAAAATTTAAATTTTTGTATTTGTTCTATTAATATTGTTTGTTATATTTTGTGTTTAATATTGTATAATTGTATTTTGATTGTTAATTATAGGATTTCACCTGTAGTATACTGTCATATATTAATATCAATCCAAACCCGTTCCGTCAAATAATTCCGTCCCGTGATAATTATTACAACTGATCTCTGGGCACAACCAGTGGCGGACCCAGCAGTAATTTTTACCTGGGTCAAAAAGAAAAAAATTAGGCAAATGAGTCATATGGGGGAATCGAACACAAGACATGGGGGTATCATTGAGCAAGGGATTGCCAACTTTGCTGCTGATTCTTTAAGAATTATTGTGCAAAACGGCATATATATTTATTTTACATGGGTCAAGTGACACCCCTATTATGTGAATGGGTCCGCCACTGGGCACAACCCTTGTTCTAAAACGCGGCCGCCTAGGCCGTTTAATCGGCGGTTAAACGCTCGGCGGTCGGCAGCCGCCGCGATTTTGGTTAATCGGCTATATAATCGGATTTTTTAAAAAAAAGTTTCATTTTTTCTGGTTTATAAGGTTGATAACGTAATATGGATTGTAGATCTGTTGCAATTGGGTAAAAATCCAAAGAAAACAAAGCAAAGAATGACATAATTGTGAAAAAAAAAAAACGGCGGAAATTAGGGTTTTCTGGTCGTAGGGGTGATGAAGAAGACGAGGGCATCTATGTAATTTCACGTTTCATTAAAGCTTTAAATGAAAAAATAGCAAAACAGCAGCTTCTACGCATCGAACCTAGGTTGTTTGCATTCAAAGGCATGACATAATCCACTTGACCAACGACGTTCTCATGTACATCATCCGTATTATAATATATATAGATATATATATAATAAAATTACATAAAATAAATCCCGATTAATCCCCGTTTAATCTCCGATTTTTTCGCTAGGCGCTAGGCCCAACCCGAGCGCCCGACTAGCGCCTAGCGATTTTTTGAACATGGGGCACAACTGAAGCATAACCAATAACAAACTCCTATGTCTTATTGGTATGTGATTTTAGTTGTATTTTATTGTTAATTTTAGAATAACAATATATATATATATATATTCCTAACAAAAATAATATATATATATATATATATATATGTGTGTGTGTGTTTTTTTTTGTTAATGTACTTTAGTTGTTATTATGTTAAATTATAGGATTCAACCCGTGGTACACCGCATGTCTAGGTATTTATTTGGATTTTCATATTACAATTTTCAAAATTTATATATTGTATTTTTTCACAAAATGATTATAGGTTTTTCTGTTGATTTTTTATTAGTTAGTAGAAGGAATAACCTTGTAACTCACGTATATATAGTTGTTTTATTTACGGGTTAAAAGTGTTAATTGGTATTAAATATTTATTTTAATTGTATATTTTTATTTAAAGCTGAATAATTTGTTGCATTCTTTTGATGATTTATTTAGTGTTTGCACGTAAGTTTGATTATTTACGATTTATTAGTTACATATATATTTGTTCTATTGTAATTGTATTAGCATTTGTATTTTATATTGTGAGTCGGGTCACAGTTTAAGTGAATATATCTTTACTTCAAATCTCAAATATTTAAAAGTTGTTTGGTGTATTTAAATTATATGGTAGGATAAAAATGTATATTGCGTAGCATATTTTGTGTTAACATGAGTTATTGGTACAATTCTTTTACCAATTTATGTAAAATGAGATTATACCGTTATAATATTTTATGTTGGGAAATAAAATTAATTAGAATAAGGAAAAACAATAATAATCTTGTTGAAAAGCAAAAGGAAAGTAACCAATTTATAAGGAAGATATTAAATTAATTTGTTTTGTTTATTCTTTATATTATTAATTTACCATGTAATTTTTTTGTAATATACCAAATGAGCTTTTATTGTTTTATACAGATAAAAATACTAAAAATACTAAAATTTCTAGAACAAAAAATAGGTTGTAACATAGTGAATATAAATTGGACAAAGCATTGTGAGAGTGACAAATTTATTGTTGTTTCAACAGGCCCATAAAATAAAGTCAGAATCAGAATAAAACATGTCTAATTTCACATTACAGGCCCAAGCCCAACGACTCATCCTCTCCATTACATGATTTGTCGACAAACAGAGTTCCCAATCTGAGAAACACTATCATCAATTTTCACCGTCAAAATCTATCTGATGCAAATCGGAATTGTGTGTTTTATGTCAAACTCGATAATTGAGTTGATCATCACGACGATTTTGAAGAGGCCATCAATCTCGAACTACTAATCAGGTAAACTGATCTGGATTTAAGGTTGTTGGAGAGATATCTCTCATGTCCAATGGTTATTTCTGTAACGATTAGGTTTCTTCTTCCTTTCGCATACATTGATGGCTATAATTTTAGCTTGTTTATGAAATAGTAGTGAATTTGGATTGATTTAATCTGAGGGCAATTCCGATTGTGAAACAGCTGTTGTTAAAGGAAATGACATTGATTACCCGTTTTCTTCTAACTATAGAAGGAGACGAAAACATCGATTATCTAAATCCGGGAAAGAATTATACGAATTCGATGCGTGGCCAAAAACACATAAATCATCATTCTAGAAGGTTAGTTTCTCAGACTTTTTTTTAGATCACAATATTTATTTGGTTTGATCGATTAGGACTGAATCTATACTTATGTGTATGCGTTTGAATAGAGTAAAAATAGTTATGTAATTGTAAAGTATGTTAATTTATACAAAATCATAGTTTCTTTGAACTAAATCTGACTTAAATCTTTTAGCAGCTTTTGATGATCCTCTTCCTATAGTGAACTGCGAGGGAGATTTTGTGAAAAGAGTTGAATCATTGTATTGGATGGGAAATAACTCTGCAAAGCTTGAAAATGGCAGAACTCCACATTGTTGGACTTTTTTCAGTAGTAAACAAAGTTCTTCAGGTTAGTTTCTTCAAAGCTATACAAAATAATGTCAAAATATAGAAATAAAATGGTTTTCCTTCTTCTTTTTCTCAAAGTAAAACATCCCAACAGGATGATTTTCCTTCTTCTTCTGTGGTGTTCTCGTTTTAGTTTATTTCCCTTTTCCGATGGATGATTTTGAAATCCGATTGTCATAATAATAACTTGTTTTAATTTGCAGATCTTTAGCCTCAGTTCCTTCTTAGGCTTTTTAGTTCGTTATTCCGGCAAGGATTTTTGGCAATTTCATTAGATAAGTTGTAAGAAAAAAGTTTCCTTTTCCGCTTTCAAGACACATCCGAGTGAAGTTTTTGATATCAAATTTTGATAATTAGAAATTGTTTTTTTTGCAGATCTCTATACTCAGTTGCATTTGCGGTTTCACCGTTCATTATTCAGGTAAGTATATTGGCCAATTTCGTCGGAAAAAAATTTAGAAAAAAAATATCCGCCTTTGTATTTTTTGTTATTGATTTTGTGTGCTATAGTGACATATTTATTCAATTTTTTTCTTTTCTTAAGTAACAAATATTTTTGTTTTTGTTTGTCAATCTCACAAAGCATTGAAGTGGTCAAGTTATTTGCTTATTCAACCTTTTTCTTTTTTGTGATTAGGAATGACGTCTTCTAGTCAAATCTTCAATTATCCGCCTCAATTATATGAAAAAAGAAAAATCACATTTGCAACATAGGAGAATGAACCACAGCTACTACTATTCTCAAACTGGGAAGATCAAAGAAGGATTAGGTCTGGATGTGTCGGATGGTTTGATGAAATCAAAACTTGGTGTGTTTATAAAGTTAATTTAAGCTGATAACACATGGGCTGCCCAGACCATTCATTTCTTACTCACAAATCAGCTGTGAGTCGACACCTTCCACGAGATTTGGTGTTTGATTGATCAAAGGCCAATCAGATTTTCCATATATGAATTTGGAGCAAAACATGGCTCAATTGTGATCTTATTGACAAGTCAGACATCTGTGAAGCTGCTTATTATCAGTTGGAGTTCATTGGATTCATCACGGTTCTATAATCCTTTTATCAAGTGCTAAAAGAGTTCTAGATTCAGTGTTCAAAATCATTCAACTAAAAAAATTAATTTGTTGAGAAAGACAACTATATATATTTCAATGGAAACTCTAGTTAGAGAAAAGTAAGGCCATCTCTAAAGGGAGTTTTTCCCCAAAATATCTCAAACAATAAAAATAATTAAAAAGTTAAAAAGAAAGTGAGGGGGAGAAAATTGTCAGAAACTGTTTCTCAAATAAGAGATTCAAGAACCCCGGGAGAAAATTTTGAGAAACGGTTTCTCAAATGAGAGACACATGTCATGTTTTTAATGATCAATTTAGTTTAAAAAATAAAATTAAAAACGTGACTAAATAATATTAGAAATATTGGTATTTTATTATTGAGATACCCACAAAACACTTTAATAATATTAAAATGACCTAGTAATCGTGTGAAGTGAAACTCGCGGTTGCCATTTGTCCTTGTGTTGTTAATGAGGCTGTTGTCCTCGGAGTCAGAGTCGTCACTGTTGTCCAGCATGTTGTATTCAAATGGATGAATATGCTAGACAGCTTTTATCACCGTTGTAAAACACCGCCAGTAGGAAGAGAAGTTACATTTTTGGGACTTATTTTTTTCTTTTGTTATCTTTGAGATAAAAGCTTAAAGTCTAAATTGCCAAATTCCGTCTTTATATTGCAGTAACGAACGCTCAACGCCTATTCAAGTAAATTAAAGTAAAATAAAAAACCAAGATTTAAATTTACAAAAAAAAGAAAAAGAGTGAATTTACGACACCCTACCATACATTCATTACCTTACTATTTTCTAACTAGAGTTACCATTGAAATCTAGATATATGTCTTTCTCAACAAATTAATCCTTTTTAGTTGAATGCTTTTGAATAATGGATGACTTTTTCAAATTATTTATGCAAAGCCAATGGAGTGATGACCCAACTCAATACATCTCGCCAGACGATGATTCATCCGACGATGACAACGATTGCGCATAGATAAAAGGTGGGCACGTTACTCACTACACCCAAGAACCAGGCCATATATCAAAGCCATGATTTTCTTCATCTTCTTCAATCTCCGGATTGTGTCCAAAGTAGAAATTTTGATATCTATCTTCGTCATCATCATAGTGTTTTGTGGGTATCTCAATTGTAAAACATCATTATTTCTAATATTATTTAGTCACATTTTTAATTTTATTTTTCTTAACTAAATTGATCATTAAAAACATGACATGTGTCTCTTATTTGAGAAACAGTTTCGCACAATTCTCTCCAGGAATTCTTGAATCTCTTATTTAAGAAACAGTTTCGCACAATTTTCTCCCGCTCTCCTACTTTTTAACTTTTTAATTATGTTTTTGTTTGAGATATTTTGGGGAGAAACTCCCGTTGGAGATGATCTTACTTTTATCTAACTAGAGTTTCCATTAAAGTATAGATAGATGTCTTTCTCAACAAATTAAAATTTTTAGTTGAATGGTTTTGAACATTGGATGTCTTTTTCAAATTATTTATGCAAAGTCAATGGAGCTGACAAATAATTTAATTTATATTTTTCATCTATTTAAACATATATTTTTCATCTATTGAATTCAAAATATTAGTTCTTTTTAAAAAATTGTAATGAAATATAAATAGTACCGTCTCCACCTAAGCCCAGTAAAAAAAAAGAAGGATTCATACGTGGCATGCCACACCCCAATGTGGGATATAAGCTTAATTGACTTGTCGCCATCAAAACGTTCTCGTACGTTAACATTCTTATTCCAATGATATTTTAAATCGATCCAATTAACATAAAAGTAAACCCGAACCACTCACTATACTAAAAAAAAAGTAGTCAAACAGTCCATCAATTTCAATAATATGCAAAAACTTGTTATGTCATTTCTCTAATATAATATGACATTGGGAATCCGAAAGAAGAATTCTCTAGCTCTCTATATATTGTCTTAACATATTTACTTTATATGTTTAGAAAAGTTTACATTATGTGAGTGTTAGCATTATGTTAATGTCGTCACTATATATCTTTTATTCTTATATCAAACACAACTCATAAAATTATTATATTTTATATTATTTGACTTGGTATTAAATAGCCTTCGATTCTAGTAGATAGAAGTTAAGCTTCCACATTAATAATCTTGTGACAAAACAATGATCATCGGAGAAGATGGCGGTGACGAAGACGAACCCAACAAAGACCGTCCGGATGATGACGTGAAGCAAAAAAAATTAGGTTTGTGTCCACGTTGAATTAAAAGAAAAGTTAATGGGTTTGATCTTTTGTTTTGAGTTTTTTTTTTTCTTTTGGCTTGAATTATTTAATCTCTATTAGTTTTTGGTTTAGCATAAGAATTATTTGGAGGTCTTTGAGATATTTTAAGTTCAAGGGTTTGAGTTTTCACATGTTTTTTTTTATTTTATTAATTTCTTTTGGGATTTATCCTTTAAGTATAGAATATCTCAATTTTTATATGAGTTTAGATTTCTCATATTACGGGAGAGGTGTTTGGAAAGCACAAGAGATACTTTCCGTTTATTCAAGACCAAAGACGAGCTAAAGTTCCACCTTTTTAAGATTGAAGTGTATATATGTTGACATGATTCGCCCGTCCTCGACATGATGTCCACAACATAGGTTTTCCGCTTCGTGATTGCATATTTTGCGTTTCGCGTCACTCATTTGTCGTGCGGGAGAATATTGGAGATAACTTGGCGAGCAAGATGTGTGTCTTGCATACCAAGTACTTTGGACTATGAAAGCCCGTCTATGAAGTGAAGTCCGTGAATCCGAAAAAAAATTATGTAAATCTCGATATATTGTCCTAACATATTTACTTTCTGTGTTTAGGAAAGTTTATATTTTGTGAGTGTTAGCATTATGTTAATGTTTTCACTAAATATATATATTGTGTATCTCATATCAAACACAGCTCAATAAACGACTAAATTTTATATTATTTGACATATCTTGCATACCAAGTTATCTCCAATAAGATGATGAAGAATATACTTATGAAACACAATCGATATCAAAATTCGGGTGAAACGATAACTGATTTATAGAGGCGAGACACTGATTTTTATATTTTGTAGTTCTTGTAGTTTGACGGTTTGACATAATCATAATTCCAAAATACATATGTAATTAACTTATATGATCCGTATAATCAAAAACAAAAGGCCTAAACGAGCGATGGTGATGTATGCCCTCAAGACTCGGATAGAAAACAAATATATGAAGGATATGAAGAGAATTTGTTTCTTTTTGTAATGTTGTACATGTGAATGAGAAGAATAAATTTTTTTCTTTTACCTATATCCGCAACGATTCCACTAAGACACTACAACCTCTATACAAAGGATGTAGAGATGGTCATCCACCTTTATTATCTGCAAGTAGATTACAATTTAGCCAAAGATTGTGTGGATGCGATAACAGATTTTGTGAAACATATTTTGTCTGAAGATAATATTTCAGCAGCTTCATACTACGAGGTTCAGAAACTGGTAGCTGGTCTTGGTTTATCGTATCAGATAATAAATATGTGTATCGACAATTGTATGATATATACTGGAGAGAAGACAAAACTGGAGAAGATGTCAATGCTATAGCAATTAAAGATTTCTTGAAACATTTGACAGAGTTCCAGTCCCTTATAAGTGAATGTGGCATTTACCAATATCTAATAGGTTGAAGAGGTTATACCAATCCGAACATACGACATAGACAATGAGATGGCATGTAGAGCATAGAAGAGGTGGAGAGATCACGCATCCTTCAGATGCGGAAGCATGGAGACATTTTCAGTCAGTGTATCCGGATTTTGCGTACGACCGACGTAACATAGACTTGGTATTAATTACTCACGGTTTCAACTTATTTGGAAAGTATAGAAGGAAATATTTGTTGTGGTCGGTAATCCTAACACCGTACAATCTGCCACCATCGTTGGGCATGCGCCGAGAGTTTCTATTCCTCTTAGTTCTCGTTCCGGATCCAGAGCATCCAAAGAGATCACTTGATGTCTTCTTGCAGCCATTGATCTATGAGATTCAAATGTTGTGGGAGCACAGTGTTGAAGCATATGACGTATCATATAAACAGAATTTTCATATGCGTGCGGTACTAATGTGGACTATAAGCGATTTTCCAGCATATGGTATGTTAATTGGGTGGACAACACATCGAGGATTATCGTGCCCTTATTGTCAAGATAACACATATGCCTTACAATTCATGACAGAAGTCAAACCATCAGAACTCGTTCGTAATCCGTCAGTAGTTTTTGACGGAGTTATATCCGTCGGTAATTTGTAACTAAAAATCGACGGCTGCTTGAGGGCATATGTCCACTAGTATTATCTGTCGGGAGTTCGTCGGTTAATTATTACTGTTAAGATAACCATTTGAATTTTTATTCCCAATAGAATACCGACTATTTCTTTACGGAATATGTCTGTTACCAATATCTGTTGGGAATCTGTCAGTTATTTGTTACCGTGAAGTTAGCCGTTTGAATTTGTTTTATAAGAATGTATAATTTCTTAGTTCCTTTTCACCAGAAAAAGTATAATTTCTTAATTCCTTTTTAATTTTTAAGGAAAAAAATAATCCTTTTTCTTTTTTAAGAATTAGTAGCTTTCAATAATTGATTTTTAATTTCTATTTTTATTTGATAAGATACATACACGTGTCAAATTTAAAATCGATAAAGTTGACATGTGGCACAATCATATGAGTTATTAACTTTGGATTTTATAATTATCTTATTTAAATTTTTTAAATAGTTTAGTTTCCTTATAAATATCTTTTTACATTTTTAAAAGTTTTTAAATATATAATTCTTTACAAGTGGCATAATCTTATGAGTTAATAACTTTGAAAACCATAATGGCATGGGTTTCGATATGAAAACTCAGGTGTGTTGTCCACTCTCCGGGGTTGCTTTATGAAAATTTAGATCTTTTCCTAGTGATTTTTTCACACTGTTAACGAGTGAATGAGAGCCTAAATAGATCTCATCTATGTATATGCTGGGGCCTTGAAATATAGGCCCAGTTTCATAAGGAGTTTTCCACAATTGGCTACATATAATTCGATTAAGGTATATGCATGAGTCGATTTTTCTTAATTAAATTGTGTAATAACATTGTGAACAAAGAAAACCATTTGAAACGTTTGTAGTTTCTAAGATAGCCTTAATCTACCGGACACAAACATAATACAATAATTTGAAGTAAAATATTTTACAATGTTTGAAAGAATGCCTTGACTTGCCTCTAGGTGACAATATTTCTTTAAAAGGCTTCTATCATTTTGTTCTTACAAAAAAGGATATGCAAACCAAGAAGTTTAAATATAAGAACCAAGGAGTTGAAAAAATGATTAATATCTCGTAAGATTATACTTCTAAATAACTTAGTTTACTCAACTAAGCGCTTGATTGGTTCTCCCGCTAGCACCCGCCTAGCGGTTGTTAGCGATCGGTTGCAGTTGTTAGCGATCGGTTGCAGTTGTTAGCGGTTGGTACCAATCATAGAAACCGCTCAATACCGCTTCGAACCGCTCGAAATCGCTGGATTTCAAAAGCTCATTCCCGCAAGCGTTTGCGGTTGCGGACGGTTGCGATTGGTTTTAAAAAAAAAAACTAAAAAAGGAAAATAAATAAATTAAAATATATATTATCAAATCTTATATATATTCAAGTTAATTCTAAAAAATAATAATTATCTAACTTTAATTTTCTAATATTAATAATAATTTTTTGTTTTCAATATAAAATTTATTTGAATAATTATTTATGGTTTTTAATTATTAATTATGTTTAAAAAATTTATACTTTTTCATAATTATAGTTTTTGGTGTTTTTATACTTTTTTTATAATCATATATTAAATTTATTTTGGTAAATTTTGGTTTAACCGCTAACGTACCCGCTGATCAACCAGTCGTAAATCTTCCGCAAACGTGAACAGTTGTTGGCTGAGGACGTTTCCAAATGCTTCTGCTTTTTTTGAGATGGGAGGGGTTTCAGATCACGCCAGATTCTGGGTGCAAATACGTGCTCCTCCTCCTCGTAATAGGAGACCTTTCCAGTTTTTCAATCACTTAGCTTCGCATCCTCAGTTCTTGGAGATCTTGAATGAAGTTTGGTTGACAACACAGCCTCTATTCCATTCAAGGCTGGCTCTTAACCTGTTCCACAAAAAGCTAAAGCTTCTAAAAGAACCATTGCGAAGACTGAACAGAGAAAAATATGGAAATATTCCTTCCAAGGTCAAGGAAGCTTATGATGATCTTTGCTGCAAACAAAATGCAGCTCACCTAAATCCTCAGGCCTCGACATTTGCAGATGTGACTGAGTCTTCTGAGAAATGGAATCATTTAGCATCAATAGAGGAGCAGTTCTATCATCAAAAGTCAAGAGTTCAATGGATGCAATTCGGTGATCATAACACAAGATTTTTCCACCGTGTAGCAGAGGGTAGGGCTGCAAAAAATGCTATCAAATGTATTAAATCCAGCTCGGGAGAAGTCTTGACATAGTTGAATGAAGCGGTGAATTATTATAAGAATTTCCTTCAAGATCAGGCTCATGATGTAGATGTTCCCTCAGTCAATTCTGTTTCACAGTTGGTTTCTTTTCGTTGCTCAGATGAGGAGGCTGGCCGATTGGTCCAACCAATACAATTGGAAGAAATAAAGCGAACTCTGTTCTCAATGCCTCTCAATAAGGCTCCGGGTCCGGATGGATACACGGTGGAATTCTTCAAAGCGGCGTGGCCAGTGATAGGACAAGATTTTGTCGTTGCGGTTCAGTCATTTTTCTTGTATGGTTTCATGCCCAAAGGGATAAACGGCACCATTCTTACGCTTGTCCCTAAGGTCACCAATCCAGAAACTATGAAGGATTTTCGTCCTATTGCCTGCTGCAATCTTGTTTATAAAGTGATATCAAAGATTCTAGCCCAACGTCTCAAGCGTAATCTCCCAGAAGCTATTGAGCTGAATCAGAGTGCTTTTGTAAAAGGTCGTCTCTTGCTGGAGAATGTTCTTTTAGCTACTGAACTAGTCAAAGACTATCACAAGGCAGCAATCTCTTCTCGGTCTGCATTAAAGCTGGATATTTCTATGGCTTTTGATACGGTGCAGTGGCCTTTTATCATCGCCACTCTAAAGGCTATGCATTACCCGGATCAATTCATTTTTTGGATATCTCAATGTATATCCACTGCCTCATTTTCAATATCAGTAAATGGAGAGCTAGAGGGTTTTTTTCAAAGCTCCCGTGGATTGCGCCAAGGCTGTTCTCTATCACCTTACCTCTATGTGAATACTAGCAATGTTCTTTCTGGGTTACTCTCAAAGGCAGCCCGAGAAAAGGGTATAGGGATCCATCCGAAATGTAAGGCTCTTAACATGTCTCATCTCAGTTTTGCAGATGACATTATGGTGTTCACGGATGGCTCACCGCAATCTCTCCATGGAACGCTTGCAGTATTCGAAGAATTTGCCCATATGTCTGGTCTTACTATTAATGTGACAAAGTCTTCTCTCTTTGCTGCGAGTAGAGGGAAACAACAACTAGAAAATGAGGCAATGAATGTCGGTTTGGCGGTTTGCGAGTTACCGGTTCGTTATCTTGGCCTTCCTCTTACCACTAAAGCCATGACAAAAACGGACTATGAACCTTTATTGGAGAAGATTCGAAAAAGGCTGTCTCATTGGACCACTCGACATCCCTCTTATGCGGGGAGGGTCCAGTTAATTAAGTCGGTAATAGCAAGTATCACCAATTTCTGGTCCTCAGTCTTTTGTTTGCCTAAACGCTGTTTCAAGGAAATTGAAGGTATGTGTTCAGCTTTCCTTTGGAGTGGCTCACCTAATAATCATAGTAAGTCTAAGGTGGCATGGGAGGATTTGTGTGTCCCTAAGCAAGAGGGCGGGTTGGGTATTCGGAGATTACATGAGGTTGCCCGGGTTTTTGCTCTAAGTTTGATTTGGAAAATAATATCGGATTCGAATTCTCTGTGGGTGGCTTGGGTTAGACAGTACCTAATTCGCCGTGGTACTTTTTGGGATGTAAAAGAGACTGCCTTAGGCTCATGGCAATGGCGTAAGCTTCTAAAGTTGTGTCCTTTAGCTGTGGAATTTGTTCGCCATGAGGTTCGTAATGGCCGTAATACGTTTTTCTGGTTTGATAAATGGCTCCCTATGGGCAGATTGATTGACCAAGTGGGGGAGACTGGTATTTGTTCACTAGGGGTGCAACGTTATGCAAAAGTTGCAGACACAATCATAGGCGCTACTTGGGGCCTTCGTCGCTGCCGAGACAGAAAGTTGAATGATATCAAACAGTACATATGTGGGTTGAATGTTCCGGACTCAGAAGCTGGGAAGGATATGGTTCTTTGGCGCCATACGGCTGACGAGTATCGGTCGTATTTTTCGTCCTCAAGAACATGGGACCAACTACGCACCCGCAGTGATGCAAAGCCTTGGAGTAAAATCATTTGGTTCCCGCAAGCAGTTCCTCGGTTTGCGTTCATCTCTTGGTTGGCAATTAAGGATAGACTTTCGACGGGAGAAAGGACTAGCCATTGGGGCCATGATCAGCCTTGTTTGTTCTGCGGCGAGCCGGTAGAGTCTCGTGATCATCTATACTTTGCTTGTCCGTACTCATTCACGGTTTGGTTGGAAGTAGTTGGTAGCTTAATTCCAGCACCTGACCCGGACTGGTCGGAGACATTGCGCTGCCTGTCGATGAACTCATGTGATGGTAACACACGTATTCTGCTTCGCCTTGCCTTCCAAGCAACGCTATACTACCTATGGAGAGAACGCAATGAAAGGAAACACAACCAACGGTATCGTTCTAATATTCAGCCTGCTGCCGCTATTGAGAAAGCGATCAAAGCTCGTATCATGTCTCTGCGGTATTACGAAAACCAGAATCTACGAGATCTTCTCCAAGTCTGGTTTGGGTCCCGAAACTCAAGCTAGAGAACTTAACAAGCTTCGATGCTCTGTTTTTGCATAATATATTGTACTTTATTTTCGTTGGTCTTTAGCTAGTTTCAAAACTCCTCTGTACATATTTATTCTTTTAATCAATTTCACATTTCATCAAAAAAAAATCTTCCGCAAACGCACCCGTTTTCAACCGTTTAACCAGTCGGTCAAAACACTAAATAACGCTTGAAACCGCAGCTGCCCGCTTCCGCAAACTCTCGCAACCGCAACCGCAACCGCAACCGCTGCGTTTAAACCAGTCAAGCCCTAAATGAGCCTTCGAGGGGTCGTCTGAATACTTAGTTTCAAACATCAAAAAGTAGATTGAACCCCATAAATTTAAACAAATTACTATTAATATGTATATTAATGTAGATAAAGAAGAATGATGATAATTTTATAGATAATTCCAGAGTTATTTTTTATTTTACTTTTGTTTTGTGTGTCAGTCTTAAAACTATTTACCCTGTGATTATGAATTGTCAGGTAACACAATAATAAAGCTAAAATTAATGTATAGGTTTTTAAAAATGAAAATCATGCTTCTATGCACCCGGTTCAAAAAATACATCTTTTGTACTTAGTGGAATCAACCTATATGTAGTGTGGATTGATGTGTTTCTCAAATGACAGGAGCTTGCTAAAACAAGTAGTGCTTCTGTCAGCTCATGTTATGTCAGCTCATGTTGTTGTTGCTGACCGCATTCGTAAGGTTTGTGAGACGTTATATCTTTCTTTATTCTTTCACTCTGTGTTAAGATAACTCTTGACTGCTTCTGTTTGCCGGGGAAAATGCAAAAAAATACACTCCACTCGGTTAAAATTTTACTCGCTTAACTAGCTTTAGCATTATGCACAACCTCAAACCGTAATAAAATTTAGACACTAAACAAGTACATGGCTTTTTACTGCAAATGTATCAGTACATGGAATTTTATTAATTCATGCATTCACACTACTATGTATCGTCTCAATTTGAGATCGCTCTAATAGAAAAAGCTCTCTCTCTTAAAAGAGAGATAAAGTGTGCTCGTTTTCTCTTCTCCGCCGGCGTCTCCTACGGCGTCGGTCCGACCTCCGCCCTTCTTTCTTAGGCCCTCCCCTCCTCATGAGGAAGCTAAAAAAGTGGAAGAAAGCCTCGCCAAATCGTAGCTCCGCATTGCGTTCTCCACCTATTAAGGTTCTGTCACCTCCGCCGCCTGTAGTTTAAAAGAGAGATAAAGTGTGCTTGTTTTCTCTTCTCCGTCGGCGTCACCTACGACGTCGGTCCGACCTCCCCCCTTCTTTCTTAGGCCCTCCCCTCCTCATGGGGAAGCAAAAAAAGTGGAAGAAAGCCTCGCCAGGTCGTGGCTCCGCATCGCGTTCTCCACCTATTAAGGTTCTGTCACCTCCGCCGCCTGCAGTCTCGATGTCCTCTATTCCGGCCTCCGATGTTGCCGTTTCCAGTCATTTTTCTCGTAGGAGGCGGACAGGTTTGAGAGGCAAGGGCCTCAAACCCACATAATTTAATGTGTACAAACCTTTTTTATTGGAATATCCGCGGCTTTAATATAGCAAATCATAGAAGCGGATTTAAAAAATGGGCTAGAGGTGAGAAACCCTTTTTTGGTTGATTAATAGAAACGCATGTTCAACAGCGGAAGAGCAAGAAGTTTATAGATGAGCTTCTTTCCGGCTGGTTTTTGGAAGATAATTATGGTTTTTCAGATCTTGGAAAAATATGGATTTTGTGGCATTAAAGTGTGAAAGTGGATTATTGTTTAATAAATCATTACAAATGGTGACATGTGATGTTCTTCTTCCGGATTCGCAGGAATGGATTATTGTTTCCATCGTCTACGCTTCCAATGAGGAACGAATTAGGTATGACCTTTGGGCTGAATTGGTAGACCTGTCCACATAGCAAAACTTAGCTAGTAAAGCCTGGATTGTTCTAGGTGATTTTTATCAGATTTTGGACCCCTCAGAACACTCAAGCTTGCAGGACTTCAATGTCAACAGACGGATAAGGGATTTTAGAGATTGTCTTGAGGCTGCGGAGCTTTCAGGTCTTGTCTTCAGGGGTAATACCTTCACATGGTGGAACAAGTCTAAGACTAGACATGTGGCCAAGAAGCTTGGTAGAGTTTTGGTAAATCATCATTGGTTGTTAGTGTTTCCTGATTCTCTTGCCATTTTCAACGAACCTGACTTCTCTTACCATGCCTGTAGCGGTGTTATTCTTCATCAAAACAGGCTGAAAATTAGGACCTCTTTCAAATTCTATAATTTCCTTTTGCTGAATCAGGATTTCCTGCCTCTGGTTGCTGGTCATTGGTTTGCTTGCAATGTCATATGATCAGATATGTTCAGACTCTCCCATAAGCTGAAATCTTTGAAGTTTGTGATCAGGAAATTCAGCAAAGAAAATTATTCAAATCTGGAGAAAAGAGTTTCAGAAGCGCATGCTAATCTGCTGAGACTACAGAGCAGAACTTTCAGAACTTTGGCTCTTCCAAATGTCTTTAATGCAAGAAAGGAGCTTGAAGCGCAAAGAATTTGGCAAGACCTTGCTTCTGCTGAAGAATCCTTCTTTTGTCGGAGGTCGAGTATATCATGGCTAGGGAATGGTGATATAAACACTAGTTTTTTCCATCGTATGGCAGCTATAAAGAGATCTATTAATCAAATTCACCACATGATTGGCGACAATGGAACTCGTTATGATTCCCAATAAGACATCGAGGACCATTGTGTAAATTACTTTTATGAGCTGTTGGGAGGCGAGGTGGCGTCAACTCCTATTGTTCAAAGTGACATGGACCTTCTTTTGCCCTATAGATGCTCGCTGGCGCAGAAAGAGTTCTTGGACAAGCAGTTCACCAATGAAGAGATTAGAGATGCTTTCTTCTCTCTTCTTAAGAACAAGACCAGTGGGCCTGATGGTTATTCGACTGAATTCTTCAAAGGTTGCAGGCCTATTATCGGTCCTGAGATCTCTGCGGCAGTGGCTGAATTCTTCAAGTTCGGTAAGTTACTGAAGATTGGAACGCCACAAATCTGGTTCTTATTCCTAAAATCACCAATGCTTCTAGAACTACAGACTTTCGTCCGAACTCTTGCCTTAACTCTGTCTACAAGGTAATTGTGGGTGATGAAATCCACACTAGAAATTTGTTCTTAGATTTATGGGCAAAGAGGGCTAGATTTTCAATGATGCTTTGAGAGTTGAATTTCTAAAAGAACGAAAGGATTTATTGAAATGAATCAATAGTTTTACAAGCGAAAAGTATGTGAATACAACTGTTTGTAAGTATTAGGTCCTCTAGTAGGTAGACGATGATCCTTTTCGAGTCGTTCTTCATTGCTTTATATAGGTCTTCGAATTAGGTCAGCTACCTCGAGATCCTCGCCGCCGCTCCTAGAAATCAGGTTTGTTCCGAAAATATAGTTGACCTAATCAACTGTCTTCATCAAGTCGCGCTTCCCTTGTAATCTCTTGCCGGGCTGGGCCTGTTTGATGAAAGCCCATTAATATTTTGCTAATGGATTTGCATGTGTGAAATCCAGGTCCAACAGTTGCCCCCCAGCCCATCAAGTGAGCATTCGAACTTGATGTGCGATAACCTAGGTCAGATATGATTTGCAAAATATTCTCGTGAACAGTTCTGATCTTCCGTTATCTTTCAAAGATTTCCCGCTTGCGTAAATCTGTAGATGAACGGCACAGATTCGGAGATCTCCTTCAGAATATTCGGTTTAAATGGGCAAGGTGAAGTAGATCATTCAATGAGTGCTGACGTGGACGGTTAAGATGGCGCGTCGCTTGGAGCTCTCATCTGAACGGTGGAGATAAGGATTTCGCAGATCTTCTCGCAGATCTCGGGAACCGCTAGTAATGATGGCCACTTTAAATAGCTGCCCATGTCTCCCACTTATATCCACTCATTACGACGCAACTCCCCAGGTAACTTCTCTCTTCTTTATAATTGTAGATCTCTCCGTTTTTGTTTACTTTTGGTAAAGCTAGAAAACTTTTTCGTTTTTATCTCCGCCTCTGTATCTCTGTTCCTTTTGTTTCCGAATCTTTCTTTATTTTTCTTCACCTCCGACGATGAGTGACCTCGAAGATTCCCAGAACAAAAGCCTACACAGCTACGGCGACGACGAGGAGAGTCCGGTACAGTCCTCAGAAGCTTCCGTGTCGCGCCCAGAAGATGATGAGGCAGACGATGATGACATCATCGAAATTCCGGCTCCGGCAGAGAACCTAGCTTCCTCCTCCGCGGCGGTTACCCGGAAGGGGCGACGAAGTCGCGAGCGAGTCAGAGACCACACGACTACGACGACAAAGTCGGCGGATCTGGTGAACCTCTGCCAACTTTGTCATTTTCCGCCGGAAGTCACGATGATGGTTCCGCCGCGAGGGCAGAACCCAGAAAATGTTCCTGCAGGATGGTGTTGCACGTACGTGAACTTCTTTGAGAAGTGCGGTCTATTTTTTCCGATCCCGACTTGTGTCCTTGAAACGCTGAGACACCTCCGACTAGCGTTTCCGCAGATGACCACGAACTTTGTCCGTCATATTCTGGCTCTATTTACTAGAGCCCGCGAAGAAGGTAGGGACTTCAATCACCACCAGCTGCTCCGATTATGCTACATCAAGACCAACAATCGGGCCAACATAGGGACCTACTACCTTTCTGGTAAACCGGGCTGCGTAGTCTTGGAAGGAACGAAGAGTTGCCGGGACACCAATTGGCGGGCCAAATACTTCTTCTTTCGAGTAGATCGTCATTCTGTTGGCGACTACGATTTTTACAGAATCGCGACCACTTGGGCCTCTAGTCTGGGTCAGCTGCGGACCTGGCTGACACTCTATTTTCATTGCTGCTTGCTTTGCTTTGTGAAACGAGGTCCGCTTTGTCACTAACCCATCTTTATATGTTATTTATTTTTTGTAGTTAGAGCTAGAGATACATCCGAATCAACGGGAGACGAGTTCGCATTAGCAGCTCTTCTCAGGAGAGAGAGAAATACTTGGGCAACTTTTTCCAGAGAACGCATCAGGTCGGCTCTTGGAGTAGCTTCAGCAATCGACGCAGTACCTCTCTCAGCGATCCCAGCCATCCAGCACGTTCCGATTCCTCAAGATCCTCCTCAGGAACCAATTTTCGAAGACCCAGCTCTGCAAGCTTCTCCTTCGCAGGTCCGAGAAAGTCCTGCCCAGGCTTCAGGTACGTCATATTTACAAGCGTTGTCCTACGTGGATCCATAGTTTGCTTGTAGGTTCGCACCTCAATATTTATGTTTGATTGTTTTGTTCTCTTTTTTTTGTTTTTGTTTTAGCTTCCCGAGAGAGAAGTCCTCTCGATTCTTCTTCAACTTCCCATCAACCACTCATAATGAGGAGACCCAGTCTTCGTGCTCAACGAGCTGCTGCTGGAGGTTCTACTGACAGAGCTTGCACTGGTGACCTGCCAGCCATAGTGGATGGAGCCAGGAACGCTTTGGCTGCTCCGCATGCTTCTACCTCTTCAGCTCAGGCTTCTGGGGTTCAAGGTGCTACTGAAGCGACTGCCGCAGCTGCTGTGTCAGTTCCCCAGGAGAACATAAACCAAGAGGTTGAGGACCGCAGGTCCAACGACGGGGTTGTGAATGATGATATCCCTTCATCTCCAAAAAGAGCAAGGGGTATCCCAGGTGCCTCTTCTGTAGAAGCTCCTCCGGACGCTGCCCCTCTAGCCCCGGATCAACAGGTCGCTCAGGTCACATCATCCAATGAAAGGAGGTCTGATGACAGGTCCCTTAACGGGGAGCGAGCACCTCGAGGAAGAGGGAGATCCGGTTCTCGGGGAGGGGCTCACCCTCAAGAGGTGAGGCAACCTGCTAACTCTAGGGGTGGATCTGGCGGATCAACTGCCAGCAGACCCTTCCACTGGTCGTACAACCACAATCGGGACTACCCGATTGTCGAGGACGAATCCGGGGTAGCTCACCTGCTCCGTCGCATCAAGGGCCACGGTTGTCAGATCCCGGCGGTCAGGAACTTGACAGAGGCCGAAGCGTTCATCGAGATGATGACGAAGAATGCACAGGTACGTTCTTGAGTTATACTATTACGTTGCCTAGGTTGATCGAATTTTGTTCTGAATATGCTTGTTTGTTTAGGCTCTTGCGGCTCAGAACAAGGTTGTTGCTCTATTTGAGCAACGATTGAGCACGGTCCCTTTGGTTGCAGAACTCGAGGAGGCTCGCAAATTGGTCACCGAGCTTATAGCTGCGGTTAAAGCAGGTCCGGAGCGTGACACTGCGTTCCAGGTATATTTCGTTTAGCACGCACGGTACTTTTAATCTTTAGATTTCCCTTTACACGTTTATCAGGTCACAATCTTATTTTTGATGCATCGTAATGACTGTCGCAGGAGGAGATCAGCAAGTTGAAGGCGGAACTATCCTCAGCAAAGGACCTGGAGAAAAATCTGTCGAGGGACGTCACCAAGTTAGGTGAGGAGATCGGAGCCTTAAGGCAGATAAACACACAACTACCAACCAGATCCACCGTCTCCAGGACAAGAACGCGGATCTCTCTCAGAGGGTGGTAAACCTGACCAACTCTAGATCTCAGGAGGTTAAGGCGGCGGTCCGAGAGGCTAAAGCAGGGTTGGTGTCAGCATATGCGAAGGCTTTGAGCGGCATCAAGGAGAAATGGGTTGCCAAGAAGGATCACTCTCTTTACGAGGGACATGCGGCGGAAGTTGAGTCGAACCTGATGCTGATTGATCAAATCCAGAAGGAGACTGTTGACCTCGAGGTTGAGAAGCCTCGGCTAGCTGCGCAGTTGGTGGAACTCAATGCGAAATGTACTGAGACTGTGGTGTCGGACTTCTCCGTGAGCAAACTGGACCTGCCTCAGATATCGGAGACCTCGGAGGTGCAAGCAATGGACGTTGATGAGAACGGAACTCTAATAGGTTTGAACGAGTTCGGGAGTAATAGAGAAGAGATCCGTCGGAACCTTCAGGACGAGAATGACCTCCTGTTCGGCATTCCTAGCGAGAAATTCAATTATTGACGCGCATCTCTTTGCTTCTTCTCCCTTTTCTCTTTATGCTTTTGAACATTGCTGCCTATGAGGGCTTTTGTTAGCTGAATTCCGTTTCCTTTGGTTTTTGTTTTTATTGTTCGGATCTAGTGCCTGGGAAGGCTTTTATCCTGTTTAATCCATGCAATTTCCTTTATTACATGTGCCACTTTGGCTATTTTCGTTTGTTGTTTCTGCGAAACAGCTAAGTACTTGGGCAGGAATCGAAATGGTTTTTTTTTTTTGTTAATCTTGAAGATTGAAAAGTCTTTGAGGGTTCGCGAGAAGGAACACCTACTAAGTTTGCGTAGGTATGTTTTGGCGGACCTATTTACGAAACTTCGTTCTCGAATATTAGATTGTTCGTTTGCGTAAGTGCTTGGACTTGAAGGATGGTTTTTCCGAAGTCGCTTTTGAAAGTTTTGTTTGTACGTATCCTGTATGGTTTAAATTTTATGTTTGCAAACTTCGGGGTAAGATCACTCAAGGGATCTGCCAATTCCTTGGATTTTGGGCTTTTAGGATGCGAGGTCGCAGTCGAAACCGCCATGTCTTTCCCCTTTCGTTGAGTTAGGTTGTTGGCTCGAAGGGTTGGGATATAAAGCTTGGCATGGTTGTGGTAGGTGAGCTCCGATGAGTCGAAAATCGAGCAGGTCATGTTGTGTTTGTTTTCAGGGACTTTTGAAAGCGAGATCATCAAACGGATCTGCCAATTCTTAGAGTATTGGGCTTGTTGTATCGTAAGATTACGAATGAGTTACTCGAATGAAATAACGTAGTTACGTATAAATGGGAATAAGGTAAAGTAGGTCGATTTTATTAGACTTGTATTATTTACATAAGATGAGAAATAAGATAAGTCCTGAAAAATTCTCTTGATCGCGAGCTGGTTGAATTGTTGCTTAGAGGCGTCCTTTTTGCCTATGCTTTCTGGATGTAAGTATGCATGTTGGTGACGATGGTGGTGGCTGCGCTCTTGGGGGGAGCTGCCTACGTACCCTGTAAAGGGATCAAGCCTTGTCGTAGTTCGATTGTTTTGAGTACTCAGTAGTAGTATTTTTTGAGATGCATAGCATTCCAGGATCGTAACTCTGGCACCCCGTTTATTACTTTTTCGAGCTTATAGACGCCGTCTCGGACTATTTCTGTGATCCGATAGGGACCTTCCCAGTTGGTGCCTAGCTTACCGGCATTCGGCTCTTTCGTGTTGCTAAACACTTTTCGGAGTACAAGCTCGCCCACGCTGAATCTCCTAATTTTGATTTTGGAGTTATAGAAGCGGGCTGCAGCTTGCTTGTAATTTTGAACCCGGATCATTGCCTGATCTCGTCGTTCCTCTATGAGGTCCATGTTGTCTTGCAACATCTGGTCATTGAGGTCCGGGTTATTAGGGCAGGTCATTCTTTGTACGCTTGTTACAGATGTTTCAGCAGGGATGACTGCTTCTAACCCGTAAGCGAGAGAGAAAGGGGTTTCTTTAGTTGATTTTCGAGGTGTTGTTCGATGTGCCCATAAGACTCCGGGGAGTTTGTCGGACCACAACGACTTTCTAGAGTCGAGCCTCTTTTTAATGTTGCTAAGTATCGTTTTGTTTGCGGGTTCTGCTTGTCCGTTCCCTTGAGGGTAACGGGGAGTTAACGTGGTAAGGTGGATCTTCCACTTGTCGCAGAATGCTTGGACTTTTACGGAGGTAAAATTAGTTCCGTTATCGGTAACGATTTCGTATGGTATACCGTGTCTGTAGTGACCCTCACTAAGTGATAAGCGACCGTGCAAGATTCATCGACGGAAGCTCAAAGAAGAACTCAGAAAGAATAAGAAATTTACTAAGGAAGGAAAACAAAAGGATTCGGTCGAGCAAAAGAAAGATTCGGACGAGAGAAGATTGAAGACGGATATATCCATACGTACCCGGACGTACCCGGGCGTATCCGTACGTAGCCGGGCGTACCCGGACGTATCCGATCGTAGCCGGACGTACCGGACGTACCCGGACGTATCCGTACGTACGCGGACGTATCCAAACGTACAGATGGCCGAGGAAATCATAGGTTCCGAGTCAACTTTGTAAAATCATCGATGTTGATGTAATTTTCTGCGATGCAAAGTCTTAAAATACATCAAGAAGGAGTTATGTTCGAGAAAGCTTCGAGGAAAAATCGATCCATACGACGGACTCGCTGATCCAAACGTATCCAAACGTACCGCAAGGCATCTATCGGACAATCGGGTGATTCCGTACCGAATTTGTCGTGCGTATCCGAATCTTTGCCAAACGAAATGGAATATTATGAAGAATGGGAGGAAGTGGTACGAGGAATTATTGATTTCGGTCGAGAGATTCGTCGATCGGACGAAACGACCATACCGCGGGACGAGAGCCGACCGTACCGCAGGACAAACACGGACCGGGTTTGGCTTGCTTGCGGCTCAAGCAACCAAGCTTGGAGCCAAAGTTTAGCCAACTTGGAGCCGGAGTCTGCACTGGCCACCTGTTGCCACCTGTCGTCACGTGTCACCGTCACGTCGTCCGTACCATCTGTCCGCGCATGACCGCGACAGCTGTCCGGACAGATGTCCGTGTACGGCCATGCATGGGCTTCAACCCTTGCCTATAAATAGAGACTTTCCTCCGCCCATTTTTCATTTTGGAGCAAAAGGAACTTAAAAATGCGAGAGAAAATCGTTGGTGATCGAGAGAAGTACTTGTGATCGGAAAAATCGTCGCCGGTGATCGAGAAACACAGTCCGTGATCGAGGGAATCCGTGTCTGCAACCGTGAGACTCCACCAACTGCCAAATTCTTCGTGAGTTGTGGTAGAATTGCGTGTATTGTGCATGAATCTCTAGAGCTAGGCTTTAGATATGATGAATGCATGCATGATAAGATTGATAGTTGAACTAATGCTAAGTTTATGTGATGAACTGAACCAAACTAAGTTTACATGATGAAGTGACCTTATCCTATTGAGTGATTACATGTTATACTTGTGTTATGTGTACATGCTATACTTGTGCTATGTGATTACATGCTATACTTGTGCTATGTGATTACATGTTATACTTGTGCTGAACTACTAAGTGATCGTGATTGACTCTTAGAAACGTTCTGTACTTGTTAAATGTATTGATGCATGATGTTATTAATGTCTATCTATGTGGTATTCAGGTTTACCCGATACCTTAAGCATACTTAGACTATAGTACTTCTGTTCCTCATTGGCGGCGTGTCATGTAAGCCTTGATCCTTAGCTGGTCACTTACAACAAAATGACATAAGACCCGGGACCTAGGCCGGGTAATGCATGACGATGCATAAGTATGGTATCTCCTGCTGGTACCCTTTGTGGGTTCATCTTGAGAAGAAATGGTGTACGGGGAACAGAGTATTGGGCCAATAAGTTCAAGTGTCTAGACTTTCGGATGCATGAATCATTGTTAGACTATATGTTTACTTGATGATAACGATGCTTGCTGCGTGTTCCGTGATCTCTGATATGTTTGTTTACTTGATGAATTAGGTTGATTTGTAGAAAGTTACCTTATGCGTGTTAGAGTACTACCCAGCTCACTGAGTAATCTTAGATTACTCATGACTCTACTTGTTTTGCAGGCAACCGTAGCGGGAAAACCTTAAGGGAAGACGAACACTAGGGAATTGCCGGAAATAGGGTATTTACATTGCTTCTGCAAAACTACTTGTTATTATGTAAATTTTAACAAGGATCCGAATAAAATACGCATTTGGTAACCTTTTGCAAGTATAAGCCGTATACACTAAGTACGAAAGATTTTATCGGAAACAAATCCGAGTGATCTATTATATAAGACCTCGTCCGGGTCGCTCAACACTAGGATATCACAAGGGTTGGCAAGCCTAAGTGATGTTCATAGTGGGAAGAGGATCAATAATGGATTGGTTACGGAACCGGTTTGTCCGGAACCTCTACTGAACTGTTGTTGATCATCTTCAACGTGACGTTTCTGGGTCGCCCGTGGCTTGTCCGGTCATAGAGCGGTCCGGAGGCGTTACAGTGTCGGCATACGATGTTTTTCCATAGGAAATCCTCGACTTGCTGTCCTGTTATTTGCTGGTAAGCCTTAGCTTCTATCTATTTGGTAAAATAGTCGGTGAGGACTAGAAGGTATTGTAGCCTTTTGGGCCCGCCAGATGATTCCAACGGTCCCACTACGTCCATAAACCACTTCATGAAAGGGTAGGGAGAAGATATCGATGAGAGCTCTTCGGTAAGTTGGTGTATCGTAGGTGCGTGCCTTTGGCATTTGTCGCATTTGGCCGAATGTGCCGCACAGTCTGTTAGCATTTTCAGCCAAAAGTAACCTTGTTTCTTAATACGTAAGGCGAGCGTTCGTCCGCTGCATAGACTGCCGCATTGTCTCTCGTGCATGCTTGTCATGAGGTCCCGGGTTTGTTGCCCGTAAACGCATGTCATGTATGGGCCGGAGATGCTCATTTTCATGAGCTTTCCTTCCATGACACAGTATCTTGCGCTTTGCGCTTTGAGTTTTCTGGCTTCCCATTTGTCGGGTGGTACGGTACCGTGCTCGATGTATTCCATTATTGGAATTCTCCAATCGGTGTACGGTTCAGGCTCGAGAGGAGCAGGATCCTCTGGTGATTCGTTTTCTGGTTCTTTTTGAGCTTCATTTTCCTCTTCATTTTGCTCTACCGCAGCTGCGGAAGTTGCAGCTGCTGCGGCGGTTCGCCGGGTTACTCGGGTAAAATTACAGGTAGCGGAAGGTATCGTGTCAGCGTGTTTGGTCGCGATATCGATACTGGGATTTTCTATCCCTTCGACAGGTATCACCCTTTTTACGAAAGGGTCGGATGTAGACGCGAGAGCAGCTAGGGCATCTGCCGAGGTGTTCTCTCCTCTGGAGATTCTGATTAGTTCGAAATACTTGAATTGTTGAGATAAGTTTTTAACTAACTCAAGGTATGCTACCATGCGTTCGTCCTTAGCTTCGTATTCCCCGTGGAATTGGCTGGTGACGAGCTGAGAATCGCTATGTGCTTTTATTTCTTTGATCCCCATGCCTAAGGCCAGTCTCATGCCGGCTAGGAGGGCTTTGTACTCGGATTCGTTGTTAGAAGCATTGAATCCGAGCCAAAATGACTGTTCGATTACTTCTCCGGTAGGGGAAGTGAGTTGTATTCCGACTCCGGAACCTTGTCGGTTTGATGATCCGTCGACGTGGAGGTACCATTGTTTATTAGGATTGGAGTCTTTTAGGTCCATGGCTGAGAGTTCAATTACGAAATCTGCTAGGACCTGAGCCTTAAGGCTTGTTTGGGTTCGGTACTCTATATCGTACTCGCTTAGTTCGATAGCCCATTTGGCAAGTCGTCCTGATTGAGTAGGGCTATGGAGGATTGATCGGATAGGTTGGGACGTCATAACTACTATAGTGTGTGACTGGAAATAGGGTCTCAGCTTTCGTGCCGACATGACAACGGCCAGTGCTAGTTTTTCCATTGCTGGGTAGTGAGTTTCGGCATCTAATAGCGTTTTGCTCACGTAGTATATGTGTTTTTGTCTTTCGTGGTCCTCTCGGACCAGGACGACACTTATTGCTGTTTGGGAGATAGCTGTGTAAAGGTATAGTGGTTCTCCGTCTTCTGGTTTTACCAGTATGGGAGGTTCGGTTAGGTACGTTTTCAATTGAATGAAAGCTTGTTCGCATTTGTGGTCCCACTCAAACTTGCGATCTTTTCGCAATAACTGATAAAACGGGAGACATTTGTCGGTGGATCTGGATATGAATCTGTTGAGAGCGGCGATTCTGCCGGTCAGTCGTTGGACCTCACGTGCCGTCTTTGGTGAAGGCATTTCGAGGAACGTAGATATCTGTTTGGGGTTTGCTTTGATGCCTCTTTCACTGACTATGTAGCCTAGGAATTCTCCCGAGAGAACTCTGAAGGAACATTTCTCGGGGTTTAGTTTCATCCCGAATTTGTTGAGTATTTCGAAACATGCTCGTAACTGGGGGACGTGGTCCTTGGCTTGGGCCGACTTGACCAGCATATCGTCGATGTAGACCTCCATCGTTTTGCCTAACTGGTCGGCGAACATTTTGTTTACCAGGCGCTGGTAGGTTGCACTGGCGTTTTTTAGGCCGAATGGCATTACTTTATAGCAGTAAGTACCTCTGTTTGTTATAAAGGCCGTTTTTTCTTGATCGTCTGGGCGCATGAGTATCTGGTTATATCCGGAGAAAGAGTCCATGAAGGACAATAGTTGATGTCCTGCAGTGGTCTCGACTAATCGGTCTATGTGTGGGAGTGGGAAGCTGTCTTTAGGACATGCCTTGTTTAGGTCCGTGAAGTCAATGCATACTCTCCACTTTTCGTTTTTTTTTTTACCACTACTGGGTTAGCGAGCCAATCGGGGTATTTGACTTCCCTTATTGACCTTATTTTCAATAGTCGATCCACTTCCTCGTTCACCACTTTTGCCCTTTCGGGACCTAGTTTACGGCGTTTTTGTTTGATAGGACGGAAGGTTGGATCGACGTTGAGCTCGTGTGAGGTGCTTTCGAGGCTTATCCCTCGTAAGTTCGAGCTATCCCAGGCAAAACTATTTTTGTTTTGCTTGAGGAAGGATATGAGATCCTCTCGGATCGCGGGTTCCAGGTCGGAGCCTATGCCCACGCAATGTTTGGGGTTCGTTTCATCGATGCATATTTGGTTGAGCAATGCTTTGCGAGGACCTCGTTGGGTTGGGTCGGAGGACCTAGCGGCTTGCCTCTCAGCGAGCGTGTCCTCTATCATTAATTGCTAGGGGACAGCCTTTTTGGTTTGTTCGTAACTTCCCATGTAACACTTGCGAGAGAGTTTTTGGCTACCATACACGGTTGCCACTCCTTTGTTAGAGGGGAATTTTAAGCATTGGTTGTAGGTTGACGGGACGGCTTTCATGGCGTGTAGCCAAGGTCGTCCGAGTATCGCCTTGAAAGGAGCGACTTTATCGACTACGATGAAGTTCGTAAGCTTCCTTACTCCTCTAGCGATGGTGGGGAGCTGGATTGTTCCTAATGAGAAGGTCGTTTCTCCGGAGAATCCGGTTAATGGTATTTTCTTGCCTTGTAGTTCAGAATCGAGATGTCCCATTTTCTTGAAAACGTCATAGAAGAGTACATCTACGGAGCTTCTGGTGTCGACCATGATTCGCGATAGTTCGCAATTTCCCACGTCAATTCGGATGACAAGGGCGTCGTCATGCGGTTTGTCGAGTTCGGTTTCGCTTTCCCAAAAGGTGATTTGGTGGTCAGGTCCCTGCATGGGAATTTTCCCAGTTGCGTTGGATTCCACCCTCCTTTGGTGTGTTTTAATCGAGTTTGCCGAGTCGCGGCAGAACTGAGAACCTCCCATAATGAAGTCTACGCGCTTCGGGGAGAATTGTTCTGTGACGCTCCTGTAAAATTTAGGGAGTCGCAGAGGAAAAGGTGTCGTTTTCTTCTTGGGAGCTGGGGGTGGACTGGGAGCTGCCTGTTCGCTCCTTCGGAAAGGATTAGGTCCGCAAAGACTAAGTGTATGCATTGTTCTGGACCTGGAGGGGGCGATTCGCCACTCTCCGGTGTTCGTTCCCTTTTGGAGGGAGCTTTACGTTTTGGGGCTTGCTCCTCATCTTGCTCGCCAAGAATCGGCGCGGGGGCCTCTTCGACGGTGGGGGCTTTTTTGGCTTTGTCCCTAGCCGCTATTATTCGGGATAGTGTTCGACATTCTTCCGTAGAATGTCCTTTCTTTTTATGGTATTTGCAATATTTTTCAGGGTTGGGTGCTGGGATCTCTTCGTCCTCGGTTTGATTATCGATTGCAAATAGCGTGTGTTGACCTTGGGTCTAGGGTGCTTGTTCCCTTTTGAAGGGTTTTTTGGTTCCGGTAAATTGAGTAGTGTACAATTCACATTCTTTGGCTCTACCCCATGAATATTCGTTTGTCCCTTGGATTCTTTGAATTTGAGGGCCAGATACGCGGTTTCCTCTTCTGCTCACGCGAAGTGGAGCGCCTTATGGAGGGCGTCGTCCAAGGTTGCTGGTTGTCGAACCGTGAGCTCTTCGCGGAACCTTGAGGAGAACCATAAGCCATTGCGGAGGGCTGCAAGGGCGACCTCTTCGTTTAGGTTAGCAATTTTTAATTTGGTCGTTTTGAACTTTTCGATGTAAGATCGCAGAGGTTCGTTTTGGAGTTGAGTCAAGTTCCATAAGTCCGCTTCAGATGTCCTATTTACGATTAGGACTGTGTACTGTTTGAGGAACGCAGTTGCGAGTTGATCAAAATTGTCGATCGAATTTCTTGCGAACCATTCTAAGGCATGACCTACAAGGTTTTCTGCGAAGAAACGGCAGTGTCCTGCTTCGCTTTCCTCGTCGGTCAGGTACGCTCTCGTTATGGCTAAGCGGAAAGCTCTCAGGTGAGCTTTTGGATCGGCCGTGACGTCGTATTCTCGAAAACGTAGCTTCCTGGCATCGCGTATGCGGAAGTGGCGATTCTATCAGTGAATGGAGTTCGTCTTGTCTCTTCTATTACGCGATCTATGTCGGGAGCGTAGCTCACCGCCATATGCACCTTAGAGTGCATTTGGGCCATGTTGGCATTGGTTTTTGCGGCATAGTTGCGGAAGGTTTCCATGTCGACGATGTTCCTTGTGTCGATCGTTCGTGTTTGATTCGAGGAGCGTATCGATGGGATGTCGCACCGGTTATTGTTAGAAGGTGTTTGCGAATTTGCGGAGCTATTTTGGAGATTATCCGTCGAGTTCCGCAAATATGGCAGGTTCCCAGGGTTGTGGGAGTTCGAAACGGGCATTTGGTTTCGGGTCCACGTATATCTGGGTTGCGAGTAGCTTCGTGGCAACAGTGGCGCAGATGGCAACTTGGGAAAGGCAAGTGCGATTCGTACCTCTGCTCTCGCGGATGGGTTTCCTAGAGAGGAGGATGCTGGGGCGGGTCGGTCGACTGTATGTGCGAATGCGACCTGTCGGTTTATGCGAGGAGTTACCTCTATTCCCGTGAAGTCGAGGTGGGTTCGGGGTGTCGATTCTGAGAGAGTAGTGCCGCTAGGACGAGCGGAGGTCGATGCGGGCTCAGGAGGTTACTTGGGGGGGTCGTCCTACTTCAGGTAACGCGTTGGTGAGCTGGCGCTCCTGTTGTTCCATTTGCGCGACTAGGCTTCCGTTTAAGATATCTTGTGTTTGGCTTCTTTCGACCAACGTAAGGATCATTTTGCGGAGTTCAGTTAGCTCGTCAGCAGATCGCCAGGCGATCTGCTCAGTGAGGCTGATATGATTGTGCGGTGGTCGTTCGATCCGATTGGGAGATCGCGACGCGTTGCGATTCTCTCTTCCCTCGACTTGCGAGGGGGAAGGAGGTTGTTCTTGACCGGATGAGGTCGAGTTTTGAGGTAGGTTTTCCGTGCTGTTTTCACGGAGGTTTTCGATTTGGATTTTCGAAGGGAGATCTGTAGGGAGGCATTGCTCCAGGTCGATGACGTTTGAGGTCTGAGCCGAGGAGTCAGATCTCATGGAATCGGCGGATTTGGGATCCATTTTCGTTGTTTTGCAACGGAGGCGTTAGCTTCGGAGTCAGAAAAATCTATTTCTTCCCCACAGACGGCGCCAAAATGTGGGTGATGAAATCCACACTAGAAATTTGTTCATAGATTTATGGGCAAAGAGGGCTAGATTTTCAATGATGCTTTGAGAGTTGAATTGCTAAAAGAACGAAAGGATTTATTGAAATGAATCAATAGTTTTACAAGTGAAAAGTATGTGAATACAACTGTTTGTAAGAATTAGGTCCTCTAGTAGGTAGACGGTGATCCTTTTCGAGTCGTTCTTCCTTGCTTTATATAGGTCTTCGAATTAGGTCAGCTACCTCCGAGATCCTCGCCGCCGCTCCTAGAAATCAGGTTTGTTCCGAAAATATAGCTGACCTAATCAACTGTCTTCATCAAGTCGCGCGTCGCTTGTAATCTCTTGTCGGGCTGGGCCTGTTTGATGAAAGCCCATTAATATTTTGCTAATGGATTTGCAGGTGTGAAATCTAGGTCCAACAGTAATTGCCAAACTTATAGCCTCAAATCTTTAGATTATTCTGTCTCAAGTCATCTCTCCCTCACAATTTGCGTTCATGCCGGGGAGATTACTTGCAGAGAATGGGCTACTAGCTACTGAACTGGTACAAGGTTACAATCGAAGTCACATTGATTCAAGAGCAATGTTAAAGGTTAATCTAAGAAAGGCTTTCGACTCGGTTAACTAGGACTTTAATTTATCTGCGCTGACTGCCCTAGCCATCCCTATCAAGTTTATTGGTTGGATTCGCGAATGCATCACCACACCGACCTTCTCTGTTTGTGTTAATGGTGCTTCAAGTGGTTTCTTCCAGAGCTCCAAAGGCTTAAGACAGGGTGATCCGATTTCTCCACCCCTCTTTGTGCTTTCTATGAAGGTGTTCTCCATGCTCCTTAGTTCAAGGTTTAAAGCTGGGCTCATTCATTACCACCCAACAACTACCTCTCTTAATATCTCTCACCTTATGTTCGCGAATGATGTCATGATCTTCTTCAACGGTAGTGAGTTCTCTCTTCATGGGATCAATGAGGCTTTAATTGGAAGACTTCGCTAGCTGGTCGGGGCTTCAAATGAACAGGGATAAAACAAATATGTACTATGCTGGCCTGAATCTTGATGAGGCTGTTGCCATTGCCAGATACGGCTTTGAGGTGGGAAATCTACCTATCAGGTATCTTGGTTTGCCTTTATTGCATAGAAAGCTAAGAGTTAAAGAGTATGACCCTCTCATTGAGAAGATTGCCTCTAGATTTAGAGGATGGGCAGTGAAAACCTTGTCCTTTGCTGGAAGGGCGCATCTCATCGCCTCGGTTATCTATGGTGCTGTTAATTTCTGGATGACTTATTTCATGATTCATCTTGGTTGCATAAAGAAAATTGAATCTCTTTGTTCTAGAATTCTGTGGTCTGGCAACATTGAGAGTGGTAGGGGAACTAAAGTCTCGTGGTCAAGTGTTTGTTTACCTAAAGAGGAAGGAGGTCTGGGCTAAGGAGATTCATAAAGTGGAATACTACTTTGTGCCTCCGGTTTATTTGGCTCTTATTCGCAGAAAATAAATCTCTCTGGGCAAAATGGCATAAAAATACCATACATTGCAAATGCTAGTTTTTGGAGCCTCACTAAAGCTGCTTCTGATTCTTGGACCTGGAAATCGCTTTTGCACCTAAGGCCGTTAGCTGAAAAGTTCCTCAGGTGCAAGGTGGGAAATGAACTCAATTGTAGGCTTGTAGCTTTTGGTTTGACACATGAACTCCCCTAGGTCCCTTAATAAAGCTACTAGGCGATAATGGACCAAGAGACATGCGCCTGCCATTGCATTCCAAAGTTAAAGATGCGGTGAATGACTCCCAATGATCAATCCCTTCTCCGATATCTGATCCGGCTGTCTTATTCCATGCTCATCTTACTACAACTCAAGTTCCCTATAGGTCAGCTGTTTAATATCGATTCTGTTGGGTTGTAGAAAATGTTGTCTGTCTAGGTTTCTCGGCCTCAAAGACTTGGGAATTGCTTGATCGCGTGTGATATTATCGCTTCAATCTTTTACCTCAAAAGACCAATACACGACTACTGCAAGTGCACAGTGAATCGGTTGTAGTATTTAAAGATCGAATCCCACAGAGAGAGAAGTAGTTTGGATGAATCTATTAGAACAAGTAAAGCTAGAAAAAAACAAAAAAAAGGGGTTGTTGGTTGGTGTCACGATTGCAAGTAAAAGTAAATAAGATAGCAAGTAAATAAATCGGGCAAATAAAGCAAGTAAAATATGAGAAACAAACGTTGGGCATCAAGGGATCGCAAGGGGTATAATGGTTCTTATCTAAGAAATACTAGAATTCGGTTTGTTTACTTCCAAGTCTCAGACATACGAAACACCAAAGATTGCCTAACCCTAGGTTATAGAATTATTCTGCTAAAAATCCTTATACTTCGTTACTCAACCTACGCAGGCAACGACGCATATATCAAAGCAATAGGATCAAGTTCGACTCTAGTCCATAAGGCCCTATAACTAAGTGGTGTGTGCTTGTTATAACACGATACACATTCGTAAGCTAGATCTAACGTATTAAACAACCTTGTGAGCCATTTAACCACTTGGGATCACGAGTTAGGTAGATTCATTAAGAGAAAACTTACTTAGAAAGAATATAGTGTAAACGATCAAACAAAACCCTAAGTATCGCCACCTAGACGATCAATCATGTTCCCCCTTTGATTAACCCTTTAAACCCAACTAGAAAACTACTCTAGCATGGTTAAGGAGATCATCAAATTAAGGTTTGATAAACCCATAAGAAATAGATGAATAAGAACTGAATAGGGTTTAGAGATTACTTCTTTGAATGTAGAATACAAGAGGTAAGACTTCACCTTAATAGATCTTTAGAGTATACAAGAGAAAAGAGAGAGATTTGGTGGTCTTCAAGCTCTAGGTCGACGGCTGCAGCTTGCGATGAGGGCAGGGACGAACTCAGTGAAAACACTTCGAAGACACACCTAGGTTTAGGGTTTTCATCAGGTATTTACAGGTCTTGGAGACCACGGAGTCGGTTTAGGGGTAAAAGCGTTTTTTCCCGTGAATTAGGTTAAGTGCAGCTCGAGTCTCTGGACCAGGTAGAGGCTTTAGTGACCGGTGGTGAGAGTGGAAGACAGCCCGGGTACGAGCCTTGTGACCGGTGCGGTCTTGAAGCTCCGGAACGGTTGCATAGCTTATGGCCGGATGGACATGTCTTCACTCTTCTGGTCATAACTTCCGAATGGCTTATTGGATTGCTATGATTCTACTTTGAGGAGAATCTTGACTCTTCTAGCTTTTCATAGCCACTTAGATCTCTTGATTTTCTAATTTAAAAGATCTCGAACGGACGCCATACTTCTAACGTACAAAAACTGTCTTGAAACGGGTTTTGATCGCCTTTTGGTCTTTAATGCTCAAAAACTCTTAAAACGTTCTTGACTCCATAAATACTTGAATATCACCTTCTTGGCTCTGAAATCACTCCAAATAATCCCTAAAACATAAGAAAACAGTAGCAAATATGAGCTAAAATCCCATGTTATCAGTGCTCAGGCCTAGAAGTACTGTCAAAGACTAGGCCTCTTCTGTCTGGGTTAAAGGAGCTATCCCCAAGCACGCTTTCAATATGTGGATCGCTAATCTCAAAAGACTACCTACCAAGGCAAAGGCTTGTGGCTTGGGATCTTGACATCTCTACGGACTGCTGCCTCTTCTTTGCTGCGATTTGGAGACTGGTTCTGTCTAGGCTCGACCCGAGACGAAAAGTTTTCCTCACCTGGGATGAGCTTCTCTCATGGAACAGACTTCAGTCATCTGATGCGCCAACTCTGATCCGGAAAATTGCAGCTCAAGCCACGGTGTATCATGTCTGGAAGCAGAGAAACAATGTTCTCCACAACAATAAACGGTTACCGCACCAAACCACTTTCAAGCTGATTGACAAAGAGGTTCGGAACACAATCTTCGCTAGACGTCGAAGAAAGCATTTTGGAAACTTAATGTAACTTTGGATCCATTGATTTCATGATTTCTTGATCTTGATTTCAAAATATTTGTTGCCTTGTTTTTTATTCTTTTTTGGCAAGGTCTCAAAAACCATAGGTTTTATGTTTGTAATTCCTAAATATTTCATTTCTAATGATATTTACAGTTATATCAAAAAAAAAAAAAGAGATTGCTCTACTGAAACCTGGTAACCCTAGCGGCATTTGCTATCACAGAGGGATGCTGCTACAGCACCTAATGTCGGGGATCGGGTACCATATGTTATTATAAAGGCTAGAAGAGGTGCCAAGGTAAGTTTCTTGTTGACTTTGTTTATTTTTTGTTATCTGATGTATCCAGGTCACTATCTTTTATAGCTTGATTATATCTTTTGTATGCCAACTAGGCTTATGAACAGTCAGAAGATCCGATTTATATGATAGAGAATAACATACCTATAGACCTAGTTTACTATCTGGAGAACCAGATCAGCAAGGTGGGTTTGAAGTGAGGTTGTCAATAAATTTATTGTCTCCTTTTTGTTATGAAAATTTGGGGTTAAATCAAATGAGACGTACGCAGCCGCTTCTTAGGGTTTTTGAGCTAGTCTATAAAGATGCAAGAAAGGAACTTCTATACAGACCCAACATGAGGTCAACATCAATCGATGCTCCTTCAAACGTTGGCATAATGTCAATAAAACATTGAATTATATTGGCTGCAAAGCTCCGGTCAGGTACTTTTCGGTTACGTACCTGTATATGGATATGTTTCCTTTCGAAGAATACGGGTCCAGAAGATTTCCATCTTACTGGGTCAATGTTACTTATTGCTAGACTTTGATTCTCACCATTATCTGTTTTGCTGTCTCCAAATTTGACTACAACCAGGAATGGAACTCTCTGCTCATGTTGCAAGGGAAGAGAAACCGAGCTATACTGCGGAAGTGTGCTTTAGTGTAAGGTTCCGTTTGTTCTTCCATATGGAATTGTTGGTGATTACCGAAAATTGTGTGTGGATGCAGTCGCAAACCAGGAAGAGCTTGTTGCTAGGTGCCAAGAGTGTCAAGGCTCTCTTACTTAGGATGTCTTATACACCATGTTTTGCTTATTTATTGCTCTGATAGCGTAATTGTAAAATTTGCGCACTATTGTTTGACTCATGACTTATTACTTGAAACGAAGGTTTGTGTGCATAACAGCCTACTGAAATAAAAGCAGTTTCTGAACCCCAATATTGCATGCATTATCCAGTGATATTACACAAAATGTGGAAACTCGACAATTCATCTACCATGTTACTATTAATCAAGAGAGTTCTCGTTCCTTTCATTAGGTAAATGTACAACTTATATAGTCTTTACACTAGGTTTAACTAATTAAGAATTACAATTAGATCCTTAAACTATATTACACCTTATACACCCCCTCAAGATGGAGGCAATTCCTTGACTCCAATCTTGGAATTGAGTTCTTGAAACCTTGGTCTTGGTAGCAGTTTTGTAAGTGAGTCTGCCAATTGATCTTTGGTTGATACATGAGAGACTCGAAGTGCGCCGGACTGAATATTCCCACGAACAAAATGATAGTCAAGAGCAACATGTTTCATTCTCGAATGGAAAACTGGATTGGCACATAGGTATGTGGCTCCCATATTATCACAGTATATCACCGGTGCTGTTGGCAAGGGAATTCCCATTTCAGAGAGTAATGAGCATATCCACCGTAGTTCAGAGGCCGTGTTTGCGACAGCTCGATATTCAGCCTCTATGGAAGATCGGGCTACACTCTTTTGTTTCTTTGAAGACCACGAAATCGGACTGCCGCCAAAGTAGACAATGTATGCGTTTGTGGAGAGGTAGTCATTATTATCTCGTGCCCAATCTGCATCAGAGAAGGCGTGAATTGTAAGAGGAGCATTGGCGCGAAGAAAGATCCCATGAGTTGTTGTTCCCGCAAGGTATCGTAAGATGCGCTTCACCGCTAGCCAATGCGCATCAGTCGGCCTGTGCATGAACTGTGATAACCGGTTGACTGCAAAAGCAATGTCGGGCCTCGTGAAAGACAAATATTGGAGACTACCAAGTACCGATCTATATTCCGATGCATCGTCAAGAGCAGAACCAGTGAATAGTGAGATCATCGGCGTGGCTGCCATGGGCGTAGAAACTGGTTTCACTCCGAGCATATTTGTCTTCGTGAGGAGATCATTGATGTACTTCCTCTGCATCAGATGAAGACCGTTAGCTGAGCGAGTAGCCTCAATACCCAAAAAATAATTCAATGCACCTAGATCCTTTAAGGAAAAACGAGCTGCCAGAGCCGTGTTGAACCGTTTGACCAGTGATTCTACTCCCGCAATAATAATATCGTCTACATAGACGAGGACATAGAGAAAATCAGACCCTTGGTGATAAATGAATAAAGATGTATCTGCCAGCGAATTCGTGAACCCAGCTTTGAGAAGAAAATTGCGTAGTTCTTGATACCACGCACGCGGCGCCTGCTTAAGATCATATAGAGCTTTCTGTAAGCGACAAACATGATTCAGGCGATCAAGATCTACAAATCCTGGTGGTTGTGAGACATAAACTTCCTCTGTTAAGGTGCCTTGAAGAAACGCATTATTGATATCCACTTGGTGTATACTCCAATTGCGTTTAACCGCTACCTCTAAAACCGTCCAAATTATTGTTGATTTGATGACAGGACTAAACGTTTCCGAATAATCCAGACCATACTGTTGATTGAATCCTCGAGCCACCAGCCGCGCTTTGTACCTTTCAATTGAACCATCAACACGATATTTTAGTGTAAAAATCCACTTACATGTAATGACATTTTGTGTCGTGGATGGTGGAACTAAGTCCCATGTATGGTTCCGCATTTGAGCATCAATTTCCTCGGACATGGCATGTCGCCAGTGAGGATCTTTGAGAGCTTGTGCCACCGTCGTCGGAATTTTGGGAATTGGTGAGGTGGTGACGGAGAGGTTGAATTTTGGATTGGGTTTATGTATTTAGTTTTTAGCTCGGGTTCGCATAGGATGGTTATTTTGTGATGGTGGAGTCGGGTTTGGTGGAGGTGATGAAGATTCAGATGGTATAGGTGATTGTTGGAAATTTGCAGGTCTCGTGGAGGAAGAAGAAGTTGGTGGGCTTGTGGTTAATGGGCTTTTAGAATTTAATTGGTGGGATAATGGGCTGTTGGAATTGGATTGGTGGGATAATGGACTTTTATTTGATGGATTTTGGGCTGAAATAATAGGTGATCCATTATTTGATAAGGCATCGTCTTCAACAATGTTGTGTGAAGAAGACGATGAGGGTTGGGAATCCGACGACGGAGGAGTACCTGACAAATGAGCTGGTGAGAGCGGAGCCGGTGTTGTGTTGAATGACGGAGCTGGTGATGGCGAGGGGTGAAGATCCGAGCACGGAGGCGACGGGAAATGAGCTATAGGCGATGAGTGTGGTAAAACCGGAATGAAGCTGGGTTGAGACTGCGTGACCAATACCGGTACAGAGACCGGAGAAGCTTTTTGTTGAAACGGGAAACTTGTCTCCACGAATTGTACATGCCTCGATGTGTACATTCTATTATTTTCAAAATCAAGACAAAAATATGCGCTTTGAGTGAGAGAATACCCAAGGAACACACACGGCTTAGAACGATTCTCCAATTTATTTGTGTTGTATGGACGGATCCATGGAAAGCACAAACAACCAAAGACGCGCAGCTTGAGATAGTTGGGAGGCTGCTGGAAAAGCTTCGCGTAAGGAGAGATTCTATTCAAAACTTCGGTTGGCATACGATTGATCAAATAAACCGCCGCAGCAAACGCAAATGGCCAATAGGTTTTCGGAACCGATGCATGACTACGCAACGCGAGGCTGTCTCAACAATGTGACGATGTTTTCTCTCAAAGATGCCATTGTGTTCTGGTGTGTGTGGCGGTGTCGTGAAATGCCCAATGCCATTGGTTGCCAGAAATTATCGTAATGCTACGAACTCACCACCATTATCTGAGTAGAGAGTGCGGATGCGGGTTTGAAAACGGTTTTCGACCAGTGGTTTGAAAGCCATGAACACGTCTTTGACTTGAGATTTTTGCTTCAAGGGGTATAACCATGTGTATCTTGTATAGTGATCGACAATAACAAGATAGTATTTGAAATTGTCTGTGGAGACAAGCGGTGATGTCCACACATCAGAATAAAGATACTCAAGAGGTTGGGTTGAGGTAATAGTGTTTCAGTGAAACGGCAATTTATGGCTTTTATTGATCAAACAGTCGGTACAAGAAAACTGTTTTTGCAAAGAATTTGAATAAGGCAAAGAAAATTGGGAAACAACAGCTTTTAGAATTGGTAAAGCAGGATGTCCAAGTCGGTGATGCCAAGATGAGAGGTCCGTTTTTGGTGATGGTGATGCAGAAAAACTGGTGATTGGATGACGGTTTACCGGCCACTCATATAGCTCATTCCTAGTTCTGCCTTGGAGTAATCGGGCCCCCGTGCTGAGATCCTTCACCTGAAAATGTGCGGGAAAGAATTCCACCGAAACTTTGTTAGAATTACACATCCGATAAACCGAAATGAGATTCTTGTGAACATTAGGCACATATAAAACATCATTAAGAGCAAGAGAACCAGTTGGAGTAGGTAGTAAGGCGGAACCAGTTTGGGCGATCTGCAAGCCTGACCCGTCCGCAATTGTTACTTCCTCTCCTCCGGTGTATGGATGGTGCATCGAGAGATTCGCGAGGTCGGAAGTTAAGTGGTGAGTCGCTCTAGAATCTAGAACCCAAGGTGATGCCATCACTACATTGGCGCGTGGCTGCCATGGTGACATCGGTGAGGACTGATAACCACCACCGAATGACTGAAGTTGCGAGCACCTCCGAGCACTGTGACCATACACACCACAAATTTGATATTTGCCTTGATAGCCACGTCCCTGCGAACCACGAGACTCATTCCTCGGAGAGAAATTTTGTTGTTGTTGTTGTTGCCATTGTTGATTGCCGCGAGAACCGGAACGCGACTGATTTCGATTGTTGTTTCCATAGTTCTTGTATGTAGCGGCATTGGCAGTGACCGGAACCGAGGAAGAAGAGGCGATGGTCAGCGTTTGAAGTTTGAGCTCATGATTGATGAGCTTTTCGTGAATTTCCGTCAGCGCTGGCGGAGTCTCACGTCCTTCGAGTTGATCGATGACTTGTTTGTAATCTTCAGGAAGGCCTCCAAGAATGTAATCGATTTGATCTTCATGAGAGATAGGACTTTCAAGCTCTGCTAATTGATCAAAACGAATGGTGAAGCCTTGGAAGTATTCAGCAATGGATCGTTATTCAGTTGCAAAACCCTCTTTTGCGACCGTTTAGCGACTAATATCACAGTCGCAAATGAAGTGTTTTCTTGTAGTGCCTTTTTCCAATGTTTGAGTTGCTCACGGATATGTTTGATATGAGCTCGGCTTGGATTGGCATAGATGTCGTTGAGAATTGTCCAGATCTGAGCCGTTGTTGTTGCCTTGGACAAGAGAGACTGAACGGAGAGAGAGATGGCGCCAAGAAGACCGGAATAGATGAGTTTGTCTTGTCTTTTCCAGAGTTTGAAGGCCGGATTTGGTGTCACGGTACCGGCGGTGGTGAGAGTGGCTGTGGGTGCAGCAATAGAGCCGTCAAGGTAGCCGGCTAAGTCGTAGCCATCGAGTAAGGCATGAACTTGACGTTTCCACATCAAAAAATTTGTTGCCGTGAGCTGTTTCACATTCGTCATGTTGATGTTGTGAAGTGAGGTGGCGTCGGTGTTAGCGAGAATTTCAGAGGAGGAAGACATGGCCGTGGAGAAAACGTGAAGAACAAGTGCAGAGAAGAGAAGAAGAAGAAGAGAAGAGGATGACGGCTGAGATAAATTTAGGTTTTTGTTTTTTGTTTTTAGGATACTACTGCTCTGATACCATATTAATCAAGATAGTTCTCGTTCCTGTCATTAGGTAAATGTACAACTTATATAGTCTTTACACTAGGTTTAACTAATTAAGTATTACAATTAGATCCTTAAACTATATTACACCTTATAGTTACAACCCCTAGTTCAGACCGAAAATATTGTTGATTGGAATAGTAATATTTGAATAAATATGGGTGCACATGTCCATGGAGTTGATAATATCCGTGTGCTTGATTGATCTTAATCATATTGTCTGGTATTCTATCGGAGGGTGACCGTTTTGGAAAATCGGCCTATGATCTATCTTTTCTTTCATTTTTTTTGGGTGTTTTGTTTGGAATTTTTTATTGGTGACCAGTCGAGATTGCCCAACACTACAAGAATATTGGCTTTTAATAGCACAATACTATAGCGTTTTGTTCACAAATGCTATTATAAGTTATAAGACGAGTTTAAGATAGCGTTTGTAGTTTTGGAAACGCTATTAATACTCTTAACAGATAAAAATATAAACACGCGCCTAATAATTTGGGTTTCTAAGTATTTATAGCATAGTTTTTAATAGCAGAATTATCAGGAAACGCTATTAGAAGTAAACCGGGAAAACCTAAAAATAATTGGCCTTGAACCCGGGAAACTAAATTTCCTTTTCCCTCTGAAAGTCTCGATATTTTCTTAAGTATAGCTCAGAGAACTCAAAACAAGCTCTCTTACATTGTCTCGCGTGATTCACTCTCTCACTCGATTCAATCTCTCACTCGATTCAAGCTCTCTTACAATCTCTCATATCATTCGATTCAAGCTCTTTGTGTTTACGGGATCTACTCGATTGGTGTTGCATCTCTCTAACTATAAACGGTACTTGTGTGAAATTTCGTCTCGATTTAGGGTTTTTAAAAGTTGTAATTGATTCCAGTCGATTATTACCTTTGTTTGCAGGAAGATTTCGGCTTATTTTGTCACGGTCAAAGGTATGTTAGATTGTTAGGGTTTCAATTTGGGTTTCAAATTAGGATTTCGATTTGGGGATAATCGATCTTGGGATAATTGGGGTTTTCAATTTGATTCTTATTCTGTTTCTTTCTATTTGCAGAGAGCTTACTATACAATCTCCTGTTTTCAGGACTCTCATCGATGAAGTTCTTCTCCGATCAAAACCTCTCTTACGCTGATATTCTTCTCCCTCACGAAGTAAGTTTCGCTCCCAATTTTCTTCACTGTATAAACCAAGGGATACTCACAGATGTTTCATATATCTTCCTCTCTACTTCATTTACTAAGAGTTTTCAATTTGGGTTTCAAATTGGGATTTCGATTTGGGGATAATCGATTTGGGGATTATTGGGGTTTTCAATTTGGTTCTTATTCTGTTTCTTTCTATTTGCAGAGCCAGTGTGGGTGGCTTGAGCTCTGGGTACAAAAACAGTGTGGCTTGAGCTCTGAGTTGCTGAAAATTCTTGAAGGTAGTTTCTGCTCCATTTCTTACTCATATGATTTTTATATTTATCTGAGAAGTTGAGAATGTCCACATAGGCTTGTCTCCTAATGTTCCACTCTACAAAATGAATGAAGGGAACGAGCCATGCTTCTTCACCACTTACTTTTGTTGGGATCCCACTAAAGCAATCGTAAGTTTTCTTGTCCTTGATATATGTTTTGTTTCTCCTTCTTCGGTGAGTGCCATGAAAATGTGTCTCCTTTCCATGTGTCTCGCGGATTTTCCTTTGCATTTACCTTTCTTCAATGTTTTAAAACTGTGATATAGGCACAAGGAAACTCATTCCAGAAAAAGGCAGCGTTGTTATTTGGCACTCACCACGTTGTGGAGGTACTACACCTCTGCATTTTCAGTTTTGTTAATTAGGACAATGGAACAAACCCCCTTATTACTTTCCAGCTACTTTGGTTCATGATATTTGTCCTTTCGCTGCTGCAGGATAAGTCTAACGGTGGAAACCAAGGACCAAGGCAAAGGGCTGAAGCACTAGCTTCCTTAAATTCTGCTTCAACAACTTACCACGTGCAAAAGAGTGGAAACCAAGTTCAGAAATTCAGACCATTGATGATGCATTAGGTAGTCTTGTGGCTTGGCCTAGTGATAAAACTTCTTTTTATGTGATGATGTTTGAAAAAACTTGTTGTGGTAGTAGAGAACCTTAGTGTGTGGATGTTGCCTTAGTAGAGAAACTTGTTGTGTTGACTTTTATGTTATGTTTGGATTAATGTTATGTTTGGATTTTATGGAGTATTCATATTCTAAAATGGAGTATTCATATTCTAAAATCTGCTAAACAAATTATAAAAATAAATAATATAAAAAATTAAATTATAAAAAACGAATGCGATATATAGCTAATTAATAACACCAAATAAATGCTATCATATCTAAAACTATAGCAAAATAAAAAACGCTATCTTAGAAAAACAAACCATAGCATTTACAAAAACCGCTATCTAAAGTCACTGACCTATTATAGCGGGCGAATATACAGCGCTTTTAAAAACGCTATTATATCTTTAGATAGCGTTTTTCCGACGCTATTAATACCCGTTATTCCTGTAGTGCAATATTCTATCAGAGGGTAAAAGCGCAGAAAGACATGGTTGTCGCCAAGCAGCAACTAGACCGATGGGTCTTCTAAGTATTATGAGTGATTCTGATCTCTTTACCTATTTATAATGTCACATCATGAGCTTTGTCTTTAAATTCTCCAAGTAATATGTATAAGCGAAATCTGAAAGCTAGTATTTCTACAGGTACTCGAGTCTGGTTGCAACAAGGCTTACCAGTCTGAATACTCTTGAAGTTATCCCTATCCAATATGTCTCATCCGATTAATCAGATATTTGCTGGTGCATTCCTAATGATTAGTTCTCGAGCCTCATAGTATATATGTGAGTTTGATTTGTATGTGTTGGTTGTTCTTACACCTTATTGAAACAAATGTCTCGTGGAATGGTTTCGGGATTTACGAGTATACTCATTCTAGTGCACAACTGTACCTTGTTATTAAGCAAGCACTAACTCGGATTACATGCAATATCCATTATCATTTATAACCATAGGTCGGATCGTATGTACAATCAGTTTCTAGATATTCTCAATTCAATAATAACAAGGTCATCAATAACCGATTAGACTTTGTGGTATTTTAACATGCAACTAATTTTCCGTTGTTATGTTTCGAAGAAATGTTAGCCCCCAAGTTCTCATGCGCTTAACAATGGGCCGCAATTAACTGAAAGCGGGTTTGTGCCTAACTTTAATGAACCTAGTCGATACGATAATCTTCTTTTAACAGTTAGGTTAACAAAATAGGCGTAAAGAAGAGATTTATGGTAAATTTTTGTAACTGACTAACTGAAATCTCACGCAGCTTCCTTCTTTGATCAGGTCTAACACGCTACTAGATGATGATTGCATATGGAACTCTATTAGAACTGTTAGGAGATCATCCGATAATTGGTTACCATCCATACGTTTTACCATTGCTGATCCAGACACAAAGAGATTGCAAAGTTCCCTGGTGCCTATGTCCATGATTTTCTGTATGGTTATTGATATCTACGATTTAAAACCACGGCCAATGCATCACCGTCTCGGTTGACCATAAACTTATTTGTTATTTCCCTCCATCTCTTTTGTTTTGTGGTTTATCGTCTATCACTGATTTTCTCTTAGATGGTCAGAAATCTGCAATTATCATCCTACTAGTATTTTACCCCGTGCTATGCACGGCCACCTTTTTGCAAACAATATATTACATAAATAACTTTATCTAAATAAAATTAATATTTTGGATATTATAAATTTTGTAGTTTTAGACTTAAACATTTAATATTTCGAAGAGAAAACAATATTTATGACAATGAATAACAAAGAATATAGAATTCACGTATACATAAATTCAAATTTATAAATAATGACATTCATTGTTGTATTTGAAAAATCTATACGACTATTAAAAAAAAATATGCGTATTTAAATTTTGAAAATTTACAGAAAATTTTGGTTATTTTATAATTAAAAAAACTAAAAATAATTTATATATATATATATATATATATATATATACATGATTATTAATTTATGAAATTATTGGGACCATATTTTTACATACGAATTTCAAAGAAAATATTATCTTATTATCATATTGAATTTAGTTAATTTTTACACTGGACCATATTTGGACTATATTATCATCTTTATTAATTTACAGAGGTTTTACTGTATACGCTCGCTTAGTTTTTGACTTTTGGACTTCTGATTACTTGGGCTGTTAGTCGATTTCCACATTATTGGGCCTAAATTTTTAGATTTTAAATGTTTGAAACTTGTATGATCTCGAAGATATGTTTGAAACCGGTTTAATCAATTTAATCGTTCTTTTTATGATTTTTCGGTTTTCTAAAATTCTGCTGAATTGAACCGACTAAAGTTTCGGTCGGATTTGAAAGACAAAAACTCGAGGATTCACACTAACAATGCAAAACCGGCAGCTAATCTTGTCTAGGAGTTTCATGTCACCATTCGAGCCAAATTAGCTGGTCTAGACTGTGGATGTAGGATTCACACTCGATTGTCTTTAAGTATTTCAGTGGAGAAAAACTCTTGTAAATTTAGGAAATGAATATAAGAATTCGAAAATAGAAAATAACCAAGAAACTAAGTAAAGAACTTTGATAAGAATAAGATACAAAAAGCTTTGCGAAAGTGATAAAGAGAATAAGTATGTTGTATTGCTTGATAGTCAGTAAAAAGGTTGTCCCCCCCCCCCAAACACATGCGTTTGAGGTTGTTTTTATAGAGAAAACATGATTAATGCAGCTATTTACTACTCGTAATCACATTAATCACATAAGTTACATTTTGACCGAAACGGCTTGAATTTGAACTTGTCTTGGGCTTCACGTGGGCCTTCCGAACTCTTTCTTGCTGATTCCGAACTCCCATGCTTTGATGCTACCGTGAACCGCGAACAATATTCTCCTCGCTTCGGCCTTTCTCTATGCGAACTATATGTCGAATAAGAGCGAACTCCGTACTGGTAAAGATCGAACTCATTTAGTAGACTGAATCGAACTCCCGACTGGTTAAGTGAGATTCTTATAATAAAATATCTTTAATTCCAAGAGGATTATTATGTAATAATGACGTGGACAGATCCAAGTGGATCCTACCGAAAATGTGTGGGATCCGACCCCAACATTTAGCCCCCCAAGTCTTGCGAGCTGAGTGCTCGGCTTGGAAGACTTAAGTAAATAGTAATTAATGACTCGCGATCTTTAACATTCTGGAATTTCTCCATGTTTTACGCTATTACGCCGATCTCGGATAATCAGATGATTTGATATCCCTGACAACCGTCATCATTAATTTCTTAATTTTATATTAATACCACGGGGAAAACTGTCCCACTCCCCAATACTCTCGAGGCGGTTTTCCATCATACTTTAGGGTTCTAAGAGGTAACATTACTTTTCCATCTTATCTTCTTTACTTAGAGAACCTTCATTCTTATTACAGAAGTCATTGTTTCCTTTCGGTAAAAAATCCTTTTTGTAAAATGTCGAACCTTTCTCCCGAATTTCGCGAGTATGAAGTTGATGACCTCGAAGCTCTCATGGGTGAAGGATCCGAACCTCAAATCCATACCGGAGACGAGTTTGATCTTCACCCTTAGAGTGAATCGACTATCGATTCTCTTGACGATCTTCGCAGACTATGTCACATCCCCCCTGAGGTGGAGATGATAGTTCTGGAGCCCTTCGAGTCTCCTGAGTCGGGGCGAGAAGGTTACTGCTGCGCCTATGAAATTTATTTCAAAGGGTGCGGCTTATTTTTTCCCCTTCCCGAGATACTTCTCACCTACCTCAACCATCTGGGAATTGCCTTTTCTCAGATGTCGCCCAACATGCTCCGGTATCTTTTGTGTACCTTTACTGTTGCGGTGGAGGCTGGCTACTCGCTGGGACTTTGCGAACTCTTGGAACTTTTCCAGGCTCGCGAATCCCGAACTTCTGGGTATTATGCCCTTTATCCGATCGCGGATCGGAGTCTTATTGTCGGCCTGCCCTTAAAGGACAACGCCTGGAAGAAGTTTTGGTTCTTCTTCCGCATAAATAACTTTTCTATTCAGAGTTCTTCTGAACTCCTTCGAGTCCACTGGTCATTGAATTTGGGTAGAAACTAGGACTTAATTGAATAGATTTCCTATGTTATTTCAAACTGCGTTTCAACATTTCGTTGTTTTCTTGCAGGTCCCCAAATTCGACCGGTCCTATCCGTCGATTTTCTCAACTTCTACAAGGCCATCTTGGAGAGGCCAGTTAATTGGAATTCTTTTACTTTGGAAAGAATTCACGGTGCCGGATTTTCTGTCAGAATGGGCCTCACTAACCCCGTCGACCCTCCTCCTGCTGGGATTGATCTCTCGAGTCTGAATGCCCGAGACAGGAGAAAGATCAAAGAAGCAAACAAGAAGATCAAAGATCAGATTTCTCTAGTTGGGAGAGATAAGAAAAATGCAACTTCCACCGGAGACGACAAAGTCTACCGGAAAACTCTCCTGGTTGACGATGGATCTCTTGAAGGTTCAAAGTCAATGGCGGTTGTTGTGAACAATGCTTCTCCCTCCATCCCAGCAGCAGGCAACGTGGTCGCTGCCACCGCTGAGGAGGAAAGCCTCGCAAGTGATTCTTCTCTCATGAAGAAGAGGAAGGCCGAGGAAATTGAACCCCTGCCCAGGGACGTCCCAAAAGCACAAGGCAGGGCAGAGCCACTCCTTCGAATCTGCCAATTCATGAACCTGCTGAAGCTCAGGATGTAAATCTTGATTCAGGAACTGTTTCGAAGGAACCGCTGGGTTCAGGGATGTTACCCCCTAGACGCCCCCGAGGCAATACCTCTAGGGTTCGATCATCTCCGAACTCAAGACTGGTTGCCAGAGCTTCGTCCCAAGCAGGTAACCTTTAATTATCATCTTGTTGTTTGAGATTAATAGACTCTTTTTTTTTAAGAAAACTCAATTCTCACACAACTAATTTTATTCCAGATAAAGAGAAGATCGGGAATATATTTAGGTGCTTCCACACCCGTGTGGGGAAGAAGCTTCCATCCTTTGATTGGTGGAAGCCTGATATCAAGAAGATGTACATCAGTCATTCATTTCATTCTTCCCAGGTTTGACTATTTGCATCCTTAAACAACTGATTTCGAAAGAAATTTTTTTTAAAAAAAAAAAAAATGAATCTTCTTTCATTAGGCAACTCTGGATGTGAATGGCATCGTCAACTTTTACGAAGAGGAGCTCGCCAAAGTTTTCAAGAAAGTTGATGCCGCTGAAGGTGAGATTGAGAAACTGCAATCTTCCAGTCGGCTTGTGCAGGAGACTGCTGGCCTCGACTCGGCTCGCCGGGAAAAAATCGAGAGACTCGAAAGATCCGGTGAGGAGACAAGGAAGACTATGATTGAGACAGAGCAAAAGCTAGAGACTGCCCTCGTTGATCAAAACTTCGCGAAAGGCGAGATTGAGCTTCTGAGATCAAAGCTTAACAAGGTTAAAGCAGCTGCTGAGGAGCTCGAACGAAAAAATGAGTCTCTTTCCGAACTGAAAGATCGCGATGTTCGCAAAATATCTCATGATGCTTGGAAGGAGGTTAAGGGAGCTGGGCAAAAGTTTCTTCTTGCTGTGCAGGAATTTATCACTGCAGACAAAGCTTGGAACAAGCTTAACTCCGAACGCGATGAAATGAAAAGCAATCTCGATTTGATCAAAGAGATAGAGGACGGAAAAGTCAATTTGGCTGAAGAGAAAGAGACGGTTGGTGCTGAGCTAGCTGAGACTGAAGCTAAGCTAAATACTGTTCCTCAGCCATATTTGAATTTGCAGCAGTTTGCTTCTGAGTTTGCTGATTCCCCTCCACTGACTGAACCAAATATTGGTTCGTCTCTGGACGAGATGATGTTAACCGGTTCTCCTCGCGCTTATTTTAATGAGTTCGGAACCAATGTTGACAAAATCTCCTCGGGACGAGCTCAGGGGCTCTCTGATCAGGGACTTGTCATCTCCTCGATTATGGGAGACGACGTTGAATCGAGGAATGAAACTCCTCAAGACGTTAGCTCGCTTAACCCTGAGGTGGTTCTCGCGACTCAAGACAATGACGTCGGGGGTGCTCTTGTCTCAAGTCAAGTAAGAGAAGAAGGCGGTTCGCCTATGAATGAATGATGGTGATTGCATTCACTTTATGTGGGGATTGTCCCTTTAATTTCTAAGACATGAAATTTGCCTTGTTGGCCATGGGGCCGTTTTATTACTTTTGAGTTTTTCTTTGCCCAAGGGAGCTTTTATTGTTATTTTGAATAAATTTCCCAAGGGGGTTTAATTAAAATTTCTTTAGGAAGAAATATTTAATTTTGGTGGAAACCATCGATTTTTCCTGGAGGGTTTGCAAAGTCCTCCTAACCGAAATGGTTTAAGATTATAGGAGAGATAGGCTGATCAGACCTACTTGCCTTTTTTAAAGAAAAAACATTGGAATTTTTTCTCGGTCTCTCGGTTGCGAGGTTAGAGCTCGGCTTACAAGAATACTTCGCACTACTTCGAATGTATTCGATTTAGAGAAATTTCCAGTGAGAACTATTCGCTTTCTCTAAGAAGATAAAAAGGTGTGATACCATTTATTGATTGACTTCGAATTTCGAGCTCGAAATTAAGTTTTGCCTACTAGGTGTTAAGTGATACTTGATTGACCTATATTTCGTAGGTCTTGTTTGTGCATGCATGCAAAAATCGAAAGACAGTAACTGTCAAATCAATGGATTGACGTTCAACTTTCTTTTCAATAAATACTCGAGTGAGTGTCCTTACATATTTTTTTTTCTATATAAAGAGAGTTGGGTTTTGGAAATTTTCCAATAGACATTTTTCTTTATAAGGAACTTTACATCTCTTCTTTTTCAGATTTTAGATGGCTTCTCCCCAAGGCGAACCTTCTGGTTCTAATCCACCACGATTTCCTTCGAGCGAATCACTTTTCCCGACGGGGACGGATTCACTCCACAAGGGGTGGCGATTCCTTGTTTTCTTTCTTCCATGTCTAGGGAAGAACAGATCGAGTGCCACGAATTCATGGAGCAGGTTTGAAACCGGTACCAATTGTTTCAAGGTGTTTTTTTTTTTTATAAATTTGTAACGCCTCTGTTCTTTGCAGATCACGGAAAGGTACGTTTTCCTTTTCTCTGAAAGGCAGCGCCTCGGAAAGAAACGCCGTATCCTTGAGGACCGGATTGCTAGAACGGAAAGAAAGGTCCTACGTTTGGAATCGGACGTTCACAACTGGGAGAGGAGAGGATATGACTCTATCGCTCGCATTCCCGGCTGTCTTCGAGAACACATCAGGTTCCTGAAGAAGCATTGGGATATCTACCAAAGGAGCCTCGAACCCGACGAACGCGAAAACGATTCGTCATTAGACGAAATTCCTTCTGCGAACCCTCCTCCGTCTTAGTTATTTATTATTTTGTAATATACTATTGGGCTAGAGGCCCAACGATATTAATCATATTTCCCCTTTTTGCTTTAAATTTGTCGATTTACTTAAATCTTATTTAATGCGAATAATCTAGGGAATATAATTTGGAAATTAACTCGATTACGTTTTCCATAAAAGTAGTAATTTCAGATTTGGGAAATCGTCAATTATCCCTCTTAAATGTGGTCGAGTAATTCTTGAGTATAAAGTGGGTGTAGTTTATCATTGAGTTTCAACAACAATTCTACAAAAATGTTTGAGGAAGGAAATTCTTCAGAGAATCCTTCCGATGATCTCCCGGGAGCGCCGGACATCGAGAAATTATCGGCTCAAGATCGTGTCAAGGCCGAAGAATTTATCAACAAGGTATTGTTTTCCCTTGTGTATCTGATTTCCTTTGTCATTGCTTAACAAAGGGTTTCATTTTTTTCCAGCTCATCACTCGGCATGACGAGCTCGAAGATGAGAGAAAAGAGATTAGGAAGAAGAAAAGGGAACTAGGAAAGCGTTGCCTTGACATTGCTCGCGAACTTGATCGCCTCGAAGCCCATCCTTCTGATTGGATAGAGCTAGGACTTCAGGAGTACGGAAATATTCCAGGTTGTATTATGAGCATTGTCGACCTCGCAGGCCAAGGAGCAGAACTATTCCGTAATTCAAGACCCTTCTAGATCTGATTTTTGTTTAGCAAGAAATATTTATTTACACATCGCTCACAATGTATTTTATATTCATGCCCGAGGATAAAAATAAGATTCCATGATTGAAATAATATTTTTATTTTTATAGCTGGACTCGTGTTTAGCGAGCTGCCTACGTACCCAAAATAGGATCAAGCCAAATCGTAGTTCGAAAATGTTTGCTTTAGCAATAGAACTTTTTCAAGTTGATGATGTTCCAAGGCCTTTGAACGGGATTTTCGTCAAGGTCTTGTAAACGGTATACACCATTTCGGATTTTTTCTGTGATTTGATAAGGGCCTTCCCAGTTAATACCGAGTTTTCCAGCTCCTTCTTCTTTTTTGTTATCGAACACTCGCCTTAAAACAAAGTCCCCTACATTTAAAGGTCTGTTTTTCAACTTTGAGTTATAGTATCGAGCGGTCAACTGTTGATAATTCTGAAGTCGAATAAGGGATTGGTCTCGCCTTTCATCGATTGTATCGAGAACATCCTCTAATAATTTAGAGTTCGATTCCTCGTTAAGTGGAGCTTCGCTCCGGCATAAACCTGGAACATTCAGCTCGGCTGGGACTACAGCTTCCATCCCATATACTAATGAGAATGGAGTCTCTCCCGTTGCTCGCCTCGGGGTTGTTCGATAAGCCCACAACACAGGTTGCACCTCGTCATACCATCCGCCTTTTCGAGCATTCAAGCGTTTTTTAAGATTGCTGAGAATGGTTTTATTGGAAGCTTCTGCTTGACCATTTCCTTGAGGATATCTCGGCGTTGAGTAGCTAAGTTTTATTCCCCAAGCGGAACAAAAATCTTCAAAATCATTTGAAATGAATTGAGGACCATTGTTCGTTACTATTTCGTAGGGAACTCCATAGCGACAAATAATGTGTTTCCACAAGAATGTCTTTACTACAGAATCTTGTATGTTTATGTAAGCTTCAACTTCAATCCATTTGGAAAAATAGTCCGTTAGAACTAATAAGTATTGGACGCCTCGTGTTGAACGATGCATCGGACCAACTATATCCATTGACCATCTCATGAAAGGGTATGGAGCGGATATAGATGACAAAAATTCGGATGGTTGGTGAATAAGAGGGGCGTGCATTTGACACTTCTTACACCGTTTGGCGTAATCAATGCAGTCAGAAATCATAGTTGGCCAGAAATATCCTAACCGTTTGATTTTGAAAGCCATTGCTCGTCCCGAAGAATGACTACCAGAAAGCCCTTCGTGGACCTCGCTTGTCACTATTTCAAATTCGGGTCCGAAAATACATAAAAGATAAGGATCACTGACACCTCGCTTGTACAATGACTCTTTAATTATACAATACTTAGCGCTGATGATTCTTAATTTGCGAGCTTGCCATTTGTTCGATGGTAGTTCTCCATTAAGAATGAAATTTTTGATGGGTACCCTCCAGTCAGCCCCCCCAATCATTAGCGGAAGTATTATCCTTGAGTATAAACTTCCTTGGCTCGGGTTTGGAAGGAATATCAGGATCTTCGATTGTCTCCTGAACCTCTACATCAACTGGAAGTGAATGTTCGGTTTGAGACGGTTCTTTAATGGGAACCTCTTGATCCTTTAAATTTTTTCTTGGTTTTCTTTTAGGAAGTTCCAGTGGTGGAGTAAGTTCGTCATCTCAAGATTTTCGCGATCTGGTGACGACAAGTGAACTATTTTCATTTCCGGAACTTGATTTTGGAGTCTCGATGTGTTCGGCCTCCAAAATGTTATCGTTGTCTGTTTCTTCAACTTTGATACTTCGTGAAGAAATACATTCAACTGGGATAACTCGTTTTAGTTCGGGATCTGAGGTAGAAGCTAGGGCAGCTAAAGCGACTGCCGAAGTGTTTTTTCCTCTAGGTATTCGAACTAATTTGAATTCCTTGAATTTTCCGGCTAATTTTTTGATAGCCGAAAGATAGGCTTCCATTCGAGGAGCCTTAGCTTCGTAATCTCCAGCAAATTGGTTTACAACCAGCTGGGAATCACAATAAGCTATTATTTTTTCTGCTCCAATCGCAAGAGCAAGCCGAAGTCCTTCTAAAAGAGCTTTGTATTCTGCTTCGTTGTTCGAAGCTGGAAACATTAATCGAAATGATTGCTCGATTATTTCCTTTGTCGGAGTTTCGAGCCTAATGCCGATTCCGGATCCCTGTTTAGAAGAAGAGCCATCTACATGTAATTTCCATGTAGAGTCTGTCTCAATAGGGATTCCATCATCTAGTGGCAGTTCGGTTAGAAAATCAGCCAGAACTTGTGCTTTTGCGCTAGTTCTGCTTTTGTATTCTATATCGTACTCACTGAGTTCGATAGCCCATTTCGCCAATCTACCGGACTGACTTGGCCCGTGAAGAATTGAGCGAAGCGGATGGGAAGTTAGAACTTCTATAGGATGAGATTGGAAATAAGGCCTGAGCTTCCTAGCGGATACGACCAATGCTAAAGCTAATTTTTCCATCATGGTATATCTCGTTTCCGGACTGGTAAGAGATTTACTTATGTAGAAAATCGGCTTTTGTTCGCCTCGATCCTCTCGAACTAAAACCCCACTTACAGAATGATTAGAAACTGAAACGTAAAGATAAAGTTTCTCATCTGATTCTGGTTTTGAGAGAACCGGTGGTGTTGTTAAATAAGTTTTGAGTTGATCGAAAGCTGCTTCGCATTGATCATCCCACCGAAATTTTTTGTTCCCTTTTAAAATCTGATAAAAAAGAAGATATTTATCGGTAGATTTCGAGATGAAACGATTCAACGCAGCAATTCTGCCCGTCAATCGCTGGACCTCTTTAATGTTTTTTGGTGAAGGCATTGAGAGAAAAGCGTTAATCTGATTAGGATTAGCTTCTATTCCTCTTTCCGTGACTATGTAGCCTAGGAATTCTCCGGAAGGCACACCAAAAGAACATTTAGCTGGATTTAATTTTATTCCGAAATCATTCAGAATTTTGAAACATTGCTCAAGATGTGTGATGTGCTCGGATTTTTTAAGAGATTTTACGAGCATATCATCGATGTAAACTTCCATCGTTTTGCCCAAATGTTTTGCAAACATTTTGTTAACTAAACGTTGGTATGTTGCCCCGGCATTTTTTAGACCGAATGGCATAACTTTATAACAGTAGATTCCTCTATCTGTTATGAAAGATGTCTTCTCTTCATCTTCGGGATTCATCATGATTTGATTATATCCAGAAAATGCATCCATGAAGGACAAGAGTTCGTTTCCGGCTGTTGATTCTACGAGCCGATCGATATGAGGGAGAGGAAAGCTGTCTTTTGGACATGCTTTGTTAATGTCAGTGAAATCGACACATACTCTCCACTTTCCATTTTTCTTTTTGACTACCACAGGGTTTGCTAACCAGTCCGGGTATTTTACTTCTCTAATAGAACCAATTTTCAAAAGTTTATCAACTTCTTCATTGACCGCTTGAGCTCGGTCAGGACCCAGTTTTCTTTTTTTTTGCTTTATTGGTTTAAAACTAGGATCGACGTTTAAATCATGGATAATGATACTTTTGTCGATTCCAGGCATATCTTTCGCCAACCAAGCGAAAGTATGTTTATTTTCCTTTAGGAATGTTACCAATTGATCTTTGATTTCTGAATCTAAAGTAGTACCGATTTTTATTTTTCGATCTGGAAATTCGGAATCAATTTCAATTTCTGTGGTAACTTCATTCGAACTAAGACCAATTGGGTAACGCGAGGTGCTCTCTTGCTTTGTGTTTATCATTAATTGCTATTTGAGCTTTAAACGATGTCCCATGAGGTAGCAAGATCGCGACGTTTCCTGATCTCCTCGAATGGATCCGATTCCTGCAGGAGTCGGAAATTTCACGCATTGGTGATAAGTTGAAGGTATAGCCTTCATTTGGTAAATCCACGGAGTTCCGAGAATTATGTTGTAAGCGGCCGGTCGGTCGAAAACAATGAATTCTACGCTTTTTGGAACCCCAGCGGCAAGGACTGGTAGTTTTATGTTTCCTAAGGACATGGAAGTGTCACTTGTGAACGCTACCAATGGTGCTGGTGGACCGATAATGTCGGCCTTACTGATTCCCATTCTTTGCAAAGTGCTCAGAAATATGAGATCTACCGAGCTTCCAGTATCAATTAGACATCTTGTTACTTCGAAGTTCGCGACATCTAAAGTTATCACAAGAGCATCGTCATGAGGTCCTGTTAATCCTTGAGTGTCCGAATTGTCAAAAGAGATAGAAGGTGTTTGTTCAATCGACTGAAAACCCGAAGCAGTTTGAATTGCTGCTGATTTCTTGTGCCTTTTGTTTGATCTGATCGAATCTCGGCATAATTTGGATCCTCCCATTATAACATCTATCCTTTTCTTAGGAGTGTTCGGAGTTCCGGGCCCATTGGGCTTATGTTTCTTTTCTAGAGAATTAGAAGCTTCGGAATCTTCTTTTTCTTTGTGATAAGATTCCACAAATTCCTCGATATTGAAATTTGCGAGCTCTCCAGCTGCCCACAGTTCGGTGAGGTGCTTTTTGAGTACGCTACAATCTTTGGTGGAGTGTCCGTTTACTCTGTGAATATCACAATAAGCACTCTCATCTTTAACCCAAGTATTAGGAGAACTGTATCTCCCTTTGCTTGGGGAGGGTTTTCCTACAGCATTAGTGGCAGGATTAACTCCGAACCGTTTTTGGTCTTTCGGCTCAAACTTTTTAGTTGGATTTGCAACGACCAATTTTGCTGGCCGATGCTTTTTAGCGAGGCTAAGCTTTTCTTCTTCTGCTTCCATCCAATTTGTAGCTCTGAATAAAGCATCTTGGATGGTACTTGGACGATTGACGATGATTTCTTCCCGAAATCGGGATTCATGCCAGAGTCCGTTCTTTAAAGCAGAAAGGGCAGCAGCGTGCGATACCCCAGGAATTTTGGCTATACTTCTTTGAACTTAGCGATATATTTGCGAAGTGGTTTATTCTGTCATTGGGTTAAATTCCAAAGATCCGCATCAGAAGTTGCCTTTTCCATGAACATGGAATATTGTTTTAGGAATGCCGAAGATAATTCCTTAAAATTGTCAATAGTTTCTGGTTCTAACTGAGTGAACCATAACAGAGCCGGTCCGGATAGATTCTCGGAAAATAGTTTACAATATCCGGCATCTTCCTCATCTGGTTCTAGATCAATTCTGCCAGCAGCGATCTGAAAAGCAGCGAGGTGATTTTTAGGATCGCCTTTACCATCGTAAGTTGGTAATTTGACCTTTCGAGAATCTTTGATCTGAAGGTTCGAGATTCTCGAGGTAAAGGGTGTTCGACGAGTTTCTTCGATTACTCGATCGATTTCAGGCGCCGAACTGGTCGCCTGATGAAATTTCGACTTCATTTCATTAAGCTCTTGATGAACCTTAATGAAATCGTATGATAGGGAGACATCAGGATCCTCTATAAGGAATCCGTCGTCAACAGGAAGATCTCCCTGATCCTGGTTCCCCGTTTGGGTTAGTCGCATCCCCTACGGTTGCCTGGTTACTGGTATTAGCAGGTTGGCCCGCAGGAGGAGTTTGGGTAATCCCGGGAGTCGCGAATAACCTGCGCTGGCGCACTGTTGTTCGCGATGAGGACACATTATCTAAACGGCTTGAAACAGCGTTTTGCGCGTTTGACAAATTTGTCTGGGTGGTTTGAGCACTCGTTAAGGTTTGCTCGATTGAGTTTAACCTATCACCAAAAGTGGCGTTGGCATTAGCGAGTGTACCCATCTGATTGGTCAGATCAGTGGTTGACTGAGTAAGCAAGGCAATTGCATCGCTCAAAACTTGCTGATCAGCCATAGTTTCTTGGTTTGAGAAAGAGAGATTTTGAGATTTAAAGAGTTTTGCGGTAAGTCCCCACAGGCGGCGCCAAAATGTGGATGTAGGATTCACACTCGATTGTCTTTAAGTATTTCAGTGGAGAAAAACTCTTGTAAATTTAGGAAATGAATATAAGAATTCGAAAATAGAAAATAACCAAGAAACTAAGTAAAGAACTTTGATAAGAATAAGATACAAAAAGCTTTGCGAAAGTGATAAAGAGAATAAGTATGTTGTATTGCTTGATAGTCAGTAAAAAGGTTGTCCCCCCCCAAACACATGCGTTTGAGGTTGTTTTTATAGAGAAAATATGATTAATGCGGCTATTTACTACTCGTAATCACATTGATCCGCATTAATCACATAAGTTACATTTTGACCGAAACGGCTTGAATTTGAACTTGTCTTGGGCTTCACGTGGGCCTTCCGAACTCTTTCTTGCTGATTCCGAACTCCCATGCTTTGATGCTACCGCGAACCCCGAACAATATTCTCCTCGCTTCGGCCTTTCTCTATGCGAACTATGTGTCGAATAAGAGCGAACTCCGTACTGGTAAAGATCGAACTCATTTAGTAGACTGAATCGAACTCCCGACTGGTTAAGTGCGATTCTTATAATAAAATATCTTTAATTCCAAGAGGATTATTATGTAATAATGACGTGGACAGATCCAAGTGGATCCTACCGAAAATGTGTGGGATCCGACCCCAACATAGACCGCAACAAAGTGTTATTAAATTTACCTTCGGTCGCTCCAACTCGGCAACCTCAAGACACTTACATTTCAACTTGGTTTTGGTTTACTCAACCTTCAATTACTTGGTTTTCAAATCAAATTTTTGTGTATTATATCATCTTAAAGCCATGTATTTTAAATGATGCCTTGTTTAGAGGGAAAGATGAATAAAGTACTATATTAAAAATAATAATAAAAATTAGAGTTTGATATTATTTTTACCAAAATTCTGTTAGTCTAGTAAATCCACTTTAAATAATCTTAAAATAAATCCCACCGAATTGAATCGACTAAAAATTCGGTCAGATTTGAAAGAGAGAAACTCGATGATTCACACTATGCAAAACCGGCAGCTAATCTGGTCTAGGAGATTAGTGTCAACATTCGAGCTAAATTAGCTGGTTTAGACCGCAACAAAGTGTTATTACATTTATCTTCGGGTTTACTCAACCTTAACATACTTGGTCTTCAAATCAAATTTTTGTGTATTATATCACCTTAAAGCCGTTTATTTTAAATGATTCCTTTTTTAGAGGGAAAGATGAATAAAAGTACTATATTAAAAATAATAAAAAATCAGAGTTTGCTATCATTTTTACCAAAAATCTGTTAGTCTAGTAAATCCACTTTAAATAATCTTAAAGTACTTCAGAAATTGATGTCATTTTTACCAAAAAATATATGCTAGTCTAGTAAAGCCATTTTAAATCTATGTTACATGTGTGTCATTATAAGGTATTCTCTAATAAAATTAGAATTTCTAATTTTCTTTTGCTCCCCCAATTTCAGCCTCCTTTTTCCTGTTCTCTATGAGCGAATTCTTCCTAAGGAAGCAATACTTCAGTTTCCTCTCTTGATTTTCCCGTAATGTACTATGGCTGTAAGAATATATAATTATATATGAAATATTTACTCAGATGTTAACCAAAAGTGCAAATATTACTAGAATATCATACATTTTTAAAAAATTACTCATATGTTTAGCGTCTTTGTGTAATTACAATTAACACCCTTGATTAGTTTTTTTTTTTTTTAATCCATTTTTAATTAAGAAATGATTAACGAAAATTATGTTAATCCACGTCATTAAAAGAAAAACAAATTAAAGCCACGTCATTAACGTCATTAAGAGAACCCTTTCGATTTCCCTTTCAGTCACTGTTCATCTCCGAAAAAAAAAAAACTGAAAAAACTTTTTCTTTCTCCGACGGAAACGCGATTCCGACTAAGACTAAGAAACCCTAATTCCGGCCGAAACTCTTAACTCTCTCGTTCTCTCCGTCGCATTTCGTCTCTACTCAAGTCGGGACCTTTTACTTCGTCGCCTCACCTCAAGTCGGGACCATTTCGTCTCAACTCAACTTGTTTAAGGTATGTGTCGAATCTTTATTTTGGATTTTCCGACATTTTTCCCGCATCTAAGTTCAATAGCGAGTGATTTCCGTGATTGAAACCGTTTTCCGAAAACTATCGCGAAGAAATTGAGGGTTTTTATCGACGCTTATTACAGCTGATTTTCGCCAACGTTGATTTTCATATGGTGGCTAATTTGTTATATCTATTCGATTCCATGGTTGAGTTATTGTTTGCTTTAGACTGATTTATGATTTATCAATGCATCTATGGCTGAGTTTGTTTTATGGTGTGGCTGAGTTTGTTTTACGTTGTGGCTGAGTTACTCTATGCTTACGACTGAGTTATGGTTTATCTGCTCAACTGTGGCTGAGTTTGTTTTATGTTGTGACTGAGTTACTGTATGCTTACGGCTGATTTATGGTTTATCAGATGGCTGAGGTTATTTCTGAAGAACAACCAAGGGATTACCCTCCAAGACTTTACGCAGAAGGGGAGTCTATTCTGGAGAATAAATTGTTAAATCACAATATCAAGATGGGAGATGTCCCTGTGATTATAGAATCAATAGGACAAGATGCGTGGAATGAACTGAAGGGGTCACCTATTGGAATAATTGCTAAGCTAGCTGAAAGCCAATTCGTGTGGTCTGGTAAGACTGTACATTTTCTACTGTGTAGACAGTTAAGAATACACAAGAAGGAGATTTGGTTTCTAGTTGGTGGTCAACCTATCAGGTTTGGCTTGAACGAATTTGGTCATATCACGGGGTTAAACACAGGTTCAATCCCTACAGAAAAGTTTGAACCTAAAGCTGACTACAAAGCGTTCTTCAGTGAATTGAATGTGCCTGGTGGTGAAGGTCCAAAGTTAGATAAACTGAGGGCAGGATTACTAGTGTGCAGGACATGGACTCCTGAAAAGCGTAAGTGGTTGGGGCTGTTGACTCTTCAAGCCATTGGACTGTATGGCTTGCATCATAACTCTAGAATACCATTTGAAAGTGCGAAAAGAGTTTTTGATGAGGAAGCCATGAACACTTATTCATGGGGTCGGTCAGCATTTGAAGCCCTGGTTAATTCTATAAAGATGTTGAGGCCTGTTGGAAAGACGTACACCGTCAGTGGTATGGTTTACGTGTTACAGGCTTTGGCGTATGATTCAGTCAAATGCTTTGGAGAGCGATATGGGAGAGTAGTCAACAAGGATGAGATACCGTTGCTTCGTTGGGGTGGAAACCGTACACGTAAAACAATGGAATTGACCATTGCTGAAGATATCAAAGCGCATGGTGAGGTAAGGTTTTGGCTCTGTTATGAAAGTTACTGACTGAGTTATGATAGTTACTGACTGAGTTATGTTTTAGTAATGGCTGAGTTATATTTTGTGATGGCTGAGTTATCGTTTTTGATGACTGATAGTTACTGACTGAGTTATGTTTTAGTAATGGCTGAGTTAAATTTTGTGATGGCTGAGTTATCGTTTTTGATGACTGAGTTATGATTTATGCGCTGGCTGAGTTATATTAGTGTTGGTTAGTGATGGCTGAGTTATAATTATTGATGATTCAGTTTAAACTTACTAATGGGTTTTATAATCTCTTATGTTATAGCTGCGTGTGAGTAAATTGGTTATGAAGGATGATGTCAGAGAGCTATTTCATACGTGACCAGATGAAGAAGAGGACCCAGCACTTGATAATTTGATCCGAGATATACATGAGGATAAGTTTGTTAAAGGATATTGGGATGTGAAGAAGACTGAGAAGAAGAAGAAAAATATAAATTCTAATGCAGCGGGTGACTCTGAATCTCCTGCAAAGAGGCAGAAAGTCCACAATGTCAAGGATGTGATCAACAGTGATGGTGTTGAATCTGGTGAAGGAGATGCAGAAAAGAAGAAGAAGAAGAAGAAGAAAGAAAAGGTAAATGATATGGTATGTAGTGAGTTTATATTTGATGTGATGTTTGGGTAGCTTGTTTATGCGTTTTTGTGTATGTGTTCCAGGTTGGTAGTGCGGAGGACGATGTTCTGGAAGATGTGTCTGTTAAAACAGTCGTGGATTTGGTGAAGCAATTAAACTCAAGGTTTGACACCGTTGATACAAGCATCAAAGAAGTGTCTTCAAATATGGAGAAGGTGATTGGAGATAGAGTAGAAGCGAGGATGGATGAAAAGTTTGAATATATGGAGAAGGAGTTGAAACAGATGAAAGAGCGTCTGAATGCAATTGAGCAGGGGGTAGGGAAATCTGGTGAAAACGCTGAGGAAAACTCAGCCTTCAAACAAACAGAACCTCCCGAAAAGCCGACGCAAGTCAACCTTTTGCTGAATCAAAAAGAAAAAGCAACACCAAAAGGTCCAGCGAAACCTCCACAAAACCAGTCTGTTACTAGTCCTCTGGTAAGCTAACAGTGCCAGACATATGTATAAATACATTGCGGCTGAGTTATTATTATCTTAATAACCTAGTAGCTGAGTTTTCACTATATTGATCACATAATGGCTGAGTTATCCCCTTACGGCTGAGTTATCATTATATTACGGCTGAGTTATCATTATCTTAATCACATTATGGCTGAGTTATTATTATATTAATCACCTAACGGCTGAGTTATCTTTATCTTATGGCTGAGTTATCGGTACGTTTATGCAGGCGAAGGATATTGTCGATGTTGAGAAGGACATTGGTATTGCTGGTGTCAGTAAGAATCTGGAAAAGGAATTTGCTAATGTCATTGATGGCAAATCTGCTATTGATTTCATAGATACGTTACCTAATAATATTAGGAAATTACGCTCCAGGAAAATTGACACAGAAAATCGCAGCGGGAAAGAAGAATACCGGCAAGGATAAGCCCGCCAAAGATAAGGCCCCCAAAGTTCAGGCAGCAGTCGGACGTAGAAGAGGTAGGAAGCCTTCTTCTACAACGGTTAAAAAGGTGGTACGAAAACTAGCTACTGCTCCGGTGGAGGGAGGAGCTGCTCTTGTTTACACTATTTATGTATTTATGTATATTAACTTGTGTTTATCTGTTAGGCATCTCCCATTGGGCAGGGCAACAGACACTGTTGATTTCTACAGAATACTCATCACCGAAAGAAAGGACTGGCCAGATCCAAAATATGGATGGCTTTACGATGACGTAAGTATAACATTATGGCTGAGTTATTGTAAGTGTTGTGGCCGAGTTATTGGTTTATTTTGGCTGAGTTATTGGTGTGTTTTGGCTGAGGTATTGTAAGAGTTGGTGTTGTGGCTGAGTTATTGGTGTGTTTTGGCTGAGATTTTCTAGATAATGGCTGAGTTATTAGTGTGTTTTTCAACATTATAGCTGAATTATTGGTATGTTTTTCTACATTATGTCTGAGTTATTGTTATGTTTTGTCTGAGTTGTTATTTTTTTCTTTTTTTTTTTGTGTGCAGCATATTGCTGCGTATTTGAGGGTTCTTAGAAAGAGGTTCATCACGCGAGTTCCCTTCCCATTCCACACCAAACGCATTGCGTTGGACTGGCCAGATCCAAAATATGGATGGCTTTACGATGACGTAAGTATAACATTATGGCTGAGTTATTGTAAGTGTTGTGGCCGAGTTATTGGTTTATTTTGGCTGAGTTATTGGTGTGTTTTGGCTGAGGTATTGTAAGAGTTGGTGTTGTGGCTGAGTTATTGGTGTGTTTTGGCTGAGATTTTCTAGATAATGGCTGAGTTATTAGTGTGTTTTTCAACATTATAGCTGAATTATTGGTATGTTTTTCTACATTATGTCTGAGTTATTGTTATGTTTTGTCTGAGTTGTTATTTTTTTCTTTTTTTTTTTGTGTGCAGCATATTGCTGCGTATTTGAGGGTTCTTAGAAAGAGGTTCATCACGCGAGTTCCCTTCCCATTCCACACCAAACGCATTGCGTTTATAGACTCGTGGTTCGTGAGCTAGGGCTGTTAGAAGGGTCCCTTTGTAACTTCCATGGAGAAACGTACCGTCGACAACAACAACTTTGCGCATGAAAGGAAACCCAGCAATACTGGCACCAAAAGCAATGAACACATAGTTGAATCTTCCTTCCTCATCAAGTTGAAGACGCGTGACTGTACCCGGATTTGCCCGTCTTATCATGTATAGGTAAGAAGGCAGTTCTTCAAAACTACTCTCAGGAGTTCCCTGATCGATCTGCCTTGCATACAGGAGCGTCCTATGTGACTTCCAATAACCCATCTGTTGACACCAACATATCGTAACTATAAGTCAGCCGTAATATATATAACCCAGCCACAATGTAAACATAAGTCAGCCGTAAGATATAAGTCAACCACAATGTAAACATAAGTCAGCCGTAATATATATAAGTCGTAAACTATAAGTCAGCCGGAATGTATTGATAAATCAGCCGAGATGAGAAAAAGTCAGTCGTATAGTAATCAATAGGTCAGCCGCGACACAGTAATTACCTTTATTCTAAAATGCTTATTGATAATTACTCCGACTGATTTAGGTTTAACATCCGGACCAACGTCACCAAGAAAGTCCCTGTAAAGAACTCCCAAAACATCAGGTGTTGCTTGTCGGGATCGATTAGAACGTTCCGTCACAGAACATGTGTGTTCCGAATCGTATATACGAACATAAAAATGTGGCTCATCCCCTTGTGTAGATGCACGAACTCTCCATCGACATTCATCAACCCAGCAAACAATATTCACTGCGGTCGGATTTGAGACTGGTACATTAAAATCAAATCCATCCCTTACCGCAAGAAGTTTGAGTCGATACACCAAATCTTCTTTGCTCCGGTATCGTTGACCTACAGCGAGGTTTAGCGAAGACAACTCCAACCTTAAAGCCTCCGAGTCCCCAGCCGATCCGGCCATTTCAATGTTCTGAGGTTTCTTCTTAGGAGGCAGAGACGGTGAATCTTCGTCTTTATTCTGAGGATCGCCGTATACAGTAAAGTTATCATCATCAGATGAGGCACCATCGGAGTCGTCGAAAACATCAAATCGGCTTGAAAATTCATCATCTTCTTCTTCGTCATCTGCTTCTTGGTCACCTGCTTCTTCGTCTTGATTTTCACTATAATCATAACAGAAACCTTCAAATCCACCATCGGGAACTTCGTATCTAGATTCTAATTTTGAGCCAGAACTGGATGGCCGTTTCATCCTTGCTCTCGATCTGTCCTTCCGACTAATTTCCATATACTCTTTCACCGTAAATTCCACACAGAGACGTAGTTGATCGATTTTCCTTAGGCTTAGAAAACATTGCAACTGTCGATCATTGGAGACATAAACTGGTGGAGTATCAAGCGACATATTTTTCATAGCCTTCTTCGAGAACATGTAGCTCAGCTTTAACTGATGGCTCAACTCATTCAATCCGTAGTCATCGAGCACCAACTTCACAAGCTTGTCGTGCGTTGTTTCCTCATCTATCTGCACAACTCTACACCCTTTATCGCCGGTGTTAAATACGAATTTGTGTTTCTTTACCCAATTACCGGAAACAACAATTACCGGAACCGGATCAGTCATATCGGGGTAAGGAAGAACGAAAATGAAGAAGTAAGACGATGACGAGTCGAGTGAAATTTAAGTTCCAGAGATGTGAAAAAACACAGGTGAAGATCGACACAATGAAGAAGAAGATGAGTAGTAGAAAAGACCTTTCGTATTTCCCTTGATGATGATGACATGGAATGATGACATGGAATGTTGCATGCCACGTCATTTTTTTAATTGATGAAGTGACAAGTAAGCCACCAAACGAAAATGTTAATCAACCGAATTAAACCAGCCATCAAACAAAACTTTAACTCAGTCGCAACATGCATACTATTACAGTAATTAAAAATCGAAAAAAATGCAGCCAAATTCAGCCGTTTAATGTCGTAACTCAACCGAAAATCTTTAACTCAGCCGTATCGTTTGATAAGTCGGCCGTAATTGCAAGCTATTCTAGTAATTAATCTTTCGCTACTAAGTCAGCCGTAATTGGGCCGAGTTTTCCATTAACTCAGCTCATTACGGCTGATTTATGACACTAGAGGCTAAATCAGTCGTAACGACATCACATAACTAGGCCGTCTTTGATAACCCAGCCAACCGGAAAAAGTTAACTCAGCCGTGTCGAAGCAACAACTCAGCCAAAATTTTGACAAATCAACCAACGGGTGAAATCTCAGCCGTAACTTAGGCTGGGTTATGCTCGAAAGTCAGCCATTTTCTCATAACTCAGACCGACTTCATTAACTCAGCCGTAACTAATGTCTGAGTTATACTCGTAAGTCAGCCGTTTGCTCATAACTCAGTCATTTTCCATAAATCAGCCGCTACTAACCGTAACTCAGCCGTCACTGCCGCTGTATCGCTTTACGGCTGAGTTCATTAATACACGTCAGCGATTTCTGACGTGGCGACGCGGCTTTGCTGACATGGCAGTGGCATTCTTTGTAATTACGTTTTTTCCTGTAACGTTTAGCAGGGGCACGCTGGGTATAAAAAATATACCCGAAATATGATAGTAATAATAAAAAAATCTGTATGTATCTGGTAATTTCATATAAAATGTTATACACCTGAGTAAAGTTCCCATTATATATTCGTAGAAATACTCAAATCACAATTAAGTAAAATATATTAAATCACTCGAAGACCAGATCGTAAGACGGTAAGATCATAAATAAGCGTCACCAAAATGTCTAATTAGAACAATTTCGAGTCTTGTAACAGTTAATGTATGGAAAAGAAACAAATTGTTGGAGTAGAAAAACAAAAATGTTGTTGAAAAAAGCAAAAGAAAAAATGTTATGATACAAGATTTTTCAACTCTTTTCAACACTCGAGGAACGTCGTCTTCAAATTCTAGCCTTGAACTTTGAGATCTTTCTTTTTTTGAGCTCAACACTCGTGTGCATCTGACTTTGACCACATTTACAACGCATATATGTGTGTGCCTGCATGCAAGTAGCCATATTATAGTTTAATATTTGATAAAACCGAAACCAAAAGAAACTTTGTTTTTCTCAAATCTTCCTTAGCTTCCTCTTGTTTTGTGGATCCTAGAACCCTTTTCTTCCTCTTCAATCCCCAAAACACGCAACTTTCTTCTTCAAAAATGTAACAGTGAAGAAGAATAAATGGATGAACAAATGTCTCTATTTTCATCATGACCATATTGGTTTTGATATACTTTATCTACTTAGTTTTCAAAAACCACAAGTTTTATACTCAATAATGGAAACTTGCAGCATCAAGGATGGTTCCTCCGTCGCCTCCAGCCCGATTTCTTCTCCGAATATTAGTACCCTTTTGAAAATCAAAGTTCTTTCTTGGTATGAATCTAAAGATTATCTTCTTGATGCCATATAGCAAATCTGAATTATTCATGTTGTAGACTTATGTAATGTATCTTTTATGTGTGTGTGTGTGTGTCACAGGAGTAAAGAGACCGGTCTACCTGCGTCAGTACATGTTCGAGTGTGCAACAAGAGTTTTAACCTTCACAAGGTAATAATGTTATATCAAATCTCTTAAAGAATTTAAAAAATAAAATAAAATCTTTCAAAGAATACATGTAGCATAGTGGTTTTGTAGTGTTCTAATGCTTAATTTTGTCTTTCTTTGTAGACGCTCTTGTGTACAAAGAGCGGATATTTTAAGGAAAGAGAAGATCAGCTATCGGAGATCGAGATACCACATGAGTTTCCTGGTGGAGCAGAGACCTTTGAGAAGATTATGCTTTTCATTTATGGCTGCCCAACTTTAATACATCCATTCAACATCGCTGGACTTAGATGTGCAGCTCAATTTCTTGAAATGACAGAACAACATTCGACGGGCAACCTCTGCGAAAGATTTGACCTATATCTAAACCAAGTTGTCTTGCAAAACTGGGATGACACCTTAGTTGTTCTGAAGAAATGTCAGGATCTTTTCCCTTGGTCTGAAGATTTACTAATCGTGAGCCGGTGCATTGAGTCTCTGGCTTTCACGGCTTGTATGGAGATTCTTGATCCGGAAAGACGAAGAGAAAAGCCGGTAGTCATGCTTGAAGGTTTGGTTAATCAACCATGGGAATATACAACCGTAGAGAAAATTATAAACCAAGATACTTGGATCAAAGACCTCACAGATCTTCCATTCGAATTCTTCAGACAGGTGATTGGGTCACTTAGAAGACAAGGGATGAAAGAAAGATATGTAAGTCCATTGATCGTCTTTTATGCCAGCAAATCTGTAATACCTGAAGGTCAAAGTAATACTGATATTCTGCAAAGAGCTCTTGATCTGCTTCTTACAAGAGACAAGGCATATAGGTTTGTTCCAGTCGGGTTTTATTTCGCGTGTCTCGCACACAATTTGAAGCATGAAACTGTGTTAAAGCTGCAAGATCAGATTGTATCTCTTCTTCACACTGCACACACCGAAAACTTTATATACCCGAAAGCCGGGAACATGCAAGTTTCTTTCAGTCAGGAGTTGCTTACAATGGAAAGCCTGTTTTCAACATATGTATCAACAGAATCAGAAGGACATCTTACTTCCTCCCCAAGCAACATGAGAGTTGGAAAATTGTGGGATATTTATCTCTCTCTTTTACCGTATGATCAAGACATGAAAACAACAAGGTTCATTGAGCTGATTGAGACAATCCCAATGTCATTCAGAGAGAGTCATGACCAACTTTATCTTGCAGTAAACGCATTTCTTCAGGTACGCCTTCACTTTTTCCTTCTTCCATTATGTAAAATCAACCAACATTGTACCTTACGGGGCGCGGATCTGCTTTAGGTACATACAACCATATCTCAAGAAGAAAAAGGATCAATCTGCAGTTACTTAAACTGCCAAAAACTATCACAAGCAACGTCCCTCCAACTCGTAAAAAACGAGCAAATGCCATTACGTTTGGTTGTCCAAGCTCTCTTTATCCAACAGCTCAACACACACCAAGCTTTCAAAGACTGCTCTGACTCATTCAGATTCACAAACTCTGCTGACTTCTATGGTAGCGTTGTTCCAAGCTCAAGACCCTTAACTTCCCAACAAAGCCCTTGCACTGATGATGAAACCGGGCCAAGAAACAGACCGTTATGCTTCTTGATGCAGAAAGATGCAACATTGGATGAGTACGAGTCAACAAGCTACAGAATCCATAACCTCGAAGAGGAACTAGTTTCTTTAAAGAAGAGCCTTCAGTCCCACAACAACCTAAAGAAGCCAACTTGCCTTGGCAAAAGATCAGCGAGTAGAAGCAATAATACTTTTGGCCAAGTCACAACGGCTTGTATTGGCTCTGTAAGTTTTACTTCACAGAGAAAGTATGCCAATAAGCTGCTCCGGGTACTACGTAGAGTTAATTTGTTTGGAAGTAGAAAAACTAATAGAAAAACAGATGAGAGTGAGAGATGACGAAACATGTATTCAAATGTAAGTATAATTTACAAGAATAGTCACTGAATAAAAATCATAACAATAATTTTATGGCGTTATATATAAATAAATTATTTTATCAATAATTTACTTCAAATTAGAGTTTTGATTGTGTATGGATTTAAAAACATCGACCAGGATTTGTAATATTATGTATTTGCTTTTTTTTTTAACCAAGAATTAATTCCGACTTTAGCCACCGACTACTCTTAGTGTAGTCGTCCAGTAGCCCATTCACCAGGTTTTCTAATGGACTTATTCCACGTAATTTAGGAAGGGTTTCACGAAAAGCATGACAATCGAAATGAGAGGAATTTCATCGCAAATTTAAATTGGTATAATAACTTCGTTCAACTATATTGAATGTAGTTTGGAATTAGTCAGAAGTTATAAAATTAGTTAGATGTTTTGTTTTTTTCAAGAAGGATACATTTCTTACAATATAGCCAAAAGCTCAAAAAAAAGGTTATTTCACAAAGATATCGAAAGCTTACGTACAGCATATACACTAGGGTGTACATTTAGATTGTGTATGAGCATATAATATATACACACATTCTACTTTGGTGGCTTTGTCACCGGGCTGCTACACGCTTTTGGAATCTGAGTTCCCACAAGCTTTGGTGATACGTTTGAGCATTGGAAAGTCGCTGGACCATCGGCTCCGGTATACTTGATGTTAATGTCACCTACCTCCACGTTCTGGCATGGATGTCCCTTGCTGCACAAAAGCTTCACCGCGTCTTTGTTTCCTGATGTTCCTCTGATCTTCTTGAAGCTTATGTTGGCCAACTTGATTGTTGATGGTTTCTACAGAAAAAAAAAACAAAACATCAAACGTTTTAAAATCATAATCAATACTATAGTAGTGTTCATGTACTTTCTATATAGCACAAGAAAACAGGCGAATTTTTACAGTAAAATCTTTAATTTTGTTTTTTGTTTTTTTTTTTTTTTGGAATACCAGGAGGTTCTAGACCAAAACCCGTAATCCCCCAGCCCCGGAACCACAACATGTAATATTAGTTTCGTCTCAAGCGTCACTCGAACCGGCGACCTCTAAACTTTGCCTAGGGTCTTCACCAGTTAAGCTAATGACACTTGGTTTTTTTTTTATCACAAAGAAAAATGATGATCACTATAATATTTTGTACATACCTGCTTGTTGCATTGGTTCCATGGGCAGTACTCTTGGTCGATGAGGATGGGGTTGCTGACGTTCTTGAGGAGGATGTTCTCGAAATGGATATCGGAGGCGGTTGTGGTACAAGCTGCAGAAGGCCATGTCTTGATCCTTAGCCCATTGTCAGTCTCTTGGAGGGTGCAGTTGATGATCTTGATGCCACTGACGTTTTCCTCGTGGCTATACCTTCCAAGACTTCCAATACTGATTCCATGTCCCGGACCGCATGTAACTCTTTCGACAAGAAGGTTCTTCATCCCATCTCCAACAGAGACACAGTCATCTCCTGTGGAGATAAATGAATTGATGATCTTGATTCCGTCACTTCTTCCAACGTGGATACCATCGGTGTTGGGACTCTCTGCAGGGGCGATGATCTTGACGTCTTCGAATGTCATGTTCTTTGCACCGATCACGTTAATGTGGAAGTTCTTTGCATCTAAGGAGGTTATGCCTCTAATTTTCGCGTTGGTCACGAAATCAAAACGGATGCTCTGTTCAATAATGACACCAAAACATCAACAAACACATCAAATCGCGGAGGTATCTTATATAATATGAGAGGGTTTCTTACGATGGGGAGCTTCTTGCAGTTGAAAGTCTTGTGGCAGTTGTTGACCCTCCATGCTGCGTTTCCTTCACCATCGAAAACACCTCCTCCGTTCAACTTAAACCCATCAATGTTGCGGAAAGCGACCCATTTCTCCTTTCCATTAGCGTTACCGTCGGCTTTCACGGTACCTTGAAGAGCAATCCTTATCGGAGCTTTGCATGGACCCATCATCACGATCTCCCCAAGCTTGTATTCACCTTTTGGGATCAGAACGGTGCTCTTTGTCGGGAATTGGCATGCCTCATTGAATGCTTTCAACAATGCCTACATCGGAAAAACATTATAAAATTACTTGGAGAACAAGAAAACAATGTATCGATAAACGAGATGGTTGTTAGGTTTTAGAACTGACGTTAGTGATATCAGAACCTGGAGGAGAACCAATGTTGAAGACCTTTGCATTAGCTGATAAACCTAACAAACAAAAAACAAAGAATGCTGATACTCCAAAATGTACACGACCCATAATTGGGATTTATATTAGTCACTAGCTAGTGATTACTTTTATTTACTTTTTTTTTTTGTAATACACTAGTTATGACTATTTATTATTTTAAAGTTTTTTTTTGTTTTTTATGTTTTGTTCATATGTTTTGCTGCCATTATATAGTATCTAGGAGGAGAGAGATTTGAATGTTCCACTTTCTTCTCCACCATTCATGTTTACCGCTTTTCTAACCGATGTATTTGGATTTCATTTTTAGAAAAAAAAAGACTATTTCCAGTGGTAATGAGGCCTAAATATCGATTGTAAGATCTGTGGAGTATATGTGTGGTCTGTTTCAAGCTCTTTTTATGGTTACGTTAGGAGGCAACTATAAAAATAGGTTGGAGAGATTAGAAGGCAAGTAGGCAACTGTATATTGGACTGATGGTAATTTGCATTATGTGCTTTGGAAAAATTAATGTTCATGTCGTTGTATTTGGGCTTGGGGTATACTTAGATCTGGAAATTCGTTAGGGATGTTACCAACAAATTAAGCTCCTAAAACTCGATGTGTAAAGGCTAATCTATATATAATAGCAATCTCAATAAATGTCTTTTTCACATCTTAACGGTTGTGTCTTCCAGTCGCAATTTTTCGTTATAAATTTTTAAACTAAAATATATATTTTAAGGTTACGTTTTTTAAGAAATTAAAAAGTTTAAACCAAAATATATATTTTACAGTTATGTTTTTTAGAAAATTGCAATCCAAATGTCTTCTGCGGTTGGGTCTTTCTATTGTAATTCTTCATAAACAGTTGCAACCTCTTATTCAAATTATTGCAATATTTAGTTTATTTTACGAAGAATTGCAACTTTTAATTTATATATTTAGTTTATATCACAAACAATTGCAACCTTTGATTTATATATTTAGTTTCTTTCATGAACGATTGCAATCTTTGATTTATATATTGAGTTTATTTCACAAACAATTCCAACCTTTGGTTTATTTTATAAATCGCTATAACATCTAATATAATTATATACTGTCGCGTCTCTCGGTATAACTTTTCATAAATTAATATTTTTAATTTTAATTACCAAAATGTATTTAAATGAGATTGTAATCGTTTAAATGAACCATTGAAACATTTGGTTTATTTGACCAACCATTGCAACTTTTGGTTTTGTTTTATGAACCGTTGTAATTTTTAGTTTATTTGACGACGAACCGTAGCAACTTTTTGGTATATCGTAACATTTCGTTTATCTTTTTAAAAACTAAAATATTTATTTTACGGTATGTTTTTTGAGAAAGTTGCAATCCGAGTAACGAGTAAATATTTTTTACGGTTGCATCTTTTTATCGTAACTTTTCGTAAAGCGGTTGCAATCCATTGCAACTGTTTAGTTGAACCATTGCAACATTTAGTTTATTTCACGAAAAATTATAACTTTAAATCTATTTTATAAATCGTTATAACATTTAATCATCTATCGTCGTTATTGTTAATATTAGTTTGATATTTTTCTTAAACGATATTTTGAAATATTGTCGCGGGGTACCGGAGTCCTAGTTATAACTACAATAAAAATCATATCTGATAAGTCTTGAGTAGAATCTTATATGATAGGGAAACTAGGAGATCACGACCCATTGTACGAGTTTAGGGATCTAATCATTTTATATCATCTTATAATCATGATTAAAAGTCTTAGAGCATTATATATACTCTAATTAATCTGATATGTTGATATATATGTCACAAAGTAAATATTCAATTATATATAAATTTATTTACATAAGCCTTTTCTCAAAAAAAAATATTAATATTAATTTTTGGGAAAATTAGAAATAAAGGATAAATATTTAAGTATTTGTCCAAATATGAATTCTATGAACAAATATCAACTATTCCTAAACTACCCCTTGCATAAGATTTAACCAATTGTTTAAAAAATAATTAAGAAAAATATGTATTAAAATGATAAAGAAGACATGAAGATATATAAAATGTCAAAAATATATTGTTTTGTTTTCGTTTTAGATGGATAAAATTTGATCTATAAAGTTTAGAATATGTCTTCTGAAATTAGAATGTATATTCTATACACTCTACATGTTCTACAAAATTTAGATTATGTATTCTACACACTCTACATGTTCTACAAAATTTAGAAGTCATTTCTGTTCTACGGTATTTAGAATACTAGTTTCTACGACTTTTAGAATACATATTCTATACTTTGTTCTTTGTTCTACAAAAATTAGAATATGTTTTCTAACATTTACTCATGTTCTAAGAATGTTAGAAAACATATTCTTAAGATTTTTTTATTCTATAAAAATTAGAAAGTACATTCTATCTAATTTAGATTTAAAAAAAAAAATCTTAAAATATGGAAATTGAATATAGTGAATTTGATTACATCTGCAAATTACAGAAGTTGAATTCTGAATACTTTAAAATTCTTTATACCTAAGTGAATAAATTATAACACAAATTAAAATTTTTCTTTATACTTCACACTTTTTCCTATAGATTACGCTTAATTTCTTGTCTCAAAACCCGAAAAATTAGTTGAATTTTGAATACTTTAAAATTCTTTATACCTAAGTGAAGAATAAATTATAACACAAATTAAAATTTTTCTTTATACTTAACACTTTTTCCTATAGATTACGCTTAATTTCTTGTTTCAAAACCCGGAAAATTATAGTTGCGCTCCATAAAGAAATTGAAATCAAGGGAGTGAGATAGAGAGAGAGATTGAAGAAGAAGAAAAAAAAAGTTATTTAATATGGCATTATTAGAGAGGAGAGAACAATTACGAAAGCTTAACTTTGATGAGCAAGAGAATCAAAGAAGAAGAAGATATGAAATTATCTACGGCAAAACAAATAATGGAATGTAAATAAATGTTGATTTTATCCTATACTTTTTCCAAATTGTTTTTAGAAAGAAATCAATTTAATTTTTAATTTTTTAATAGTTTAGTAAGATTTTAAAAGACTGGGGGCATATTGGGATTTTAATTATATGAAATCATATATGACCAATATTAAAGTATATATGACCAATCATGAATATAGAATGCATAGATGGACAATAGTTTAATTATTTGTCCTTTATTTCCAATTTTCCCTTAATTTTTTGTATTGTAATTTTTGGAAATAAGTTTATCTTAAATTATGTGGTTACAAAAAAAAAATAGAATATTGATATGGTTGGTCTTCGTGACATACATAGTCTTGTTAAATATCCCCGAGGAGACAGGTATTGTTCTGATTTACTAGACAAGCATAACAAAAAAAAAGGTGCGACATAATTTTTTTTTTTTTTTTTTTTTTTTTTTTTTTTTTTTTTTTTTTTTGCGACATAATTTTGACTAATTGTAAGTTTGGTTTCAAGGAAACCGAGGAGCAAAACACCCTGACGAAACTTTATACTTTGACTCCCATGCAAGCCAAAGTGTGAGAAATTTTTTTGGGATTAATATTCTGGCTATCAATGCACAGCTGCGACAAACTTAATGGTCATCCTAAGATTACCTAAATGTTGTTGTGTAGCATACAAAAATCACTCCATAAGGGTCAAAATTATCATTTATGAGTTTGTCGTAGGTTTTACAAGACCAAAAGATCGACCAATATCGAATGATCGGAATGAATAACCAAAATTACACAATTTGCGAAGATGTAATTAGAAGATTGTTTGTATATTTTTGATTATCTTAATTAAGACAATATAGGTCTAGTTCGATGTATATATTGTTAAATATGTAATCATTTTTCCATAAGAAATCATTTTTTTTTGTTCTTACTCTTGGAGTCATATGCTTTTCTTTAGTCGCTTAGGGCTTTAGACTTTTGGTTTCACTACCTATTATCAAGACGTAGAATGTTGTGGACTTGTGGTGTCAAATTAAATTCAGAAACATCACACATTCATTATTTATTTGTGAAAGAGATATCTACGCGTGTCTCTCCAAAAATAATTGAAGTCGTTGAGATGTCACAACTATGAACTACACTATTTTGTTGTTTTAATGAAAATCGATTTATTTCAGATTACATATAATAAAAATCCATTCGTGTGAACTATTATTATACTTAAGTTTTGATTGAGGAAAACGTTGACTTTGACATTTGAGCAATTGTGCATGTGTCTCTTGGTCTCTAGTAGTAGACATAAGATTCTTCTAATGTTTTGAAGATTCAAATGAGCGACTAAATTGCATACAAGTAGAAACACATTAATTGCGATCACACTAGAGAAATGTCACTATCTCATTTCCAAGCACACGAGGCGACCAAATCTCGATGCATCCAACCAAGATACAAAGCTCCATCTCTTTCTTCTAGCCTGTACTTGTCCGAGTAGTTCCTAAGCAGACTTTTAATGGTTGAATTCACCAGTGGACTCAACGGGTAAGGAGTGAAACCCGCCATCCCAAACCGTGACCTCCATTTCCCTAGAAGCTCGTGTCGCTCCACACGATCAGCTCCTTCACATGCGATGATGTTGACGACATCTCTTGCTAGACAATGCTGCTCTACATTAATCCTCTGTTTGTGATCTCTTGGGAGAGTCACATCAATTGACTCAAACATCGCGGCATAGTAGTTCATTGTTTCCATGAACCTCGGGAAGAAAGCCGCCGTGTTTGTGTTTGATTCTTGTTCAACAAGAGTGACCACCTTGGGAGATAAGCTCTTCACCATTCTCAGTAACCGGTCGCTGAAAATTATACTCAACTTAGTCAAAGGACAAAACAAAAGAATCATCCTATGTTTAAACAAATTTTCAAATAAAAACTGTACCGGTGATTCTCGGTGCTCACGCTTTCGTCTGGCATATGATGAAGCACAAATGCAAAGTTGACGGCTAGAGCTTCCCCTGGTCGAACCCCGAGGTTCTTAGGCTTAACCTCGGACACTGACACTGATACCGAGTTGAATTCAAATGGAACATTGAATTTCTTAGCAAGCTTGGCGAGTCTGTTTCCGACAATGCTTAGGCCACCTCCACGAGCATACGCTGAAGTCATATCGTCAATACCCGTTATCCGAATCCGAGGCGGCCCACCAGGTCTAGCTGCAAAAGCCTGGATAAGAGTGACCCATTGACTCCCTTGACCGATTTGGAAATCGATAATGTGAACTCTGTTTTCTTCCTTCATGGCTTCAGCAATAGCACCATTTGCTGACATGTATCCGAACTTGAAGTAAGGACAAACCTCATAGAGAATGTGCATGTAAGAGAGAAGCTCGGTGCTAGCCGGTTCAGGGCACTTATTAAGTGCTTTGTATATGGAACTACCCGATGAAGCTAACTGCGCCACTAGACCTTCCAATAAGTAAGCTCCCAAACGTTGGATAGGCTCACCAGAAACCGATACCATCTGCCGCAACTTCTCCATCATCGAATGAGCCATCATAAGATCATTTTCCGACATAGCTTTTGCACATGAAACAAGATCAGCTCTTAAATCCCGCCTCGAGATAGCCTCTAGAGTTGATCTCCAACTATTAATCTCTTGACACGCCGTGGAATCAAAGGAATCGGTGTAATCGACAACTAAGTCCAACGAGTCAGGCCCCATCATCACAGTCTCTATTTCCCTAATCTTGTGTTTAAACTCATTCAAATCATCCGTCACACAAGAGCCACATGTATCCTCATATGTAGCAGTAGACACAGCATTATAAGCAGGAGAGTCAGGAGATGGCTCAAGCGTACAAAACCGTTTACGCGAGTTGTTAACCGGTAAGTACATAAGCTTCCCAGCAGAGTTATGCTCAAAAGAGTAAGCTTCAATCTCTTGTCTAGGCTGCTTGTACATTTCTAGTCACTTCAAATCTGCACAACAACAAGTACAAAAAATCAGACTTAGACTCATCTTAAACCATCCTAGAGAAGCTCTAAATTACCCTAACATAGTGTTGTAACTCAGATCAACCCTATTCCTCTATAAATAACTCAATTCTCAAGCAAATAATTTCAGAATTACTCATAAACAAATCAAATCTACTGATAAAAACAGAGATCAAGAATCCAAGAAAGCAGCAAAGTCATAACCTCCAAATCAAAGAATTCTCCAACAAGATCAAGAGAGAAATATGATTTAAGACCTGAAATGATCATATTCATTGGAAGATAAAGAAAAACAAAAGTTATAAAACTTTAGGAATCAAATATCAAACAGAACTGTTCTAAGTGAAAAAAAAATCCAAATTTGGTAGTACCCACCTGACTTTTTCTGAGATGAGAAGAAACCTTAAAGTAGTGAATGTTATTGAAGTTCCATGTGAACCAGAGGAAGAGAGAGAGAAGAGAGAAAGTTGTCGGAGACAAGGCACATGGGAATGGCTCGAAAGACAAAACACAAGTCTAACTCTTATCAGAGAGAAAGAAAGAAAGAAACAGAATCTTAAACCGGCGTGTGATTTACGATTATACCACTCAAAGATGTCGCTCCCACCACCACATCATTTGATGATTTATTGAGCCTCCAATTATATAAGATACATGTCCCCGATTCATTCTTTGTCTCAATCTAGTTTTCAACTTTCACTATCTCTAATCTTAGTTTAAGATAAAAGTATTAAAAAGATTATTTATTTTTATAAAAAAACGAGGAATTCTTTTTTTTTTATACGAAATTCCCCGTTTTTTTTTAAAACGGGGAATTCTATATCAAAACAAAAATCATTCCCAGGATCCATATAAAACCTGAGTTTTTTTTTCACTAAATATGTCTAGGAATTGTCGAACTGCATAGCGGAATTTTGAGAGAATAGTCCACCAAAATTTAGTCAATAATATTAAAAAGTAATTTGATTGTTTTTTTGTCAACAAAATATTTTTGCGTAAATACCAATGGTACCCAAAATTGTAGTAGCATAAACCATTAGAGTATATGTTTTCATCAAATAATTTAATTTTAATGTAGTGTATTTTGAAAATTATACATATAGATGGAAAAAAAAGATCGAAGACCGAAGACCGTTACCTGGCCATGACCCACCTTCGGGTGTGCGCCGCAATCGCGGCCGAGTCCGTACCGTAAGGGTTCGGTCTCTAGTCTGGACCACCTCAAAAAAAAAAAAAAAAAGAACATAGTTGGCTTTTAATAGATATAAGGAGACAAAATGGAACACCAAAGAAAATCAAAGTCAAAGAATGTTGACCGGTAGAGAACGAAGACTACAATGCTGAATTCAAATGTGATTTCATGCCACACGACTGTGGAAAATACGAAGTAATTTAATTTTGTAGAAAATTCGAAAGTAGAAACTTGTTTTTATCATAAGTTGTTAGTTTTTGATTAATATATTATTTTGATGATCGAAAATAACTTATTTATCTATGACTCGGAAACTGTTGGATCGTTTCGTAGGAAAAAAAAATCACAAATGGTCAAATTTAAACTTTCATGAATTGTATCTAGAACTTCAAACATTATTTAACATGTGTGAGAGTTTTTATAATCCAAAAACATCTGAAGGTAAAAAACTTTGATATCTAAAAGCCTGATACAGTGGTTGAGCGTCGAATCCGTCCAAAACATTGTGTCATAGGTCATGCTAGTTAGATATTTTGGAGAAGGGACTACATTTATCTTATTCTAGACATATCGATGTGTAGGAAAATCCAAGAAAGGATTTATTTGAAGCTAATAATAAAGAAAAGATGATAAATTGAAATAGCTCAATAGAGCTTTATTGTGCAAAAATAGAAAGAGAGGAAGAAGAATTTAAGTTATCACCAAAAACACTAAGATTTTAGATTTGATAAAATGGGAAAGAAGAGAGTTGCTAAATGTGGCAACTCTCTAAGTTAATCACATTGATCTCATTACATAACTATATATATAAGAGACTATTTGTTTCGATAATCTAATTACATGGGCTTGTAGATTTCTCATGAGAATCTTTTGGACTTCTTATGAGTTCTAATAAAATGTATGAGTTTTCGTGCAGAATTTTACGAATAACCAATAAAAATTGATAAGAAATTCAGATTCCAAACTAAAAAAGTGTTAACTAAATTTTGCAAAGCAATTTAAATAATAAAAATAAATTTATAGAATATATAAGCTTTCACCTTTACTCTTTTTTTGCAAGTGAATGTTGTGTCACTATTGACCCCACAACACAACTCCTCTTTGCCGTTCTTTTTTGTATCATTATTCTTTTTGACAACCCTTTCCATTATAATATGGTGGAGATATCTCACGTTTAACAAAAATATAGAGGTGGAATGTGTTTTAAAACACATATAAATGATTCTCTAAATCTGTCTATTTGTCGTTTTCTAAACTCATACAATGAGTGATGAGTGATCCATGTACCATGTATGTGAATGTGTATGTATGTACGAAAAAGTATGTATGTACATGCGACTTGTAAACGATAGAAAATCTAATGCTAACTATTTTTATCCATTGTCCTCTACTCCTCTTCTTGGTTACACTCTATCAAACAACCGCTAATTTCACCATCTCCAACTATATTTTCATTGGTGATAAAAATGCAAAAATATTTGGGTTCCTAATCCTCTAATTACAGAAATAGTACTTCTAGTTCTAACTGCAATAATTAAACTGAATCCAGAAAATTATTTTCATGTGAATTAATACATATATCTATATTAGTATTTTTGAAGCATATTTTAAAGAGAAACCTTTGTTTTAATAAGATACTACAGAAAATGTCATTGATTATAAAAAAAAATAGGAAGCTCATTAAAGGTAAATATGGAATAAAAATATATGTAAATACATGTATCCAAACAACTCTTACAATTAATTCTTTAACACTCAAATAACCAAACACAATTAAAAAAATTACCATTAATTATAAAATTAGAAATATCTTTCACAATTAATAATATAGATATTAAGAACATTTTGTTAAGATTTAAAATTATGATTTTTCTATCATCTTTGTTTGATTCTTTTAATTGCTTTGAGTCATCTTATAAATTTAATAAAAATCAACAAAAATTCAGTATATGTTGTGATTTGAATTTTAAAAAACATGAGATAAATTATTCAATTAATGAAGGAAAAAGTGTGTGTTCAACGTTTCACATTGGCTAAAACTTTTAGACGATTCAGGGTCATATTATAAATAAGACCAAATTGAATCCAAATCCGAGTGAGCATGATATTTGACTTAACAAGTATCCAAAACAAAAAAATTTGTATCGGTTTAATTCTGTTCTTTAGTCGAACTGTTTAATTATGCCAAATATAATAAATTTTTAAAATTTTAAAAGTTATAAATATTATTATTGATAGATTTAAACTTTATAAAAAGTTTAAAATATTACGAACATTTAAACTTATAAAAAGTTATTTCACGAGACGGGTTATATGGTGAAACGGGTTTGGATCGACATTAATATAAATTGAACATATCATTAATCTGGTGCTAAGCCTAGGCGGGTAACCTGCAAGTGTTAATATTTCGGGCGGGTACTTGTTTTTCAAGTACTTACTTTTAGCGGGTCAAATATGTGTTACTCTTTTGTGATACTTGTACGGGATGGGTCGAGTATCAAGTATATCCAAAATAGCGGGTATTTTGTGCCCGCCCTTAGTGTAAATAATTCATATTAAATCTACTAAAATAAAAGGTAAAAGTATGATTCAATGAGTGAGCCATTTATGACACGTAAAATTAAAATGAAAGGTGTTCCCCGAGTTCAAAACCCAAGAGGGAATGTGAAAACTTTTGGTTTCTCCGTATCAATACAAATATGAATGATGGTTCCTGACACCGAGGCCGAGCATATGTGAACAAGCTCAGACAAAATATGAACAATCACTTATAGATTATATTTTAAAAGTCAAGATAGATGTAATAAAATTAATTTATGGAGAAATAATACATCAACATGTTGCATGGAAAAAACCTGAGCATAGATCGTAGAGGAAAATAACACATTTGCAAAATTATTTAGGGGGACTTATATACTTTTTACTTGTATGACTGATTTAGTTTGCACCACATACATTACTTGTTGGGGGAGACAATTTGTGGTGAAAATGGATCAAAAGAGTTAAATGGAGTACCAAAATGGTTAAGTAAGCTATCAGATTATGATTTCGACATTATGTACATCGAGTCTAGTAGAAACAAGGCTGCATATGGGTTATCAAGGACAAATATTCCGGTAAAAACAATTGACAATGTATTTTCCTAACTATGTTGCAATTATATGATATTTACAAAGAAGTAGAGTATGATCCATAATTGCAAGCCATTATACTACATTCAGAAGAATATGGCGGTTTGACATATCTTTGAAGTGGGTATAAGGATCTTCTCAAAACATCTCCTTTATCGACTAAAATGAGTGGTTCATCGGATACATATTTAGTTGGCGGCAAGCTTTTTTCGACCATATGAGATTTCGAATAGAGTAAGCTCTACTGCGCTGCGCATCATCAGCCTTTACACATCCGCCTCACACGTTCACCGTGTTTTCCATGTTCTTCACAGCCATAGCCTCCTTCCAAAATCTGTCGGAGACAAATGAATGTTATGTTGTGTAGTCATTTGCATCGACAGTTATCAACTAAGAAGGAGTTCTTCTTTAAGTTCATATCAGAGAACCCTCCAATAAGTGTTAGATAGCTAAAAGCCATGTACAAGTTGTAGAAAAGTAGTAAAACGAGAGGCACGAGTATGATGACAAAGACTAATTAAGACTGTTGTTTGCACAATCAACTCTCTCTACGTTTCCTAAATCACCGAACCAACCAACAAAGAAACCACATCATAGAAAAACAACTACATATCAACAAAGTGAGAACACACAAATTATAAAACATCAGTAATAGATAGATCCTACACGGCTACAAACACTTGTTTAACAAAACAAAGTGATGAGTTTTAGGAAATGAAAACTACACACATATCTAAGAGAGGAACGAGCATCAAGGATTGGATCTGAAAGGATTACGCTCGTTTGATTGAGGATCTACCTTGGGAGAGAGATTGTATCCTTGAAGCAGATCGCGGATCTTTGAGTACATCATCACCTGTGACGGGTCACCTCCACCGCCACTGCTCTGTGATGCCACCCTCGAGTTTTCCTGCAGCTTAATCTTCTCAAACAGATACTGCTTCTCTGCCTCGGCCTCGCTCAGCCTCTGTTTCAGATAGTTACTTGCGTATTCCTCCTCAGACTTATCCATTTTCGCTAGTACAATCCTCTGCAATCTATCAGCCTCCCGCTTTGCTTCGTTTGCTTTAAGCTGGAACATGTCTGCCTCTGCTTGCTTCAGCCTCACAATTCTCTCTAACTCATCTATCTGAAGTTTCTTCTTCTGCCTCTCCGCTTTCAGTTCTGCTACTTCCTTGGCTTTGTCTTCGAGCTCTCTATCACAAGTCTCGAGAGCCATGCGTGCCTTCTTGAACATCCTCATCTTTTCCTCAGCCACTATTTCCATTTTCCTTAGAGTCACCTGTACAACTTCTGCAATTCGGTTGCATGCATCCTGAGGTGCCATCAAACGTCCGCCTTCTCCATTTTCAAAGCTCTTCGTGGAGTCTAATTCGATCTCTTCGGTAACACAGTAACAAAAAAAGGGTTAGACTCCGCAGACAAAGAGTAATGTTGATTCATAAGATATAAATCAGTAATTAGCAGGTTACCTTGGAAAAACATTAATATCAATTTGGCAGCAGTTGCTTCAGCCAAACCTCCTTTAATCTTGTCGATAAGCTCCTCACACTTCCAAAACAGTTTCCTACCTCGTTGATCTTCGCTTCCGCGGAAAATCCTACTAACAAAGTCAAGTTCCTTCATCAAAGATTCCCGATCCCAGTTTGGTGCACAGTGGTGAAATACATCTTTAACCCAACCCAGTAGCTCAGAAGTGCGGTTACAAGCCCGGCACTTGAACACTATTTCTCCTGGACCTGATGTATTCTTAGCAGAGGATCCCGTGGTGATCTGTCCATCCCGAATAGCACAATCTGTATGAGTCCAGTGGGAACACAAGTCGCATCCGATCCAGCGGCAAGTATTGACAGAAAAATCAAACTTGTTACAGATCGTACACATACAAAGGTTGCAGAACCCTTTCCTGTTAGTGCATATTTCGCAGTAGCAATCATCAGCCGGTAGTTGGTTTTGGCAGGCTATGTTTCTGCATCTCTTGTATACGAAAATCTCGATAAGAGACGGCTGAGACAGACTGATGTTCGGGTGCAAAAACGCCTGAATCCCGGTATTTATCGCTACAAGTATCTCAAGCTGCACCCGATGAGCTCTAACAAGTGTTGTAGAGCTCAAATCAGATCTACTCTGAACAAGCTTCTGCAAGAACATGAATTCATCCACGCTCTGCGCTACATTCCCCTCAAGAATAGACTTAAGACCGTTCTTTAACTCATCAAGAAACTCATCCGGCAAACGATGCATTCTCTCCGCAACCAACTCAACTCTCTCCCTAGCTATATCCCGTACCGATACCTTATCCGCATTCGACACATGGTGCATCACATTCACATTTTGTTCCATAGAATCAGGCTCTGTCTTTTGACTCACTGTTTTCTTCCCGGTAACAGCATCTCCAAGTGGCCATGTTTCTTGAGAACTCGCACTCTCGGCTGGAGACTCGCGACGTGGCTCCTGATCCGAAGATACGAGTGAAAGAGCTGTTTCAAGCCCTCCACTTCGTTGTTGTTGACGTGGTGGTAACATCTGGTGAGGATGATTGGAACCAGATGATGTGCCCATCAATATTTAACCCAACCAGATAAAATCTGCATTCAGAGAAAAAACTCATCAATCATAATATCACCATCACAATATGAATCCAAGCTTTGAATTTGACTTTAACCCAGAAAAACCCAGAAACATACTAACTAATACAGAGCTCTGAATTTGACTTTAACCCAGAAAAAAAAAACCCTAATTATTTATCAAAATCCCAGTAAATTAGTCAAACAAAAATTGGAAAAAACGAAGAATCTTACAAAATTGATTGCAGAAGATAGATAGTTATCAACTTAATCAAGCGTAGATGTTATATGTATTAAACACAATCGTAAGTGAAATTGATTTCTCTAGCATCGATTTTTAAAACTAGTTTTGAAGTTTAATAACTTGATTATGAAAGATCATTTGTTTTACCTCATAGAACAAAGTCTAAAGAGAAACTGAGAGAGAAGAAATACCGATCGGAGCAGAGTCTAAAGAGAAGGACTAACCGGAACGAGAGAGACGTCGGGAGATGTAGCCGAGGAAGATCAATGGGAGAGAGAGTGAGAAAAGACAAAATGTGAGGACAAGAATAATAATATTTTGTTATTATTGTAAGAAAAAGATAAGAATTGTTGACTGAAATAAAACGAAGAATTTTGGGTTTCGACAGAACCGAAGTAGTTTTAGCATAAAAGACAGCTGCCGGTTTTTAATAATGTAAAGGCAACCTAGTCAGCCGGTGACAGGTGACCTCTGCGTCGTGTTGACTTCATTTGTAAGTGTTAGGACAATATTTTATTTTCGTTTTATCTTTTATATCACTGCTCAAAAAATTTCAGGGTAGTGTAATCAGTAAAGAGCTTTGTTCTAAAAATGAGTATAATCCCCAATTTTTTTGTTAGGGGTTATATTTATTTCTAATGCTCGACTAGTATTTGGCAATATTTTGAACAAGGGTGAAAAGTAAAAAAAAACAACAAAAAAAATGTACCATTGAAAAATACGGTGACTAGGATTACTTGAGACATTAGTGTAATGTTTTTCGTAGATCAATATTCAAGTCAGTTTTTTCTTGGGTTTCTCTCACGTTGGGGCACTTTTTAAGTTTATTAGTGCATTTGAGGCACTTTGGAGATAGTGAGTACTTTTTAAGTTTTTCAAACCAATCAATACCATTTTACCCCCCCTTTTCTCCTTCTTCTGACAATCGAATAACCAACTAGTTAGGATAGGAAGAAATCTGCTTTAATTGTGGGCCGTCAGATTAAAGTTAAAGTTCAGATCTAATGGCTATAGATGGACACAGTTTCCAGAGTTAGATCTAGTTGTTGGATAAAAATAGAATAAATGTATTGGTAATAAAAGAGATATTTAGAGGTTATTCAAATTAATAATCATTTTTTCTTTTGTATAATATACTATAATTACGAATTTCCTTCATTTTAAGATCCATATTACTATAATTTATTTGTATAATTATATTAAACATTGTCCGTTTTTTTATTGTACATATATTCGCTATTGAATGGATGGCACATCCACCAAACTATGACCACGTGGTCATATCAATTTAGGTCTAAATTATTTGTTCACTTTAATGAAAAGTATATCACCATAAACCCTAGAATCATTGTAGACAATCATGGTTCCTTAACCATAATACCTTAAACCTAAACCATATAAAAGAAACCTTAAACACTAAACCCTAAACCTTAAATCCTAGACATTAAACCCTACCTAAACCTTAAACCCTAAACTTAAAACTCTAAACCCTAAAACCTAAACCATAGAGAATTAACCCTTAAACCTTAACCTTATACCTAAACCCTAAATCCTAACCTCTAAATCTAAACCCTAAACCCTACACATTAAACCCTAGCCGCTGAAACTAAACCCTAAATCGTAAACACAAAACCAAAGACACTAAACCCTAAACCAGAGAGACTTAACCCTTAACCATATACATATACCCTAGACATAAAACCCTAGTTCCTGAACCTAAACCCTAAACCCTAAACTTAAAACCCTTAACCCTAAACCATAGAGACTTAACCCTTCACCCTAACCTCTAAACCCTAAACCCTAAACCTTAGACATTAAACCCTAGCCGCTGCATAGATGCACCCATGACTTGTCCAACATTATATGGTATAAGCGTAATTAAAACCTTAGTATCAACAATTCAAACCAAAAGCAAAATTAAAAGAGTGTTCCATTTAAGACAGTAACTCAATCTACCTCAGACCACATCACATATACATGCACTTACACCAATATTTATCACACCAATCTCATATCATGTTCAGACAATTAAGAAAGTAGACAATGTTAAACACACATTAACAAATTACAGTATCTCAGCCTAAAAACAACACAACAACAGTCAAAAAATTAGGCAAGAACAAAAAACAAAGTCAGAAATTGTCTATAGCCTAATTACACAACCTCAGCCATAAAAGAAAACAACAACACATAACAACAACTTTAACTATTATACTTCTCATAGTTAAAGGACAGACCAAATGAATAACATCCAGAAAATTTGGTTACCTGTCGTGGGTGTACATAAACAAGAAAAGCTTCAGTTCCCCATCATTGCAATCTCCCTCACATGAAAAATAGCATAATCAGTACACATTTAAGCGAAAAGTAAAGCACTCAAAGATAATTTACCCTAAATAATCTTACAAATCAGTAAGAACTTGACATGCATTGAGAGAACAGATGAAATATGTACCCAAATCTGTAACTCAAATACCCAAATCTATAACTTCTCAAAAAACCCAAACCCTATTTGCAATCAAAATCCAATTCGTTAGGTTATAAACACATCAATGAATATAAACCCTAAAATCGCAAAGAGGAATTTAAAAAAAAAAACAGATCAATGCATATAAACCCTAACTAAAATCGATAATTTCAAATAATGCAATCAAATCTACACCCTAAAATCGCAAAGAGCAATTCGAAATCACATGGAAAAGAGAGTAAGAAGGAAATTAGAGTAGGGAAGAAACACTTGCCTTCGATTTGAGCTCACTGGCAGCGGCGCTGAAGAATGTGTCTGCGGAGGAGCACGATTTTATGGCCGGCGACAAGGTCAGTGGTCTTGGCTAGGCTTGAATTCGATTTTGTTTTGACAGAACTCACTGGGAATCGAGAAAACTCTTAGATCTGAGAGGTGAACTCAGTAGAAAGAACTTTTGTTATGTTTCGCGGCAATAGAGGAAAAACTATTGCTAAGGCGCTTAAGTGAATAACTTTTGCTAAGTGTTGGCGGAATAGGTCATTTTGGTTTCCCGCTTAAGGATTTTCGGTCTTAGCATTTATCAGGTGCTATTAAAAAGTAACCAAAATCACGAACTCATCTATTATAGCAGGACAGGAAAATGCGCTATCGTCTAGTGCTATCAATGTGGACTTTTTTTGTAGTGACCCTAAACCCTAAACACAAAACCCTTAACCCTAAACCCTAAACCATAGAGACTAAGGCCATGAATGTTTGGTAGTTTTTTGTTGGTTTTTAGATTCTAGTTTTTGGATTTTGGTTTTTGGTTTTTGATTTTTTTTGTTTTTGATTTTTGGTGTAGATTTTAGTTTTTGCAAAATCTTGAATGGTAATTTGTTTAGTTTTTAGTTTTTCTACATAATATTAATTTTTAAACGTTTTTAAGTTATATATTTTAATTTTTGGTTATATTTTGTGTTTAAAAATTACTAAAATATTGAAAATAAAAATTTAAATAATAAAAAAAGAATTGAAAAAAAAAAATGTGACGTAAATTGTTGGAAAAACCCACAAAAGTTGGTTTTTGGATTCCATGAACAAATAGCTAAAATCTGCTAAAAACTGGTTTCCCTATTTTTTAGGGAATCTATTTTTTGTTGAATCATGAATGGTTAATTTTTAGATTTTTGCAAAATCATAATCTAGAAACTGGTCCAAAAACTGGTTCCATTCAAGGCCTAAACCCTTAACCCTTAACCATATACCTATACTCTATACCCTACACCCTAAATTCTAAACCCTAGATACTAAACCTCAAACCCTAGACATTAAATCTTAGCCCCAAAACCTAAACCCTAAACTCAAAACCCGTAACCCTAAAACCTAAACCATAGAGAGTTAACACTTAACCCTTAACCATATACCTAAACCCTATACTCTTAACCATAAACCCTAAACCCTAAACTCTAGATACGACAACCATTATGCGCCATCCATAATGTAGCATCCATAATATATCATATATAATAGTCAACAATAATAGTGGCGATTGATTGAGATAAGTATGGGAAGTCATTGACACAAAAAATATTTTTAAGGAATAAAATATAAACTATCCACATATCTTGAACACATGACAGTCTCTTATAATTTTACATCAAAAATTACAATACAATTATTTTGAATTACCGATTATACACGCACATCCACCGAACTCTTACCACGTGGTCAATTCAATCTAGGTCTTATCTACTTCTTTACTCTGAAAAAAACATATTTTTATCCCAATCGAAATAGTGGCTTCCATAATGTTTTTTCTATACATGATCATTCATAAATTCATAATGCATAATACGACAACCATAATGTTTTTTCTATACATGATCATTCATAAATTCATATTGCATAATACGACAACCAATATGCGCCATCCATAATGTGGCATCCATAATATGTCATACATAATAGTCAACAATAATAGTGACGATTGATTGAAATAAGTGTGAGAAGTCATTGACACAAAAAATATTTTTAAAAGATAAAATATAAACTATCCACATAATCTTGAACACATGACATTCTCTTATAATTTTACATCAAAATTTACAACACAATCATTTCATTTTCGAATTAACGACCATACACGCACATCCACCGAACTCTGACCACCACGTGGTCATTTCACCTAGAAGTTTGTGCCAACTACAGAATTTGATATGAACGACCAATTTTCTCATTTCCATGTCCACATAGATCAGTCCATATGAACAAGCATCAAATATAGCTTCCAAGAATAAAATCTGACAAGACTTGAAATCGGTGAATGATGATATGAGGCTTAGTAAGAGTTGGACATCGTCACGATCCGATGGAGTCTTATTTGTGAACAAATGAACGAACCTTGTTTGCAACACATCATTCATGAAACAAGCCTCTGCAAACAAAAGAGCGTAAAACTATAAGATCTTCTGAACAAATAGATGAAACTATGAAACTAATATTAAAAAACAAACTCATTATTTACAAAATTGTGAGACCTTAACAAAGAATTTAATTTTTCTCTACCATGGATGTGCAGCAAATTAACTACGACAATCTATAAACCTTAATTATAATGGATCTCTAGATTTAATAATTCATCATAACAAAAACCCAAGAACTCGACTCTCACATCAATGGGTTTCATCTTTTATGAAATCCTAAATTCAAATACACCATAGAAAGCAAAAAATCTGGTCACCAATTTCTTCTTCTCTCTCGAAACAGACATTATAAAAAAAAAAAAGACAAACTTTAGAAAGTCTTCAACTTTGCTAAGATAGAATCAGATGGATCCCGAAGCTGGAGAATTAGAGGAAAAAAGAGAAAGAAAGGGAAAAGAAACTCACAGCCAATAGAGAAAAATGGGGGCTCGTCCGGTGACGATTACCCAAACCTAGCCATAGCCGACAAGGTTATGGAGAGATCCGACGAAGAAGAGCGGCCCAATCGGAGAGAGTACCAGCGAAGACGTCGACACTATCGCGGTCGAACGGCGATTGTTCTCGATCTAGAGTTGAAGAGGCGGTGACGGAGGTCACAGAGACGCGGTGGTGCCGTGGTGGTGAGTGGTAAATTGGAAACCAGATTCGTTATCATTGATTCACCGACCCCAATCCCAAATCCTAATATGAATCCTCCTCCTCACTCATTTTCTATTAGGCAATAGAAATGAAAATCAGAGATGAATCAAAGGAGAGATACCAAGCAAGAAAGAGAAAGAAGATAACGTCGTCGTCTTTTTTTTCTTCCATCGATGAAAGAAGATAAGAGAAAGAAAGTCCAAATTAATTTTATTTTTTAATGTGAAATATTAAAGATAAAAGGAATAATATTGTAGTTAGAAGGGAAGTTCTAGTTAAGGGTTATTTTAGTCAATACACACAGAAAAAGTATGTCCATAGCACAAAGTGTGCCTATGCGTTATTGAGTTTACAAAAAGTACTCCATAGTGCAAAATTTTCTTTTTTCTTTGGGTAGTCATGATACTTCAAATCAGTGGCAGACCCAAAAACTATTTTATCGGAGTCAACTAAGAAATACATTATAAATATCCGTTGTTTTTTACTACGTTTGTGCTATTGCTTCTTATCAAATAACTGGATAGTCCGAATTTCTCATGTGTATAGAAAAATTAATCACCTCCCGAATGAATTAGCGAACAATACGTTTACTTTACCGTTAGGTTTTCACAATTAGATGATAGCCCGGAGTTTGTTTCTTCGATTATGTTGGAGGATATCGAGGGGGCTTCACGCCCTCGGAATGTTCGTATGTAATTGTTCTTTTCTTTTTAAAAAATAAGCGGAAGACCATTGTCTCTTCTCGACTTACCAAATAAATAAATAAATATTCTTGTATTAAACAAAAAATTTCTTTATAAGATTTAAATTGCTTTTGAAATATTTTTTTATCATTATATTTTAGATTTTAAAACATATTTATTAAATATACAAACCAAATTGAATGGAAAATAAAGGAGACAAAAAAACCATGAAAATTGTTGTGAACAAAGAGATTTTAGGGATTGTTCTCTCTACTATTGATCAATTGTACAAAATACAACATATATATATATATATATATATATATATATATATATATATATGATACAATCATAAGGGTTTAGGGTTAGAGATCAAGACTTCTAGAATCTACTAATGGGCCTGTAATGGGCATCCATATAATACCATAATACGCATATTATTCATAATACTCCCCTTGGATAACCATTATGAAAATATAGTCTCAAATGCGCATGTGAGATGTTGTCTCATTAAAAACCTTACCAGAAAAAAACTAATTGGAAAAACCATGGTTAAGGGAAAAAGAGTGCAGCACGCTTTTACTCCCCCTCATAAGTAGATCACTTGAATCTTCGAGATGACGCGATCGGATACGATGAAATAACTTCTTGAAAGTAGTTGTTGGAAACGCCTTGGTAAATAGGTTCGCCAAATCTTCAGTTAAACGAATTTGTGGGACACGTACATCACCATTCTTCTGCAGTTCATTGGTCTTGTATGTACCTCATCTTGATCATTATCTTTGTTTCTCACGATCTCATCAATGTATGTCAAAGACTTTGAATAACAATAGTCTTTCATCATTGGAATCACAACATTTCTCTTTAGGTGTCTATCATTCGCATGTTTTTTTTGTCTCTTTAGGTTTTTTTTTTTAGACGGCTAGGGTTTCGTGTGATTATCTTTTAGCTCAAACGGGTAGGGTCTCGTGCTGATAACGTGTTGTGAACAAAGAGGTTTTAGGGATTGTTCTCTCTGTTATTGATCAATTGTACAAGATATAACATATATATATATATATGATACAATTATTAGGGTTTAGGTTAGAGATCAAGACTTCTAGAATCTACTAATGAGTCTATAATGGGCATCCACATAATACCCATATTAACAAAAATGAATTTTATTGTCTAAGTTGAAATATGGACTATCAGGGGCGGACCCACGTTGGTCTTGGGTGGGGCATGTGCCCCATACTCAATCCTATATATATATTATAAGCTAGCACCTATATAACTAAAAATGCAGTTAGCTTCATGGTTTTACACTAATATGTGCCCCACATCAACCCAAGTTCAAGCCCTTCTATTGTTCTTTTATTGATTTTATTTATACTTTATGTCAGTTGAATTGAATTGTAACTAATGTAATAAAAATTTTAATAACTATAATATAATTTAGCTAATTAAATTATTATTATATTTAGTATTTATATATATAGTGCCACATATAGAATTATTTTCTGGATCCGCAATTGTGGACTATGGCCAATAATTAAAAAAAAAAAAGAAGTGACAAATGTGGGAGTTGAACGTGAGTTAGGAGTGTCAAAACACTAAAACACTAACCAGAGACGAAATAAACCACCAAGACATATCAATCTCTTCGTAAAATTATCAGTATTTGTATTTTAGAGGTGTCAGATGATCCCCGTCTCTCCACATGGGTCCGCCACTGCTTTCCTATCATGCAAAATTATAAATAATTTATTTAAACTAATGCTAATTTAGCTTGCTCGGAATAAAAGATTCAATTTAATTTTCCTTTCGCTTTAAGATTGTTTTAGGCTGGATAGCATTTTTGGAAAAATAGGTAAAAAAAACATTCAATTTTTCTAAAAACATATTAAAAAATCCTCAACTTTTTTTGTGAGTTTTTAAACCCTCACCTTTACAAAATAAACCCTAATATTAATAAACTAATTTTTCTAAACAAATCGTTATATGAAAACATAAATAAATATAAACAATTTAATCTAGGATTTTTCTTCTAAAATTCTAGTTTACAATTTTTTTCTAAATTAAAAATTTTTAAGGCATGATGTAAAAAAGTTTATTAATGAAGTTTTATTTGGTTGTTTTACAAAAATTCATCAACGTGAACCAAACAAATTTTTTTACGAGTGATATATAAATTCTTATACTTGATCCTAATATAAATTTATGTTAATAAAGTTTATTCGGTTCAATCACACATATTTTACTATTTGTTTTTTTGTTGCTGTTTTAATACAACAATTTATTTAAATTAAAGTTGAATTTATTATTAATAAGATTTATTTTACTATTTATGAAAAGGTGAGAGTTTAAAAATCCACAAAAAAATATTGAGGATTTTTTGGAAAAGTGAGGGTTTTTCTACCTATTTTCCAGCATTTTTTGTTATCTATTTACAATCCTCCAATTGTATTTTTTGTTATCTATTTACAATCCTCCAATTGTATTGTTCAAATTCAATTTATATTTAAAAAGAAAACACATACATGCAAACACTTTAATGTTCGAAGAGGAGATGGTGAGGTTGATTGGAACAATATGAGATGGATCAAAAGTCAGAACTTCTCAAGACTATATATGATTGGTTCTCTCACTCTATTATGATATAGACGAAAGCTACACGAGATTTTAAATTGGATATGACATATTCTTCTCTATGGAGTCCAATGTACATGGGAACTAAAAGAAAAAGACAAAAGTAACAAGTTCATTCACACAATCCGCTATCCATTTCATTTATTTGTTTTATTTTTTTTGCTTTGAAAGAGAAAGAGTAGCTAGTAGAAATCAATACAATTAAAAATATATATGTTTTTTAAAGTTTGAGCTAAACGATTTTTTTTTCTAAATAGAGATGAGATTATTTTTTAAATAGAAATGAGATTATTCAGCAGTCTGTGTTTAGGGGTAAACCTTCTCATTTTGGCACCCACTCTAATTTCGTTTCCAAAAATTTCCTCTTGTTTGGAGTGGTTAGATGATCAAGCGTCTTCGGTTGCTGGTTTTTTCTATCCTTGTTGCAGAGTTTATATCTCTTTGGCTTGTATTGGATGCTGTCACACAAAAAAAGCTTTCGTGATTGTTCTTTTTTTATTTCTCTTGAATTTTTTTTTGAGATGTATCCTTGTTTATCTTTCATTTGGTGTACTTTTATCATGGTGCTTTGTTATCTTATATTTTCCTTTCGTTGTGGGTGTAATTTCCTTTTTTTTTCGATTTTGAAGCTTAATTTTAATGAAGTTATAAGTTTTTCCAAAAAAAAAAGAGAAAATTAATAAAAACAAATTTCTCATAAAGTACTGGGATACTTCAAAAATTATTTTGTTATACTTGCATGTACATACAAATTACATCTATAAACATAAATCTGAAATTTTTCGACTATTTTATATGTACACAATTAAGCGTAAGTAAGCAAAGTGAGAGAAACAAAGAGAAAATGATTATATTTGGCCAGTATAGATGTGGGAATGTCAATATCAAGGCAGGCTGTTATTTGTGAATGGGCCTTTACCATTGATCGGAGTTTAACTAAGGCAACCTCCTTTTCAAAACGTTTATTTTTGTGGTCCATCACCTAACTTAACGTTTTTAACGAATCTATACTACAACAAAGGTACGTACAAAGATATCAAATTTATCTCTAGCTCATCTTATTTTCTTCTATTTTTGTCATTCTATGCACATTACATAATTAAGTTTGAATTCGGGTGGTAGCACTGCTATAATTCTAACACAAATCACTAGGGTATATGTTTCTTTTTTGGTGCCATACTAAAAATCAATGGTTTGGTGGTAGGCATGTCAATTAAGTAAACCCGATCTACCTTATAGATTCAAACCTTGCAAGACCAACATATTTTTAGTATGGCCTGATTTTAACAAGACTAATTAGCAGAGTAAACCCAATTTATAATGGACTCTTTTTAGTAAAATGAATTTTAAACATTCATAAATTAATATGTTTTTAGCAAATCCAAGTACGTTCAAATAAAAGTTTATGTGTGCCTTGGAAAAATACAAAAATTCTACATTTTTGTTCAAGACATACACACCATGACACCAATATCAAATGTAGACTTTGATGTCATTGTATTTATCAAAATACATAGAACATGACCTGTTATAACTCATCTAGCATACGACATTTCACCATTGCAAGATGACATCTTCAAAATATAAGGCCAAATTAGTATATCTAGTATGATAAAAATTAATAACCTCATTCTAAGAAATATATTGAAAGCAACTTAGAATTTAATGAGATTAAGAAAAAAAAATGAGGGAAAAAAATTTGAGGTATAGAAAAAGTGGTCGTCATTTCGTTAGGAGATGACGAATATAAAGGTTTGTACAATCATGTGCTAAATCAACTATGAATATATAAATATCATTGTTACATGTTTTGGCTAAGTAATGTGTGTATGTTGTAGAGTTTTTTGTTTTTTTTTTGGCTAACATAGCAACCATCAAATAATTAAGTCAATCAATAAAATCAAATCACCTAGTCCCATGCACAATAATTTTTATATATACTCTAGGTCAAATTTACAATCAAACTCTACAACATACAAAAAAAAATGACCGTCTTTACCAGGTAATGTATTATTCATATTTTTTCTGTGATGCAATTGAGTGCTAGTATTTGGTGGTGTAGTGCACCTGAAACGATCATGTACATTGTACATGTTTTTGAACTTAGCGGATTTCGGTTTCATAAGATACGATGGTAAGTAGCTTTCGATATTTGTAATGAATTTTTGGATTTCATTTCCGTTGCACTTAAATCTTTAAGAATTGTTTTTTGAAAATTCCAAAGCTTTTTAAGAAAAAATCAATTTGCAAAATCAGACCGACATAAGTAAATACGAGCAAAACCATTTTTGGGCCAGAGTGTTTTAGTTCACCCGCAATCACCCAACTTTGGTTCAAGAGTCTTTAGCAATCAGTACAGAAATATTTCGAGACAAACTCTCCCCAACAATTTGTTTGGTTAATTAGTACAGAAATATACATGCAAGGACAATACTTGATTTTCTGGTCTTCTCACAATAAAGCTATGTAGTTTATGTTCCATCAGAACTACACTGCTTTTCCTTAAAATCAAGAATTTTTTGTTTAATCACTACGGTGACATAAGCTAACTAAGGTTTTCTTGCATTTTTTTTTGTATAAGTAACTTTTGTTTGGTTAATGAAAATTTACATTTCACCATATATAAAATCAGAGCCGGCTCTACGTTTTTTAAGACCACAAGCAAAAGAAAAAAGAGAAATTGTTAAAAATGTCCCTTTTGAGATACCCCTTTTCAAAAATACCCCTTTTGAGAGTCCATTTTTAAGTTTGCCCTCTTTTAATTTTTAATGACCATTTTACCCTTATTTGAAACAAAATTAGGTCCACAAAATACAAAATATTTTTTGGCGGGAAACGTGATCCCGCAATTTTCCCGCCTAAATTTTTTTTTTCGGGAAAAGTGATTCTGCAATTTTTTTGGCGGGAAAAATTTACAAAGTATTTTAAAGGGTTTACAGAGTATTTACAAGTGTTTTGTAAGGTTTTACAATGTATTTTAAAAGGTTTTACAATGTATTTTAAAGGTACTTATAAGGTTTTATAAGATATTTATAACTTGTAAAACCTTATAAAAAACTTGCAAAATCTTATAACTTGTAAAACCTTATAAAATAGCTTGTAAAATCTTATAATATCTTATAAATACCTTATAAATACGTTGTAAAACCTTTTAAAATACATTGTAAAACCTTATAAATACCCTGTAAAAACCTTTAAAATACCTTGTAAATTTTTCCCGCCAAAAATTTAACGCTAAAAAAATTGCGGAATCACTTTTCCCGCAAAAAAAAATTTTTGGCGGGAAAATTTTTTGGCGGGAAAAATTTTTACGGGAAAAATTTTTACGGGAAAATTTTACAAGGTATTTTAAAGGTTTTACAAGTTTTTACAAAATCAAATTTGTAATTTTGATGTGTGCACATTCTCATGTTTTCCTTATATATTTGTGATATCTTTTATTAAAAGAAGGGTAATTTAGTCATTTTGTACATAAAAAGGTGTATTTTTAAAAATGGACAGCCAAAGGGGGCATTTTTGAAAAGGGGTTTAAAAAAGGGGCATTTTTGTGAGTCTCCCAAGAAAAAAAAAGCTGCTTCATATTTATTTAAAAAATAACAAAATTTATCCAAAACAGTCTAAATAATAAACAAAAGCTTTAATCATATAATTTTCACCTAAGTAGATTAAGTTTCGTTTTTCTTTTTAATCTCAAAGTTTTCTATATATTTTTTGTTTTATTTCGATGTTTTGTTTCAAGAAAAACGAAAAAAAAAAGTTATTACTAAAGTTCAAACTGGAAACATGAGACATCACTCCCTTAAAGAACAAACAACTACACTAAAGTAAAATTTCTAAATTATTGGGCCGAAAATTATATATATTATTTGAGGCCGCAAGCCAATGCTTCATGGCTCTGTATAAAATCCACTTTTCATAATATAAAAAAAAAAAAAAAAAAAATCCACTTTTCATTGTTGCTAATTCGTGAAAATAGTTTTTAGGTGAAAATTTACGAATTAGTAACAATGCCAATAATTTAAAATAATTTTTAGATTTTCACGAATCTTGGAAAATCTAGAATGTAATTCCACCATAAAATCCACTTTCGCTAATGCCATTATTAGAGGATTATAAAAACCGTCATATATCAATTTTTTCATATTAGAACATCATTTTATTTTACATTTTAAAAAGTGTCATCTCCCAAAAAAAAAAAAAGAGTGATAAACTTTCCTCTTTATTAAATTTTCACACTAAACCAAAAGAAAAAAAAAAACTCATATGGCATAATCAATGAAATTAATGAATGCCAAGATTAAATATAAAGAAAAAAAGTAGAAGAGACAAAACAGCTACGAGTTGGCAGTATCTACTAGGGAAGAAAAAGAAACAGGTGAAAAAAAAGATCACGTTTATTAATAAAATCTTGTAATGAAATGAAGAAATCGAAATTTCGTAACCGTAAAAGTCGGAATAAAAAAATAATTTGGTAAAAGAATACAAATCTTGGGAACTAATAATTTATTGATCGTCGAGAAACAAAAAAAAGGACCGTTCCGGTTCCAGTTCCGGTTCAGACAACGTTAACGGGCTTCCGAAGAAACATAAGCGACGAAGGTGGCGCGTCTCCAAGCCACGCGCCGACGTAGAGGCGCTCGTAGTAATGAACACAGTAAAGTGACAAAGAGAACTGAAGCTGGTCTCGTGTCCAAAGAAGCTTAGGAAGTCGTGCGAGGACGGGACGGATACAGAGGAAGTAGAGACATCGGTAGCCACCAAGAGCCGACACAACGGAACGAAGAGACAAAGAAGGTCGTGGTGAAACTTGTCGGAAACAGAGCTCTTCCCATATAGAGTCATTACGAGCCACCGCCGACCAAAGACGACACACACATGCGGCTGAGCAAAGAGATGGACCGTCTAGTCGCCGGAGGATTTCTACAAGAACGTCGTGGTGGTCGTTGATACTGAACTTTGGAACTTGGTTCACTCTTTGTCTCTTGTTGTTACTTTTCTCGACCATGCTTATTCTTTTTTCCGACATGGTAAAACAAGAAAAATAGAGAGAGAAGAGAGAGCAAAGAGATTTGTGTGTTTTCAAAGAGAGAAGATTGATACAGCTGTTGATATCACACGGGCACATATAAATATATTTATATGTGTATATATTGTGTGTAAGTGAGAAGCAGAAAGAGGAGTGATGTTTATACTCAAATCTCTAAAAGAATAAAAATTTAGTGTTGGTTGGGTGGTTCTTGTTTCTTTTTAAAACCTTAGTATATATATAATATCATTACTTGTTGTCTTTTTGTTTTAAAAGCTATTGGTAGAACATATAACTATTTGTTCCGTTGCTTCACTAATCTTACATATCTTATTTTTATCCTAGTATGACCAATGGAATTACCTAACGTACGGGTACAAAACTATTTATATCCAATTATTGATTGAAAAGGAATTGGATACTAATAGTAATCAACATAAATCGGATTGATACCTTCGAATAAATAGTTTAACATGCTATTTTGCAATTCCACAAAAAAAAAATGCTTCTGTTTATTTATATTTTTCCAAAAATAAGATTTTTTTTTTAAAAAAGCAACTCTATTATAAAAACTGAATAATATATTAGTCTTTTGAAAGTGAGTGAGCAAGAGGGAGACCTGAAACTTCAAACCTAATCAAGATAAATTGGTAATTAATCTTGTGGTATACTATGTATATTTAACTATAATATTATGAATATTACTAAATGTGAATACGTGTGTAAATGAAACCTATTTGTGATTCAATAGATATTGGTGGGTATTATTGGGTAACGTAAGAAGTTAAAGGGATTTGGAACGACTAGTATTTTCTTTGTTTCCTCCACGCTTTGCTTTCTGAACGGTAGTGTGAGTCAAACCTCTCTCGTTGACTTTTTTTGTTATTGTTTGTTTTTCTACTGCTTTTTTTTTGTTGTCAGTCCATATTCATATATAATTAACACAGTATAGAGGAGATAACCTATACAAGGTGACACAATTAAATAGGAATATTCACATCACACAGCCTTTAAAAATAAACCCCTTTTAGAGTGACAAATATTTTCATGTAACTTGTTGATAGAGTTTAAAATAGTTTAAAATTGTTAATGAATAGTTCGTAAACAATGTATAAGATCGTTACCACAAGTTTTAAGATACGATCTTAAAATTATGGAGTCGTATCAAAACCTAAATTTCAATAATTTTAAGACTAACCTCATTTATAAGTAGTTAACAAGAACAATAAGAGATAACTAAATCAAAATCTTTTAACATATTAACTCTATAGCAAAAATAAAATAATAAAAAACTAAAAACCAAAAACTAAAACCCAAAAACTAAAACATTATTACAAGAAAAAAAAAACCATTGCCATTCAATCGAAAGTCTTGTTTGGACTTTTTCCCAAAACGTATTCATAAAGTTATTGTTGTTATTTTACATGAATAATGCATTCAACTACGTGATCACTCTCAAGTTAATATTTTACAACGTATAACAATAATGTCTAGCTAACAACATCAAAACATGGTTTTAGTCTTTTTTAGATATTAGAGCATGATTATTGGTAGTATCTTAAAGTAACTCTTAGCAATACTAGGACGAAACCCGCGCTCCGCTGCGGGATATTTTTTTTAATTGTAAATTTGTTATATATATATGCGTACTTTAAGCATCGAATATTAGCTGAATTTACATATTAATATTATTTTTATAACTTTGTTTCTTAAAAACAATTGTATAATATTAATTCTCATCAATAGTGATTCAAACAAAAGCGTAGTCTCTATATAATTATATAAACAGCATTTTATATAAGAAATATGTGGATCTTGGTTCAAGAACTAAGCCCATGTCAAAATTTTACAATCTCAAAATCATAGCAAACGTTATGATTCCACATTAATAAACAAAAGCAACACTTCACCAAACCGACAATCCATAAGACGTTACCATGTTATTACGTTATTGGTTTGACATTAAATAAACTTACTTCTCTTGGTTTAGTTGGTTTAACTTTCGGTTCAATAATCAATAAAAGCAAAGGCTTTAGAAACGGCATAAATTTATCGCTTTTGGATGTCGAAAGTGTTGGTTTTGGAGGTATGCTCCCAGATCCGTACGATTTTATCGCCACTACAAAAAGCAAAAAAAAAAAAAAAAAAAAAAAAAAAAAAAGAACACCGTCGGCGGCGAGAATCCAGGCGATGCTCTAAACAACGATCAGACATTCAAGCTTCTGAACTTTCACCAACTCCAGTTTCTTATCCATCAATTTCAGCTCAAGACTCCAAATTTAGAAACTCGTTGGATCAATTTCAGTAGAGAAGCCCATAGATTCGACGGAAAAACAAAAGTTGCTATAAACATTGAAGGGTAAAATTAAGAGTGTCTGACTCAAATCAATGTTTCCAAAAATGAGATGGTGAATGGGTTGTTTGTCACTTTGTCTTTGAATCTGTGGATTCAGCGATGATAAATTGATTCATCTTCACCATTCGCCATAGTGAGCAGCTTTATATCTCTCTCTTCCTCGTTTGAGAAATTTCTCGTTTTGAATTTTGAATTGGCTGATATAGAGATTGAGACTTGAAAATTGTTAATTCGAAAACAACAATGGCCTAACAGTTTCCATTGACAATGAAACATTCTTAAATCCAAAAACCACAGCAACATAGATCAAATAAGACAAAACTTTTTGTACAACTTCAGCTTGAAATCTAAATCCAAATCAAACCCTTGAGAAATGTGAAGATTTACGAAGATGTGGAAGTTGGGAGTGAAGATGAGGACACGAGTGACACAACTCTTAAGTGTTTTGCAAGTCGAAGCCAACGAGCAGAGAGACGCAACGTCGAGAAGATACAATTAGAGCTTTGCATAAGATGTTAGGTTATTATTTTGGTTGGGGCTAGACCTAGAACTTTACATAAGATGTTAGGTTATTATTTTGGTTGGGCCTAAACCTATGTTTATATACTCAAATTGAATACTATTTTTTTCCCGTAAGTTAGAGATCCAGTCTTCAGATTTGAACAAGAAAAGCAAATTAAGCTTTACATAAGATGTTGGGCTATTATTTTGGTTGGGCCTAGGCCTATGTTTATTTTAATATTTGTTTTAGTAATAGAGAAAGAGTGACGTGGAAAAATAGAAAGTTATTATTGGCTGAGAATTCTGAGTTGTATTAATCGAAATGTTTTGATTGGCCGACGATTTTAATGATGTGTCAAGCTGAGAACTGTCCAAAAAGCTGAGGTGTCAAGCCTGGAGAGACTCTTATTGTTTTTATTGTATTGATTTAAGTAATATTTTTGTAAAAGTGATTGTTAAAAGATAGTATTTTTGAGTTAAGATTTTTGTGTGATTAATGGTAGGCTCTTAACATGTGATTCTTAGAAAAAAAAATATTAATATAAAAATAAAATTGATAATTATAGAAAATTTAATAATTGTTGCAAATTAAAAAAATTAAAACATACATGAGATACAATTTATCACATAAAGCACAAATGTTTTAAACTTAATTTCTGGAATATTTTGTCCATATATGCTCGACCAAATCATTCTTCAATTGTTGATTTGTCAAAGGTAAAAACAGAGCCGATTTCTCCGATTTTGGGTCGATTTAACGGAATCTCCTTCGGTTTCGATTTTCTCGTTGAAACCGCGAGAGAGAGAGAAAGAAGAGAGAGACGGCGAAAAAGAAAAAACACGGTTTCGTTTTTTTTTTTGTTTATATATTTAATGCATCGATCCCTGAAACGCTGACACGTGTCCACTTCTTAAGTGGGTTTTTGTTCCTTAGCTAAGGAACGTTTCTTAGCTAAGCAACGTTTCTTAAGGTTAAAGCACATTTTAAATTAAATTATATTGAATTTAATGTTAACAAAAGCCTAAGATTTCTCTAAGAGTCTCCCTTTAATCATGCTCTTATAGGTTAATGTACAAACAAGTGTATATCCAGGAAAGCCTTCACACCATTTTACACTAGCTAGCTTCAAATTTTTTAATAAATTTATTGGGAGTATAATTAACGTATATATTTGTAGATAAAAATATAGATATAAAATATGCATGTGAACATCTATATCTCTATAGCCTATAGACAGAGAGAAGAGTTGTGACTTGTGAATGGGAATCGAGGTGAAGTGAGGAAGGGTCCAAGGGAAAGAATCCAGCAGAGAGAGAACTGCAAATCCGATGCTCTTCCAATTTCGTTTTTTTTTCTCTCTCTCCCATTTTATAGCTATATATCTAAAAATTATGTTGCACAAAAGAAAATCGAAAAATTATGTATATAAACCAAGACACTTAAAAAAAAAAACAAGTCACTACAATTTCTTGTCCCTTTTGTTCCTCTTTTTCTTTGAGATGATAAAAAATTGGTTTCGAAAACACTTAAAAAAACATATGCTTGTCTTTATCAAAAATAAATATATGTATATATATAAATGAGTGTCTTTGTGTATATATTTATTACAGTTTATATTCTCGATGTAAAAGAGACATTGTTGTTCGTTCTTCTTGTTGTTTTTTGTATTTACCTTTTTTTTTTGAGTTTTTCCATATGTCTTCTTCATATTCTCAGTCTTTCTTGTTTCAGGGCCGTTGTGAAATTATCTATAGGGTGTACTCATGCTTGTTTCCACGTAGATATAAGAATCCATATATAAATTGCATGACGTAACAAGACTTTATATACTTTCTCAAAAAAAAAACAACTTTATATATACAAAAAGGTCTTGTGATATTACCAAGTATCCTAAGTAATTTGATTATATTTTTCGTGATGCATGTTTATCTATTACTCATCCGAAGATTTCGACCAATCCTAAGAAAGCATGCATCTCCATGACGATTATTTTGAAAGTCTTGTTCCTTCCTTGACACTAGAACATATAAATGATATATTAAATAAATAAAAAGAGTATGAGAAAGAAGGGAAAAAAAACCCTGTAAATATTCATTAAATGTTATATATATAGACGACAAAAAAATATTTTAATATATATATATATATGTACATATATATATATATATATATAAATTCATTAAATGTGAGGAGACTGTAACCAAAAAGACTAATTAACGAAAATTGAAGGATATGAATGATAATCATCTGATAATGCTATTGGAACAACAAAGATACTGCATGGACATATTTATCACCATCCACATATTTTCTATTTTGCTCTAGCTAGTCTAACCACAATTTTTCTTAAAAAACAGTTTTTGTAATGTTGTGAGTCTATGTAAAGGTGCGGTTGACCATATTCATGGCTTCTACTTCAAAGTTAATTTAAATTTATAGTTATATGGATTACCATTTCTGATTCGTAGTTTTATTTCTGGAAACATGTATATCACTCAAAATGTTTTCCTATTAGTTTGAACTTTTGGTTGGATTCGTTAATTATTACCCATTATGCAGTAGCCAAACTCTTTCTGTCCAAAATATGTATTTCTATAATTTTCTAAAATTTATTGATGAGTTTACCATACTTTCTCTCATTGAAAATAAGGATATACACAAAAAAAAAGCATAAATTTGTATCATTTTCAACGAACAATAGCCGTAGACTACCATCCAAGTGAAGAGACAAAAGAAAGACTGTCACTCAAAGAGAACAAAAATAAAAATAGAATGAAATGATAAATGTAACTAATTGATAAGCTTGACGTCAAAAAAAAAATTAATTTGATGAAAAAAAACAACATTAAGTATCTATCAAACATATAGTCATTAAGCAACTATTTAGATGTCTTTTTGGGCTTTGGAATTTCGCCAAAAATAGCAAACCCAAAATTCGTTTTAACACTCATGCTGTCTTTGGCTTCCACATATATCACAATGTGCATATATACATATACTTTACCAACGAAATGGATTCAACAATTTGAATTTGAACTGTAACATACTTTGTGGGTGAAAAAAAACAATAGACGACATGGTGAAATTCCAATTCCAGCGCCAACTAGTCAAACGACTAGATAAGTAAGTTCGGAATAGAATTTATTCGATTCGAAAGCAAGAGGATGGCAAATATGAATGTTGTATGGTGACTTGATTCACATCAATATAACCAACAAACTTTAAGGGAAAAAAAAATCTTCTTTCGACGAATGTATATCAAAATCATTTAAACATATGTTGTATTTGATGTAAAAACGTTTTTTTCGAATAAATTTTACATTTCTTCAAAAAAATGAAAATAAAAAAGAATTTGAACTGTAACAAATCATTGAAGAAGAAAATATGAAATGTTGACAAAGAGATGAAGTAAAAGAGAAAGAATTGTATTTTGTCATGTGGGTATATATAACCATTCGACTATCTATCATATTATTGATATTCTTATTTTAGAAACTTTAGTTTCTTAATTATGAAAATGTTGAATCCATCTTTGACAAGAAAAAAAATGTTGAATCCAAGAAATAACAAGAAGATAATTACGAAATATATTTTCATATCATACTTGAGATGTTTGATGTTTATTTCATTTATTTTCTTTCAAATATCCACTTACTCTTTCGACGACTAGCGTTTGTACTTTGTAAAAAGAGTGACATGTGCGGCATCAAATTGGTCAACCTTATATAATTATCGTATTGACTCCAATTTATAAATATAATTTTCCGGGAAAATGGGTGGGTATAAAATAAAACATTTTATTCTATTGATTTATGAAAATAACACTAACGTCTCTCTCCTCGTTTTGCAAGATTGATTCATTTGAGATAGAATTTAGGATGAAGACAAAACTCGTAAAATTTACTAAGTTACGATTTTGGTTTTGTTTAACATTTGTTGAGAGATCCACCGTGTTAGAAGGTCAACCATGCTAGGAGATGACGGAGATTACAATCATAAAGCAACCGAAATTAAGAATATCCGATCGTGGAAGGTTCAACATATATCATATAAGAAAGCTATTGAATATTTTTCCCAAAAAAAAGAGCTATTGAATATTATTTTAATTCTTGTATGTCATTAATATTGAAAGTTATATATACTTATTTATATCTCTACATAAATATACGTATTTCAGTAACAGATTATTCTTGGTCTCAGTCTCTCTCAGACAATTTATTCTACACTCTCATCTACGTAAATCTACAAAAACGGTCGTAGTAATTTTTTGTTTTGATTGTCATCAATTTATCATAGTAGTAAAATTAAGGACCCTACAACTGTATATAGACGTTATGATACTATAATGATGATTCATTGCCGTATAAACTCCATGATAATGATCCCATGAATCCATGACTGGTTTATAATTGATATTTTGAATAAATTTTTAGTCTCATACATGTTACTACGAGATTAAGAACTAAGAGTATTCAATATCATGAAATTCCAATCATATATAGAAGAAGCAAGACATATATGGAAGATATGTCATAAACTTTTATATGGAAGATAACTAATTATACAAAACATGTATATATTCTTAATTTTTCAGTTATCTGTATATTTAAATTAATATAACCCTTTTTATTACTATTATTGAGAAAGTTGGATTTATTTATCTGTTATGTTAACAACTTATACAGAGATAAATAAAGCTAAGTTTTTGTTCACAAAAAGAAAAATAAAGCTAAGTTATATAAACTAAAATAGATCAAGTTAAAGATTTGTTATATATAAACTTCAACAAGTAAAATTTAGTTTTTGACTATTATTTCTTGCAAAGAAGCTTATTATTTTAAGAATACTAAATACCACTGTACATAAGATTACTTTATTGTATAAAAATGGTTAAACAAGATTTCTTAAAATTTGCCTTCCACTTCTATTAGTATAAATATGTAAAACAACCTAGTATTCAACATATGCAATTTTTGGAATAAACAAGCAATAAAAGGATACTATGTCAATTTAAGGAACTGGTATCCAATGTCTAACTAGTTCCAAATCAACCAGCTAGACTTTCTGATACGAATACATTATTTATTGCAATATAGTAAGAATTTACCGAGATGGAGACGCAAGCGCAGAGCACAAGGCAGAGATTTGGTCAGCAAGTAAAAACAGCAAAGAAAAGAAGAATGACACAATGGTCCTCCATCAAATCTTTCATAACGTTATTGACTTATGTAGTATTGGTACAGCTCACGTACATATTTGTAATTGAATACAGTATCGAATTTTTTAGAAAATAAATAAAGAAAGAAGGATTTGGTAATGATTAAAGGAGTAAGAAAGGTTAAAGAAGGACAATGAGATAAAAGCTCAAGTACAATGATAAAGAAAACAAAGAGGAAGAAGGGTGAACACAAACATACCCTCCAATAAACAAACAAAGACTGCCATATTTGTCCAAATACAATTTCACCGTCACGTATACATCCACATATTCAGGCTTAGTTTTATAATTTTATTAACTATTCTTACATGTATACTATACTTATACTTATTTATTTCAATATACTTGTCATTTCCAAAGTATTACATTAACATTAAAGTAAACTGAATAAGAATTAATTATGAATCATACATATATATTAATAAAGTTTTATTCTCTCCTTATTTGGTCCACTTGGCAATGTAACTTAAACCACAAATAACCCATTAATCATATAAATTTAACTCACATTAATATAAAACCAAAATCATAAAAATTATGCATTAACTATATTTCCCCACTTAATTTTATTCAACACACAATAAATTAAAATTGTAACTTCTATCATTTATTTTTAAAATTGTAACTTCTATCCATTCTCTTCCTATAAATACTCATTTTCTCATTCTCTCATTGACTCATTCTCTCATCCTCATCCACTATATATATATATATATATATATCTATCTATCTAACATTGTTTTCAATTTTTATTTTATTTTTAACGTCCATACTAGATTATAGTTATTTCTTCTTTAATTTTATATATTTTTAATTTAATTCACATATGTAAACTTAAAGTTTTGATGGCTTTAACAAAACTTTCAGGTATACAATAATTTATTTTGTTAAATATTGCATAGTTAAAAAAAATACATGAAGTTAATGGAGATGGATCTCTTTTTCTTTTTTTTTTCCTTTAACAAAAAAAAAAGATCCTTCTCCATTAAGTTCATGTATTTTTTTTTTTAAATATGCAATATTTAACAAAATAAATTATTGTAATACATTTATCAAATAATATTTTCTTACATCTTTCTTATCTCAAATAAAATTTCTAATTCATTTTTAAGATATGTATCATTATATTTAGTTTTTTCGATCCAATAGATAATTATATAGAGATCGTTATAATGTTTATTTTTTAAAAATTTGAGGTTTAAGTGTTTTTCGAAAATAAAAAGAGCTTCATCAAAACTATTTGGTCCTTAAGATTAAAAAAATTGAAATCATATGTTTCATGAAAATTAAATTTAATTAGAATAAAATATTAAAATCATTAGAATGAAATCTAGCATTCATACTCAAATAGAGTGAAATATAGAAAAAAGAAACTATAACTAAAGAAAAAAATATTTTAATAAATCCTATAAAAATAAAACCATTAGTATGAAATCTAGCACTAGAATTTAAACTGATTAGTGAAACTAAATGTTTTTAAGAAAATAGAATCTATCCTTAGGGGTTTTTAAAAAAACTTTCGATTGAAGTTTATATGAATTTATAAGAAAGCAAATTTAGTTTGTAACTTACAAAATAATATGAATTTGAACTATCATGTGTGAAAGTTTATATCAACAATTTCTTTTGTAAAAGTAATATATAACATGTGTTTATTAATGTATGCATACATAATTAACATAGTAAAGTAAAAACTACTAAAATATGAGCAAATGCAAGATATCAAATCTTAAGAGCCTTTTGAATTTCTTGGAATCATACTTATATTGAAACAAAATTATTTTATAAAAAATCACCGCCGCGTAGCGCGAATTTTTTATTATTTAATAAGTATAAATTTTAAGAGTGTCTTGCCCTTTAGAGATACTCTAAGATCTGGTATCAATCCTGATTTGAGAACATGCATATGTGTTGCCATGTCCGGCATGATGAGCTTCTCAAGACCATCAAATCATGCATCGGTTAATGAAATAGTCAGAAAATCCTAGGTTAAGCAATCGCTAAATCTAGATTAAAACACAAGCTTACAAGCGATGATGAAAAATAAAACTCTCGAATCCACCAAAAACTCTAGAATCCACTAGAATAAAGAAAGCTCTATACTTTTAAAAAAAAAAAATTATGAGATGTTTCTCTTACAAATCCCTAAAACCTTTCTGTATAGAAAAATACCGAATGGGAAAAAAGAAACAAGTTTAAAATAAGAAAATCAAGAAAAGTAAAACCCTCTTAACATAAACTTAATATTCAAAATATAGATAAAGAAGAACTAGGGTTCAAAATATTCATATATGTGATTCGAAGAGGAAGAGGAAGATTTGAATAGACGCAAAAGTAACAAAACTATGAAAGAAATAAGAGGTGTTTTAGGGATTTTATTTTGTTTCATATTATAAGATGTTTTACTAGTTTCAATGTAAATTTAAATGCATTTGACAATTTGTAACCATTTATATTCTTCAGTCTTTTTTATGATTGGTTGATTTTATTAAACTAAATATAAATGATATGATTGTCCGAGCCGGTAAATTTAAATAATATACATAACAAAATACGTAATGGTAACAAAACCGATATACTATATATTAACAAGATGTTGAATCAAAATTTCATATTACCTCATGACTAAAAAAATTATTATTTGGAATAAAAAATGTAAATAGAATTTAGAAAAAAAAATCCTAAAACTAATATTTTTTATTTGTTTATGTTTTAATATAATGGTTTGTTTAAATTGCGTTTATTTATAATTGAAGTTATTTTATCTTTTAAAATGTTTAGAGTTTAATAATCTACAAAAATTTTTTGAGAAGTTTTTAAATGCTGATTAAAAGGATAAAAGTTTTTTAATCCAAATTTCTTAATTAATTGATATTAACTAAAGCCTTTAGTCTAAAGGCCGCATTTTTTAATTATTTCTGCTAGAGTTATTTTTGGAGTCAATGACAACTTAGTAGCATTTTTAATACATGTTGTTCATTGATGTATAATATATGATCTAATATTTTTTGTCACTATGTTTTTTAAACTTCGGAAAACAAATAATGTCAAAACGATATTACATCATGCAATGAATCATCCTATTGAAATAATAGTTTAGTGTGGAAAAAATGGTCATAGAGATCGGAACCACGATATGATCATCTGGATATGTAAAGTAAAGAAATAAAATGAGGCCTGGTTGGCATATAAAAAAATTAAAAATCAGAGATCAATTCAGTGAATCAAAATCTCTATATAAGAGCTTCACTTATAAGTCTCTAAGAGACTAATAAGACCATCCAAAACTTTCTCCTTAAGAGCACAAAAGTACAAAACTAAACAAAAACCAACATGGCTTTACGAAAGTTTCCTCTCTTGGGGCTGCTTTTGGTCCTAACCATCGTCGTCTCTTCAGCGACAGCCGATGGACATGTTAGCCCGCCGTCGACAAAACTAAGCCGGGTAAGTTTCAGTGGTGGATCTTTTTTTATTTTACACAACTACTATATCTAGAATTTTGTGTAGGTAATTAATATATGTAGGTATATCCAGACTCATTTTCTTTTCTTTCATTGTAAATTACAGAGATGCAATAACGATAAGGGAAACGTGGTCGTTAGTTTCTTCCATCGTTCTAAGGTTATAAGTGAGTACCCTGTTTCCATAAAATATTTGTTGATGTTTTTCGTTTTTGTTTTTTACTTTTTATTTGTGGATAACCAAGAACCTATGGACTATTGGTCTATAATTCCATTGGGCCGGGGACCAAAGAATTTGTTGGTGTTTAGTATTTTATTTTATTTTAATTTTTATATACTATGATATTGATGAACATTTATTTATCTATATCTTTTGGTATTATATATCTAATTTGTAAATGTTTAAAAAGATAATCCATACCCGAAAGGAGAAGAGTTGGGAAGGTCCCGAGTTTTTGAGCATGGACGAAAGAGACTAGCATAATCTATTCATACTAGATCATCACCCGTACTAAAGTACGGGTTAAATTTTATTTATTACAAAATTTATATAATATATATATTAGAACTAAGTTTAAATATATTATAATAGTAAGTGAAAAAATATTAATTTTTTTGTCAGTCCCTATATACAATATTAGAATAAATATTGAATTTTTTTCTATAATACTCAATTATGGATAAAATTTTTTTTAAGATATGAAAACGGAAAATAATTTTATTTTTTAAAAAGTAATATTTTTTAACAATGAGTTAATTTATGTTAACAACCACAAAAAAGAATTGCATATATTTCAGTTAGATCAAAAATTAAAATATCATAAATGAATCGCATATAAAACATAGATTATTTTGAATTATTTAAGAAAATTAGCTATTATTAATTTAGAAAATTCTTTTTCAATTTATAATTCTTTGGTTGTTGAAATAGAGATTTGTTTGAGCTAATCTAATTACAGAATTTGTTTGAGATTTATAATTACGGAATTTACCAATTATTCGCATAATCGAATATGTTATAGACATATATTTAGTATATAATAATACCAAAATCAACCCGTGCGTGGAGTCTATATTTTTATTTTAGAATCTCGATATTTCATTTTAAATATTGCGTGCACAATCTATTATTCGTTAATTCTAAAATTGCTTGCGGAATCAAATTTTCAAATACTATTTTTAAATATTCCAAATTAAAATCTTTAATTTTTTTTGTAGTTTATAAAATTATGAATTTTAAAAAACAAATTATATGAAATTAAATATAACTATTCAAATAGTTATAAGGATCAAAACCCATTTCATCATATAATATAATATATTTAACCCGCTACCTATTATAAATATTTTTTAAAATAATCAAATTAGAGTATTTATAATTTTCAACTTTTTAAACTATTAAGTATTGATGATATTCTCTAAAAATATCAAGTAAAACTTATTTTAAATGTTGCAAATTAAAATATTTAAATTTTTATTGTAGTTTATAAAATTATACATTTCAAACAAATAAATGTATGAAATCGAATATAAATATTCAAATTCTGACACGTTGCTCAGTCAGAATTTTGGTTGACTTTATTTTTATGTAAAAGAAATATATTACTCAAGTCTAAATTTTTGACCCGTTTATTTGTTTCCTTTATAGATTGAACAATCTATATGCGTTTTAAAAAATTCAAATCTTGGCACATGCAGAAAAAAAATTACTTTTTTTTTATTATGTAGATGATATGATGATTTATTTGTTTCATATTAATATAATCATATTAAGATGAGAGGTGAAGTTTAATGATTAATAACAAATTAATATGGTAAGTTAGATATCAAATCTTATATGTTCATTTTGATTGGTCATTTAAAAAAAATAAAATAACAGATTTTCGTTTTTTAATTTAATTAAATTAATTAAATGACATAAATTAGTATTTTACTTATTTATCCTTAATAAATTGAATGAAATTTGTTCTAAAAGAAGATTTTTGTAATGGCATTCTTAAGTAAATTTTTACAAAAAGGAAGGTTAGTTAAGGGCATCTTATAAAATGTACTCCCCAAATAATAGTATAGGATCGTTTGCTTGACTCTAGACTTAAATCCAAAATTTCTTGGTTAACAACAAAAGAAATTCATGAACTTATTATTATTCTTTGATCCACCTTTTTTTTTTTAATTCGAGAAAGATGTTTTTTTCATGAAGCAAAGTTAGAGGCAAACGCCAAGAGAGCTTGTTTTGCTAGAGAATCGGCTACAACATTTTCCGCTCTAGGAATAGAGACACAACTGAAACTTGAAAAAAATAAACATAAGATGAGGATGTCCTAGAGGACCCCATGGATCTCTGAGATTGTAGATTGCTTAATGATCACCTGGACCAAGACACGGCAATCCGATTCTACTTGGATATGCTAGATGTTGAGAATTCTTGCATTTGAAAGGGCCGCTCTAGTCTACACGCTGCATCAGTCCTGCAGATTGTTATTTGAGAAAGATGTTAATAAGTTTTTTTGTAGAAATTGATGTGAGAAATTGGAAGCTAAACTTAAGATTTGACCAATTGTTGGATCATCATTTAGAAACATTTAGCTAATCGTCCCATGTCAGAGTCAAAATACTATGTGTTACAACAGTGTTCTCGCTTATGGCATCCAACTTATATTATAATGTCACTAATAGTGTCTGTTTGATTTCTCTTTCTGGATTATTTTGGTTCAGATTATGAGTCTTGTTACCCACACAAAGATGGCTATGCTTTTACTCTCTTTTTTTCTTAGAAGATTTAAGTTTTGCCAAAAGGTTCAGATTCTCCTCTAGAAACTTATTATCCTCAGTAACACCTACTTGATTTTAAATTCCACTTTGATTACAAATTTTACTAAAGAGCGCATATAATTGGTAAATCTAGTTTTGAAGGAAATTTTGGTGTATTATACCATATAGAAATGAAGCATTTGTTTTTGTTACAGTCAACAATGCTTAATAATAGTTTCTTCCACCGGTAACCAAAGCTAAATGTTACAGCTCAACAATCTCTTTCTTATAACCCCTTTAAAACCTATTCACATTACCCCCAAACCGTAATGTATCAAGAGATGATAAATTGTTAAACGCAACCGAATAAGACATAAGAAAGGTGATCACTGTTCCGACGAATTTCCGACGCTTTCAACCACCAGAATATGTGCGATTTCTTGTCGCGCGAAAATGTATCACATTGGAAGGATAGTAGACCAACAATTTATACAGATCTAGGAGCCATCTCTTGTTATCAAATTCAATATAACAGCAAAACATCGAACATACATGTATTCTTCAAGTATCATTGTTAAATCCGAATGCAACAAATTGACCATCACCACCAATTTCAACATACACTTAACCGAGGATTAGACTAATAAGATTTTTATTAAATTACCTAAACACCAAACTTGATAAAATATTTGGAATATGTAACAAATTGTCACCACATAGCTACTTAAACTCAAGACACTTAGCAGTTACATATCATCACCACATAAACTCCTTAAAGCAACACACACACTAAACAGTTTACAAACGAAAGACACAAAGTAACTCATTAATTGACATTAAGACGAGAGAAACCCCAAAACACCAAATCATCAAGCCTCTCGTTGGTCGGACTATTACCACCATGAACCAACAAACCTTCCTCACCATCCTTAACCGCAGCCGCAAACGCACACCACCCGCGTGGACTCGGCTTCTCCTCCTCGTTCACATCCACAATCTTCTCCCACACCAATGTCTCTGTATCAAGCTTGTAAACCTCTCCAGTCAATTTCCCAGCTCCCATATGCATCAACTCATGTGGCTCTTCCTCCCCACCATAAATAACAATGTATTTCCCATACGAAACCGCCGGAAACACGCTTCTCGCCGGCGGTACATCCCCGGTAGTCTCAACAGCTTTCCATTGCTCACTAGCCAAATCAAAACAATGAATATCACCCAATTCATTACCATCAAACCCAAACAAAACCCAAATTCTCCCTTCCACAACCACAAGCCCCGGTGCTCCTCTGCCTTTACAAGCTTCCCCAGCCGCCGGATACTCAACCCATTTCTGATCAACAACATCGTACGCATGAAGCGTATTCACACGTCCTTTAGCAGTAACACCACCAAAGACATAAACTTTCCGATCATCACCAGCCATTGAATGATAGCTACGACCCGGAAGACCTTCCTCAACCGGAGACAACAATTTCCACTCATTAGTCTCAGTTTCAAACGAATAAAGACCATTGTACCTCCGTTTATCATCCCTGCCACCGTATACATAGATCGTTGAACCGATCGTGACCATCGAGACACCAAAACAGGGGAAAGGAGCATCTCCGGTTGCAGGAGCTATCGACCATTCTTGAGTCTCAAGATCGAAAACGTAAAGATCGTTGTCAATATGGATCGTTGGCTTAAGTTCACCACCAAAACAGTAAACTTTGTTACCAACGACGGTCATGGCATGTGAGCTTCTAGCCCCAGGACCAGCTCCTTTTTGACCCACCTGATTAACATAATCAAAATCACATTTTTAAGATCCAAGAACCAAAATCAAAGAATATAAAAATCGTTAATTTATAATCTAGAGATTGAAAGATTGAATCTTTACCTTAACCCATTTGTTCTCCACCGGACACATTTTTTTTTTTTTTCGTTACTAACCAGAAAGATTATTTTTAGAGAATGAAAGAAAAAAGTTTTGTGGCTGTTGTTGTTGATGTTGTTGCGTGTACTTGATTTATAGGAAAATGTGGTATCAAGGGACCACAATTAAAAGTTCAAAGTAAAGTACGATTTCTCTTAATAAGAAACGTCTAATATTAAAAATAAATGGAGATACGTTACCATCTATGATACTATTTCTTTTTTAATTGTGATAGATTGAAAAACAATTCTGTAATACTATGAGACGTGTTCTTTGGCTTACTTATTAAGAAAAAAATCTTGATTAAATTAATTTTTTTAATTTTTTTTTGTTTATTTCTAGAATTAGGTGGCATAGTCAAGTATAGGATAAGATTCCAACAAATATTAAAAAGGGTAATAATATAAATTAAAAATCAGGAATTTTTTTTTTTTTTTTGTTCTTGGCCATTTATTAAAAATCTTTAATTATTTTTTTAACGATTTGTAATAAATATTATACGTACTATATTTATTAATTTAATCAAGATTTTTGAGTAATTGTGAATAGAGTGTGAGATGATATGATGTCCACGGTGTGGATCTCGTGTAAACGTGGCGGTGCTTATCTTTATGGTTTCACTTTTGATCAGAGGGTCACATGCGACTTTTATTATTAAGAAAAAAAAAAGAAAAAAAGAGAGAACAAAAGCTTTCGGACAAAATTAAACAAAGGAGAGAAAAAGCTTAAAGGAAAAAAAGAGAGGAAAAGAAGGAATGCATGTAGACAATGTGAACAAGAATCTGGTGAATAATTCAGGCAACATTAATCTAGGCTATACATTGGGGCCAAATTTAGCAGTTTCATTTATACTTTAACCCATCCCTCTAATTAACGAAAATTTTGTTGATATTTTTCTTTAGCATCAAACTCTCAAAATGTATAGGCTTCTAGTCTTTATTAAATGAATCCTTGTTTTTTGTTTGTTTGATATCGAATAGGCTTTTTGGCGAGGTATGCATTTCAACTCATAGTTCATTCACTATGGAAGAATGGAATAGTAGACGATATGACAAAGTTCCAATTTTATCCACTCAACGGATCTGCGGGATAGACAAGCAAGTCCGCAACAGGTTAGCATCCATTAGAGATCAAAGGGATTGAAAGTATGAAGGGTGTATGGCGCTTTGGTTTGCATCACGATAAGAACGAGTTCGACTCTTTGGTTTTTATTGTCATGAACATTGTATTGTAACCATTTTAACACAAACATTGCACTAGATGCCAAACAGTTTTTTTTTGAATAAATTTTACATTTTATTCTGAAAAAAAAAGATATTGAATTCAGTGAATATCGTTAAAATCTTGACAAAAAATCACATGAATAAGAATATTCTGACATATTCTAAAATAATGTTTCCATCTCTAAGCAAAGAAACAAAAGACTCCATGTAGTTCTCAACAGTCTGTTCGTTTCGTCGCCGCAGGCGGCGGCAGCGGCGGCGGCAACATTACCGCAGGTTGTTCACTAGTAAAAATATGGTGTATAGCTATGGAAAATTTTGTGACAAAGACCTATATTTCGTGGCTATATGACCAAACAGTCACGACCTGACACGAAAAAAAACCGTGTCTATACAATCGTGACTTAAAATATTTCGTGGCTTTTCGTGACATTATTGCCACGGTTTATACACGCATATTTCGTGTCTAATGAAGTCACGAATTATACATGTAAATGGTCGTGTCTTTTTTTTGTCGTGGCCAAATTAAAACGTCACAAATATTTTTGTGATTAATCGTAGATTGGCAAAGAAAAAAAAATATTGAAATCTGCAATCTGAAATTTTAAAACCTAATAACCAGAAATTTAAAATCCAAAATACACTATCATACATTGCCAAAAGTTTTACAAAAGATTCAAAGATTCCACGAGACTTACAAAAAGTCTATAGTCTTACAAAAGATGCAAATATTTTAAGAAACAAGCTTAAAATGAAAACAACAAACCAAGAGCATTAGACTACGTAACTAAGTGCTTGTAAAAGTTGGGTCACGAGTAGCACACCACACTTCATAGGCAGCTTGTTGAGCTTGAGTCATTGGTGGAGTTGAGGCAGTATTCGGCATTGTGGCATTCATGACAGTGGGATTGGGAGACATTGCAGTATGAACATAAGGTTGAGTATGATTTACCTGTTGGGGAGTAGCAGCCTAGGCCACATGTACTAGCCTTGCCACGTTGTTTGAATGAACTTGCGGACACAAGGGTCTATACCGAACCTGACATAAGAAAAATAAAAATCATAGACAAATAAGAGATATAGTTTCTATTTGTAGATGCATAGAAAGAAGACTATACCTTTATAGATTTTTGCTAAGTTACCATAAGGCACCATTGAGCTTCCTTGGATGGAGGTGTGGTTGGGCTTCTCTAGAGGCAGCACGCAGCAATGCATCTTCGGTTCTTCAGAAAATCACATTATAAAAGTCTAACACATTTCAGATATTTCAGAAAATTACAATATAAAAGTCTAACAAACACAAATTTTAGAAATTCACACTAAAAGCAAACACAAATTTCAGAAAATCAAACAATTTCATAGGCTAAAGAGACTATACCCAAACCGTAAAAAACAAAATTACTTTATCAAAGTCACAATATCACAGTACAAAAGCTAGAAATCAAAAGTATGAAAAAGTGATATTGTTTTTTAATTTGAAATCAAAGTATCAATTAATTTGACTCACCCCAAGTTAAGGACTAAGACCTTGTTTCTATAACTTCTCATTATCAACGAAAACAATAAGACCAGTAATGAAAAGAAGAAGGTCTAGCCCGTGTATCCAATCAAGGAACAAAATCTCTCCTCAAACCCTAAAGAGACGATACCCAAAAAAGACTAAAATCAAACACAAATTTTAGAAAATTAATCATGCAATAGGATAATCAAACATAAATTTCATTTAACAAACCCAAAACCCTAAGCATTTATAAACTGAAAAAGAAGAAACGTTTATGGAGAAAGAGAAGAAGAAGATCTACCCGGCAGATTCAAATCGGAGGGTCTTGAGCGACGACGGTCGGGGGCTTGGCCTGGCTTGAGGCTTGGCCGGAGAGAGACATCTCGATTCGAAGTGGAAGACAATTTGAAGTCTTTTTGCGAAGTTGGTTTGTCGGGAGAGAGAGACGAGAGGCGAGAGATGAGAGCAGAGAGTGAGTTATTTTAGATAAGTGTTAAAAATGAGGAAGAGATATTAGGGTTGGGATGAGGGTTCTGTCTTTTAAGTGGCTAAACCGGGAAACCAAATATTTTTGGTCTAAATATTTCAATTAACCCGGGAAAACCAAATAATTTTGATCACGGTTTGTCCACGGATGTTGTTCGTGAAATAAAAGTCACATAATTGGTGTGACCAAAACGTGGCTAGAATTGTCACGTTTTAACTATGGCTTTATCGTGGCAGTAAAAGCCACGATTATTCCACGAAACGGTCACGTATTTGAGAATTATTTTTTCCGTGGCAATCGGTGACATCTCCGTGATTTATTGAAAGCTAGACACGGAATGACCGTGACTGCGACGTGGCTATAGAATAAATTTCTACTAGTGGTTGTTCGTTTCGTCGCGGCTGCGGCAGCGGCAGACGCAACTTTTAATCGTTTGACGCTGACTTTAATTAACGTTCAAAATTTTTAGCCGCAAAACGCAGCGGTTGCCGCAGCGTTATGCCGCAGATACCTGCGGCGACCAAACGAACAACCTCACTTGCGTCTGCCGCTGCCGCAGGTACCTGCGGCAACCAAACGAACAGACTCAATATACCATTTTATCTTCCGCCTATAAATCCAATCTAACCCCTGAGTTAAGGCATATATTTTTCTATGAACCGTGAACTTTGATAAATTGATATTTGTAAAAATATATATTATGGTTGTCAATTATGATCGACAAGTTAGAAAGGGATACTTGTATCTTTTTCCAAGTTTTATATTTAAGGCATGGCTTAACTATATTTGGTGGACTTCAATGAAATATCTTTTATTATTTCTTTTTTTAAATGAACCACATCACCCGTTGAAAAATCACTATTTAAGATCATAACCATGTTTTGATGGATTTCTCCAAAAGAGGTTAGCCAAGTTAGACTACATTGAATTTCAAGGAAACTTATGTGGAGCCAATGGACCGGTGATAAAACCTAATTTTGTAAAGATGCTGAACCTTTACTTCTACATCGTTGATATACATGTTACAATTAATCTATTTATAGTTTAACATGACATTTATCACTAGACATGGACCTTATGTTACATGCCAGATGAAATGTTGAAGCTTGGAATGACATTGGAGTTTCCAAACTTGATCTTTTAAGAAATTAAGGTTCATAGCCATTCTAATTTAATTAGTGTAGAGTTTTGTTTAATTTAGTCAGGGAGTCCTTCCCTTCTTTATATGTTCTACTCATGGACTGTTCATAAGATCTGAATTACATCCGGGTCCACAAATTTCTAAAATATTGGGATATACCATTTTTCACAAAAAAGTTAGTTAAGTGGGAAACAATTAGAGATGTATGAAATAATACCTTGCACAAAGAGTTTCATACAGAATCAATAGATCATTCAATTTATATCTTGATCCCAATCTCATTCAGATGCCTTTAACAACACATCATGAGCCAAGAGTATGCTCATCGATGCAAAAAATGGGAGATGGAATTTTTTTTTAATAATTAAGAAGTGATCCAAATTTTACCATTCAACTAATCTTCTATGGTGAATGTAGTCGTCGAGTAGCCCACTCATCGGATTTTCTAATAGACTTAAAGCATTACATCATTTATATTTGCTAAATGTGAATGATTTAGATAGTTCCTGACGTAGACCTACATCGAAACTTCTCCTTATATAGGAACCACTAAACGGCTAAACCATTATCACTTGGTTGATGGAGGATTTTAGCTTGTAAGAAATTATCATCCGTAAAATATCTATTTTTATATACTCAAGTTACCAAATTTTTTTTTATTTTTTATACAAACCAAGAAATATAAAACTGGAATTATCTCTAAAGTTGTTTAGCTAACAAAGGTTTATTAAAAAAATTTAGAAAGATCAAACCTCTCCGTGTTTGGGTTTATACTTTTTAACGCGGTCCAATCAAAACATCAATTACTTCTTTTAGCCATTTATTAATGTAATTCTATAGATTTAAATTATTAAAAAAATTTTAAAAAAAAATTTATACACATAAATTAAAAAAGGTTATTTTCTTTTCCCATGCATTTCATGAATTGATTATTTCAATGGCTATAGTAATAAAATTTAGAGGTATACCACTAAATAAATATACTTTGGAGATACATACCATAAACAAGAGAACAAAAGTTGTTCACATGCGACTTTTATCAACAACAAACAAGAGATCAAAAGCTGAAAGGTAAAAGAAAAAAGTGAGGAGAGTGGGAATGAATGGACGTGGACAATGTTAACTGGAATCTTGTCAATAATCCCGGCAACATTAAATGTATGCTACATTCGTACCAAATTTTGCACTTTACACTACTACTAACTAGCCATAATTTCGACCACGTAACTCTCAAACCCCTAACTTACTCATAATTCATGACATCGATTAACTCTTGTTTAATTTCTTTGAATTAATTTTAGAGTGAGTAGTTTGTGATTTGGGAGAGTAAGAATTCTAAAGCTTTGTAGATTGAAAGGGAACGGTGTTGAATAAGCGGAGGAATAATTGTGATTAGTGCATAACAATCGGTGTAAAAAATGTTTTAATTGTTTGAAAATATAACAAACGGTGCATAGTAATAACTTGCTAGAAAAAACAACAACACAAAATAAAAAATACAAATAAAAGACTTAAACATAAATTATATGACTATTGATATCATTGGGAATAATTTTGTGGTCATCAACTAGGTTGCTATACATGGATAACATGGTGATCGAAATAGTTATTGAGAATACTAACGAACTTCTTGACCTCCACACAACCAGTATATATAAGACGGCCCCATGTGGCCATGTGGCCTGTGCACTATCTATATTTCGAATTATTGGCTCGCTTGCTTTAACAAAATCATCAGACATGTAATTTTCTTGGTTTCTCGGTTTAACAAATCCACCAGTCAACTCACAAATTTTCCTTGCATATTACAGAACATTTCAAACAATACAGAACCAAGTTGAACATATCAAATATAATCTTTATATATGACGAGACCTAAACTCTTTTCTGTATCATTTAATTATGGCCCACTAATATAGTTCAACTGTGAGCATGTCTTAACAAGTACCTTCTTCTTTAAGCTTTGTGATCTCAATACATTCAAAGAGATTTGTCCTTTTTCTGTATTTGGAAGAAATGCAAACGCTCTATGTCGGTTTTATACTTTAAAAACCTATACAAGGTCTCTTCTAACTAACTAACTAATGTGTTGTTTCATATGATCATCTATCTAGTAAGGTGAATTGGAAATTAAGTAATAGTAAAACTCAAAATGATCTAAACAGGAGCTTATTCTTCTTCCCATTCAACATCTTCTTCTTCCTGACTCATCTGTCCTCTCGGTTCCCTAACCAGATCATCCAATCCTTCCCTGATCATCCATAGGGGGATTTGTACCACTCTAGGATCTTCATCTTCCCTGGTCCGATTCAATCTTCTATTTCTAATACGTGCTTCCAATGACAATGGAGCCAAAAGACTAGCAGACGATATTGAAGAAGATGACGATGATGCAGGAGCGCTTGTAGCAGCTACTGTTGTGTTTGTACTCGAGACTCTCGACTCAGGTGTCTTGGGTCCAGAACAACTATGATCAGGTCCAAACCGATGTTTCAAGCAATGATCGATGCAGCAGTCTCGACATGTTATAGTATAAGAGAATGTCAAGACTTCTTTGCACCTAGGAACAGGACATTGTTTCTTCTTCTTGACAGCTCTTGAGGGATCACAATGTGTATTATTATTAACATGTTTATCCCAAGTTATGTTTGGATCTTCGTCAGGGTTTGGCCGAACTCCTGTATCACAAAACAGACAAATAACCTCTGTGATATCTCCTCTGTTTCCTTTTGGACATTCGTGTTTCATATAGATACGAATATACGATGATCTAGACAAAGCACCTGCAAAAAGTGTTTCAAAAGTTAGAAACTAGAGGGATCAAAAGCGAAGGAACCCGACAGATCTAGATACGAGGAACGGAGAGAATTAGGTTAATCAGAATCTTTACTTTGAGAACGATACGCCGATTTAATTTTATAACATTGAACTAGGTTAATCAGACACGGTACGGTTTAGAGGCTGAGTCTTTTACTAATTTCGTATGGATTTTCTTTAGTATTTAGTATTTACATTCTTGCTTGGGCTTTAAGTTTTGTCTTTGGTTATTTCCTTTTGTCGTATTTGGGGTTTTCGTCTTTGAAAATTAATAATTAATTGAAATGGTTATAGTAGAATTGGAATTTGTATTTCTTCTGAGATCGTGAGTATGAAAATAACAGGCGATAAGTGAGACATATTATTCTTACTGATTGTTCTGACCTAGTGAATATGTCTTCTCCTTCTCCTACGGAATGACCATCTTTTTTAGTACACTTGGAGAAAATTAAAAGCAATGAGAATGATTTCTAATTTTTCTTTATTTCTCTTTTTTTCGCTGCACAAATATCAAAACGGATAAATTGGCACGAATAGTTCGTTTCCAACCGTAATATGTTGCTTATATATGTAAATAATATTTTTCGGCACTCACTCATTTGAGTCTTATCAATTAAAATTGTTGACAAAAAAATAAGTATGAAAATAACATTTAATTTTTTGGTTATTTAATCGTACGTTTTAATTAAAATCTTACGACAAAAAAAATTTAGGTATCGTCCAAATAAAAGGTAAATGGAGTTTTTTCTTTATTTTTTCCAAACATATTATGAACAAATGTTGATGAACAAGTACCATCAGATGGTAATTTTTAGTATTTTTCCGAAGTATGGAGTACCTAATCCTACAAGAAATTCTGGAAAGTGAAATTTTCTCATAAATATTCCATTTACTTATTTCTTTTATAATAAAAAAGAGTAAACGTGTAGAAAACAATATTAATCTAGCTTATCTAGTAATTCTTTAACAAAAAAATAAAAAAATAAATAAATAAACAACTTAACAAACTGTCACCTTTATTTGGGGTCATCCCAAGTGTGCTTCCATAATTCTTGACAATGAGAACGTTCACAATATGCAACTTAAAAACATTTTTGTTCAACTTATATAAATCCAATCACTTACATAGATTCATATCAAATATAAACTCAATAAATCATTCCAATTCTCTAATCAAAATGTGGACCAACAAGTTCTTCTTCCTTCTTCCACTTGTATGCATCGTCGTGTTCGCTACAGCTCAACCGTTGCCATCACCGCAACCTTCCCAAATAGATTGTTGGTCATCAATAGAAGTTATTCCCGACTGTGTCCCGGAAATTTTCCGATCGATAACAAATGGACAGTTCGGGGATGTAGGTCCTTCTTGCTGCCATGCCTTTTTGGGTCTCGATGCTGATTGCATCCCTCAGATGTTTATCTTCGCTCCACTCATCCCTCCTTCTCGCAGACTCAGGGATCATTGTTCCAAGACAATAATTGTGCCATAATCCTTTTAAGACTTTCAAAGAGTTTGTCATTCTACATGTTTAAGACTCTAAATGTACTTATAGAGTTATGTTTCTACTTAATTAACTACGGTCTCTATAAGATATGTCTTTATTAACTTCCATGTAAACATGTCTTTATCCAGAATAAGTGAATACGTACTAGGATACGTTGGTTTATTTATAAAAATTGTACACATTGCATTTGCTTCACAACTGTTTGGAGGAGAGAAGTCCTTGATGGCCTAGTGGTTTCAATGGGCTTTCTCACACACGACTGGCAGAGGTCGCGAGTTCGACTCTCTGTCGGCGGGGTGGAACTGAAACCTCTCCAAATAAATCCTGTTGTAGATGGCCCCACGGGGTTTCTATGACGCATTAAGGATTTTCCTGGATATGGGGCCTTTCGGGGTGGGGTCAGTCACTATAAAAAGTTTACCCGTAACAGTTTTTAAACGCGTGAACTCACGCGACCCTAATTTTTCTCCCAAATAGACGATTTTTGCGACAAAACAGCCTTCGCCGCGTTAGCCTCTCCGGTCACCGGCGTTCCTTGCCGGTACCGTGAGAGGGCTCCTGATGTTTGTCTTTCTTCTTCGTAGTGGTGTTTGTTTGCTCCGTTGGTGGTGACGGCGTGGATCTGCTACTCTTTTCTGAAGTCATGTGTTGGTGGTGTGCCGTCGCGTAGAGAGTGATTTCTCGCCAAGGCGGTTGGATCGCTGCTGCCATGGCTGCTTGAGGACGGTGGCTTGTGTGTTTAGCAGCGTCTATGGTGGTTTCTTGGTGGTTCGTTTTCCTCTCTTGCGATGTAGATTTGGTTTCAGATATTGGTTCATGGTGGCTTGGTTGCGGCTTGGGAGCAGCTCAGTCTCTTTGCGGTGGTTGTGCTGGTGGCGTCTTTGGATTCCGGTGTAGCTAGCCGGTCTCTTCTTGCCTTTCTTCCTTTTCAGATTTGGTGTTGATCCGGTCATTGGTCTCGCCACGGAGTTTCTGTTTGTTGGTTTCCTCCTCGGTCTCTCCATCATCGATTTTCTTCTGCTTCTGGTTGCTGAGAGTGAGGATACGGATCTGTGACACAAGTGGAGGCTTCCTTAGCATCAATTTGCTTTGCATTTGTTGCTTTAGGTTGTTCGTGTGGCGGTTGGGCTCGCTGTGAGTGCCTTTCTTCGGTTACGGCGTGTCACCTCTGACTTGTGGAAGGACGTTGGTGTCAGTTTCGTCTTCCGTCGCTGCTAGTTTGTAGCTCCTCGTCAGGTCCCCTTTTCTCTGTTCCGGTGGTTCGATAATGGTGTTTTCATTTCGTGTAACAGTTTTTGGAGGTTGGCGTTAAGCCTCTGTGGAGTCTTTTGGAGAAGAATAGAGGCGGCGCTTTGGTCTATGTGGCATCGTTTATCCGTGGGAGATGGTTCCTATCGTTTGTATAGGAATGGTGATCGGAGGTGGTTTCTCTGGTTGCCCGTAGATGCTCCTGTAACCATCGGGTTTTTGTTTAAGTCCGCTGTTGTCATTGCGTTTTTGCGTTAGTTCGCGGAGAAGCTGTAGGCGCCTTATCCGAGGTTTTGAGGACGGGCTTCTGCTAGGGTATGCTCGTGGCAACTAGGATGGGACTCCAGCTCTTTGGAGTTGTGGAAATCACGCAAATTTCTGAGTTTCTCTTCTCGGAATCGGTGTTTCTTCTCTCGTTTCCGCTGTAGATTTACGTTATCCTTCTTTGCTGTTTTGTTATTGTCTGTCTATTCTGTAGATTTTATTTTTCCGCTACTTGTATTCCATGTAATTTCTGTCAAAACTTCGAAAATGGTATAAATACTTCACATTGTTACCAAAAAAAAAAAAAACTGTTTGGAGGACGTAGCAAAGCGGTTGTTATGGGTTGTAAATTTGTTATGGTCAGTCTTCAATGCAACCAATTTATCTTTCAAGCATATCATTCGTGGTTTGATTCAAAAGAGATAAAAAAAAAACAATCAATTTCCAAATCTGCAATTTATGAAGCAGACCAATATATCCCGGGTTTTAATTTTCTTTGATCAAAAATGTTGGATTAAAGTAAGAAAATTGCTAGTTAATTTACTTTAATTTCCAACTAGCAATGATAAATTTTAAATATAGAGAAAATAAAAGAACATTTGTATTAATTAGTTTAACAATTTCGTTTTACATTTGAACTTAAATTTTTTTTAAAAAAAATTGAAAATACTATCAGAAAATATTGGACATCGCTATTTGAACTTGGTTTTGGATGTTTTGTGTTTGATAATAGTTTATATCTCATTGCAAGTTTTTGTTTAAATGAATGTGGCAGATTATTTAAGAAAAAAATGATTATGATATCTAATGGTTGTAAGTAGATGATGATTGTAAGATTTCTAGCTGTCTAGTTCTGTAAAATTAAGAAAGTGATGATTATAAGAAATAAAGAAATGACATACTATTACTTTGAAAAGTAATATTTTGACTTATAAATCTGAAGACTAATTCTTAAAAATCAAACCTAATCCCTGAAATATTTGATTTTATCTCGGTTACTTGTATAAACAAAATTACAATGATCTTTACGAAAATATTTCTCGCAATTCGAACCAAAATTACACGCATATAACAAACACTATACAATCGCATAAACAAAATCACGGGATTCTTTATTTTACTTAGGATCATTGTGGATGTCTTAGTCTGCTCTTTCACTTTCCATATCAATGCCTTTATCTTATTAGTAAGATGTTTATTTGAGAACTGCTTAAAAAATTACACTTAAATCACAAACAAATCACAAGAAAATAAAACATCGAATGAATGTTTTGAAAAAAAAAGATTGTCTAGTTCTTTCTTTGTAACTGACATTGGCCATGTTCTTTTAACATGGCCAAATATTCCTATCTCTTAGTATTTGAGTCGAGGTCTTGTAGATCCCTACACCAGCTGGTCCAATTGGTATCTGGCTAGCTCTTGTTCTTGGCATTATCACATTCAAATTAGGAGTATGACGAGCCACAGTGAACAAATGCTGGAGCTCAGCCACCGTTAGTGGTCGTTGAGTAGCTGCCATGAAGATTGCGTGGACAACTGCATCAAAAGAATGCTAATCATCAGCAACTAACCCAATTGAGGTTAAGAAAAATGAAATTACAAGAGATTTACCGGGATCGTTAGGAGTATGTTGGAGGTTCACCATCGTGGCTGCTGGAAGTTAATCTGCATAAAAATTCATATCAGAAGCGATAAAGAACAAAGAAACAACATGATAAGCGATTCAGTTTTTAAAACTCTAGTTTCTTTAAGATAGGTATAAGTGAAAGAACATGTGGTAAGAATAAGTGTTATATAAATAAGAGAAGAGGTGATAAGGAAGGTTATGTCGAATCAAGTGGGAGGTTAGTCGCTATGAGACTATGGTGGGGAGAGAAGAATCTGAGGGAGTGCTGAAGATTCTGATCTCACTTTTTATTTGTTTCTTCATTTCTATTTCTGTAATCTAAGAGTTTGGAGTTGCTGGATCTTATTATTATTTCTGGATTTGATCTGAGACAAGCGAGTATTAATGATAGAGATGTCAATTGGGCCTCAAACCCGCGGGCATGGTCCGTTATGTCACTTAGCGGGGCGGGTATGGGCCTTTAAACTGATGCCCAGAAAAAGGCGGGTCTCGCGGACTCGACCCGTACGGTTTGCGGGTCAGACGGATTCTGTCCCATAGCGGTCGCGGGTTTGCGGGTGGTCCGTTTAATCTTTCATCTCCTTCCAAGCTATTTCAATTCTTCTCTAATTCTCCATACATTGATTGAATTTTGTAGTGAATCTGAACTCTGAAGTTATCGTGACTGACGATTGGTGTGAAATGATTGAGGGATGGCATATCGATTGACGGGAATTGATATCGTTTGTGAAAATTTGTTGATGATAATCATTCTGGTCATGAATTAGGCGTTTCTTTAAAGAATATTTTGGGATAATCATTCTGGTCAAGAATTAATCATTCTAATCATTCTGGGTTTGTGTGAGAGTTTCAGTTTGTTTTTGAGAATCAGTTTCTGGTTTTAAGAATATGTTTTGGTTTTGATTTGGAGTCTTAACATATAAACCATACATTCACAACACTATGTCACCATCCTTACGAAGTCAATTTATATATGAAGTTTATGTCTGAACATTGGTGTAAACGAATAAATTATGGCCTTTTGATGTGTGGAATGAATCGAATGATAATCATTCTAGTCATGAATTATGCATTTTTTTTAAAGAATTCAAGCCAAGTGTATCTTTGTTGAGTTTTCATAGCTTGTATTCATAGATTTGTTTCGTAGTAATTTTTAGCTGGGTTGTAGAACATAGTATTAAAACATAGAGAATTTCTTGCACGAACTGAACCTAAAATCGTTGAACCAAGAATGCCCGCGGGCCGGACCGTCAAACCGCTGGGCTATGCGGGGCGGGTATGGGCTTGTGTTTGTAACCCGCGGTCGTTAGCAGGCAAGACCGTCGCGGATCAGATTTAGAAAAGGCCCATCGCGGTCAGCCCGTCTGCCATCTCTAATTAATGAGATTTAGCTTTTAATCCATAGAGTTTACAAGTTAAAAGCTTATCAAAGGGTGCGGTGAGCGTAGATCAAACATGTGACATTCTTCAAATGGTGTGTCGTGACGTTCGGATCAAAACAAGCTGTTATCATTTTCATGATTTCAAATCTGAGTCAACAAGTGTCACACAAAAAGCTGTTGCATATCAAGTATTCGACATGATGCTTCATAGAAAGCACAATTACAACAACATATATGTTGAATTATTGCAACAAATTTCATTGTTGTAAAATCACTAATTTCTTGTAGTGATATAGGAAGAAGGTCAAGGGCTTCAAGTCTTGGAAAGTCAAGTTCAATAGCAGCCATGAGATAAGAGATTGGATACATGACCAATTATTGTTGGATACAAAAGGAGTTATTTCAAAGCTTCATCACTTCAAAGGTGCAGGCCTGCAAGGTGTAGCAATATGAACAAACCAGTGCACTAGCAGAAGCACAAGGATGATAAACTATAGGAAATTTCAGACCTTAGCTTAGTGTATTGGTCAGTCTTCGATGCAACCAATTTATCTTTCAAGCAGATCATTCGTGGTTTGATTCAAAGGATATAAAAAAAACAATCAATTTCCAAATCTGCAATTTATGAAGTAGACCAATATATCCCGAGTTTTAATTTTATTTGATCAAAAATGTTGGATTAAAGTAAGATAATTGCTAGTTTATTTACTTTAATTTCCAACTAGCAATGATAAATTTTAAATATAAAGAAAATAAAAGAAATTTTGTATTAATTAGTTTAACAACTTCGTTTTACATTTGAAGTTAAATTTTTTTTTATAAAAATTGAAAATACTATCATAAAATATTGGTCATCGCTATTTGAACTTGGTTTTGGATGCTTTGTGTTTGATAATAGTTTATATCTCATTGCAAGTTTTTGTTTCGATGAATGTGGCAGATTATTTAAGAAAAAAATGATTATGATATCTAATGGTTGTATGTAGATGATTACTTGTACGGTTGTAAGATTTCTAGTTGTCTAGTTCTGTAAAATTAATAAAGTGACGATTATAAGAAAGAAAGAAATGACATACTATTACTTTGAAAAGTAATATTTTGACTTATAAATCTGAAGACTAATTCTTAAAAATCAAACCTAATCCCTGAAATATTTGATTTTATCTCGGTTACTTGTATAAACAAAACTACAATGATCTTTAAAACAATATTTCACGCAATTCGAACCAAAATTACACGCATATAACAAAAAATATACAATCGCATAAACAAAATCACGTGATTCTTTATTTTACTTAGGATCATTGTGGATGTGTCAGTCTGCTCTTTCACTTTCTATATCAATGCCTTTGCCTTATTAGTAAGATGTTTATTTGAGAACTGCGTAAAAAATTACACTTAATTCACAAACAAATCACAAGAAAATAAAACATCGAATGAATGTTTCGAAAAAAAAGATTGTTAGTTGTTTCTTTGTAACTGACATTACGTCCAAATACAATCAACATTGTAAAATGATTAAAATAATGTTAAAACACATGTAACAAAAAGTAACAATTATCCAGCAAAAAATGTGAATCTTCCTGACATGTAGATGTATCATATAACTTCAAAGACAACTAGACACAAAAGAGAAACAATGATTTTATCATTAAAAGGAAGATACTAAAAGAAAACCATGATATCAAAAACATACCCTTTGTGCTGCAGCAGCTATGGTTATACCGTCTCCCCAGTGTTGATCACTGTTATTCAACATTTACAAAATGAATAAGTATGCATAATTTAACAACACAAATAAATATGTAACTATTATCATCATACCTTGCCATACTCGTTAAGTATTCTTCATAACTAATACCAGCTTCAGCTTCAGCAAAACGACGGTACCTTAACCACTATAGTATGAATAACTGTTGCTTTTTTATTTAAATTTTAATGTTACACCTCTTAGGATTTTGATTTACATGGATCAAATAGTTATTTTCACTTCTTTATTCTACCGTCCATTAAACTTTAGGACCGGAACTAATGTAAGACTAAGATGTTCTCTTTGTAAAAACATTTTAAAAAAATTGGTCAACCAATAATAAAAAAACAATACGTGGTTAATAAAAGAGTTCAACTCCTGCTGGGATTAATGGGCTTAGGGCTGATCCGTGTAGGCCCATGTAAAAAAAATTAAATATCTTGATGAGAGGCTGCCGTTTGGAAAACTACGTGTCATTTTTTATGTAAGTAGGACCCACTTGTGATTATCCGCCGCACAAAAGTGTCTCCTCCACTCCACAAAATAGCATTCCCGGCGAGAGATAGCGAAGAAGACTCAAACAAAAAAAAAATGGAAGCAATGCTTTCTCATCAGCACTTTCCCTCCTCCGCCATTCAACGGCGGCTCTGTCCGTTAAACCTCCACAATAGACTTACCAGACCCTCTTCTTGTCTTCCTCTTCGTGCTCAAAAGGTTTCATTTTTCATCCAATTCAATCTTCTTCTTTCTATCTTAGCCTCGGAATTGTATACAATAGCTTTTCAGCTTCAGGAGTTGGGATAAAAAGTCAGAATCGATGTTAGGTAGGTCCTCTCTAGTATCCTGGAATCGTTTTTATGTTGCTTGTTGAAAGTTGAAGACTTTGTGCACTTTAGGACTCTGTGATGTTTGAAGAAACTATGTAGTTATGTTGAGAACTAAGTAGCTTTTTTTTTTTGGCTAGTCTGGAATCACGGAAGGTTCTTCTGATTCGGCATTGGAGGGTAAAGTAAGTGATCTCAAGATTAGTGAACAAGAAGTGGGAATGTACCAGAATGAAGTAGTTGAGAGTCAAGGTATTAGGATAAGGAGAAGACCACCTACTGGACCTCCATTGCATTATGTTGGACCTTTTGAGTTCCGTCTCCAGAACGAGGGTAACACGCCTCGTAATATCTTGGAAGAGATCGTATGGCATAAGGATAAAGAAGTTGCTCAGATGAAAGAGAGGAAGCCACTTTATACACTGAAGAAGGCTCTTGATAATGTTCCTCCTGCTAAAGACTTCATCGGTGCTCTTAGATCGGCTCATCAAAGAACGGGGTTACCTGGTTTAATAGCTGAGGTTAAGAAAGCTTCTCCAAGCAGAGGAATCCTGAGAGAGGATTTTAACCCGGTAAGAATTTACCTCCTTTATCACATTCTGTTAACGTGAATAAGTTTCGGGATTGAAAGAATTACGTCTGAAGGCTTGAAATCTTAGGTTGAAATTGCACAAGCTTATGAGAAGGGTGGAGCAGCATGTCTTAGTGTTTTGACAGATGACAAATACTTCAAGGTAAGACCATGAAGAAGATGTTCTTTGAGACCAACTGAAATTTGAAATACCTTATTCGTAATGAAGCCGTAATCTATCTCCATATAGGGAAGCTATGAGAACCTGCAAGCTATAAGGGAAGCTGGTGTAAAGGTTCTTGTTTTCTCCTTTTTCTTGTTTCTCTGTATAATCCTGTTCAGATACTTTGTCATATAACAGTGACATGCAACGTTCTGATGTCTTGTCATAATAAATGCAGTGCCCTTTGTTATTGAAAGAGTTCATTGTAGAGGCATGGCAGATATACTATGGTAGAAGTAAAGGCGCCGATGCAGTTTTGTTGATCGCTTCTGTGTTACCTGACCTTGACATCAAATACATGATTAAGATTTGCAAAATACTTAAAATGGCTACACTTGTGGAGGTTTGTATGTGTTTCCTCTGGGAACCACTTTCAAATATGCCTCAGTGAATAATTCTGCCTCTTCCTAATCCCAATTATTGTATTTTCTGAATTGGTTTGGTTACCACTTGCCACTAGGTTCATGACGAAAGGGAGATGGATCGTGTTCTTGCAATTGAAGGAGTCGAGCTCATTGGCATCAATAACCGTAACCTTGGTAAACGCTTGAACAAGACCTCCACTAAAGCTAGACATACAATCCTTCTTGATCCGTTTTATCACCCTTTCTTTCAGAAACATTTGAGGTAGATCTTGGTATCACAAAGAAGCTACTTGAGGGAGAGCGTGGCGAATTGATCCGTCAAAAAGACATCCTTGTAAGTAGTATTCTCTTAACCCTTACAATGTTGCACACACCTTACTTAAAGTTTGTCTATCCTCAACTTGTCTTTACACGGTAGGTGGTTGGAGAATCTGGGTTATTCACTCCCGAAGATATTGCCTTTGTTCAAGAAGCCGGTGTCAAAGCAGTGAGCTTTCACAAACACTATGGTTAAAGATAACATTACTCAAAATGCTAATGGTTCACCTGATCTTAGCTCCCATGTGATTTTCTTTTTCTGTTATTAGGTTCTAGTCGGCGAATCTCTTATTAAACAAAGCGATCCCGGGAAGGCAATAAGCGCCCTTTTTGGAAGAGATGTCTCAGAGTGAGTCCCGAGTATAAACTTTTTGTATAGAGAAAATCTTCGTTGTGTCTCCCATTGAAGTCTCTTTTTTTCTTCAAGTGCCGCTCAAGTGTGCAGAGGCTTTGTGCCTTTACAGTTTACAGAAATGTTGTCATACATACACATTGTGTACTTAAATTCACCTATCACATGCCAAATCTTGGTCGACGTTTCAATCAATTTTCCGACACTACACGAGGATAAATCATTAACTACGATAAATCGGTCCATAATTTATAACTGACTGTCACCAGTAAGAAAAAAAAAGAAGAAGCCGAGTTCATATAAATAAATAGACTTAACATCAACGATCACTCCTTTATTGAGAGACCAACTAACATCAAACTTGAAATGCAATTACTGACTCTTGGAAGTTGGAAGAGAGATAGAATCATCTATTTAGTTAACCAACCTGAGAAAAAAACACATATGAGAGGAGATCATGAGTTCCTTTCCCGCATTTTATGTTTTCAATCTATGGAAACTACGCAGAATATGAGTTACCTGGTTTCATAATGCATCAAAGAAGTTCAAGAACTAGAGCAGAAGCACCTCCTCCTCCGTTGCACACTCCTCCCACACCGTACTTTCCGTTTCTCTTCCTTAGTATCCCAAGCAATGTGATTAAAATACGGGCGCCACTGCATCCTAGAGGATGTCCTAAGGAGACTGCTCCTCCATTTACGTTTACCTTCTCCTGTTAAGGCAAAGAGAGAAAAAAAACCATGTTCGTGAAACCACTTGAGTAAGTTTATTGCGAAGATGATGTTTTTAAGAGATTTGATGATGCAAAAGACCTACCGGAGAAATCCCAAGTAGCTTTTGATTTGCAAGTGCTACAACCTGCGAAAAAGGTCAGTTTAGTAAGAATTAGCCATCGCAAATGTTTGTTTATTCTTTAGAGGAAGGAAACAGATTTCTTACTGCAAATGCTTCATTGATCTCATAATAATCAACTTGAGAAGATTCTAAACCAGCATGTGCAATGGCTTTTGGTATAGCAAGAGCAGGAGCAGTAGTGAAAAACTCTGGTTCCTGCAGGGTTTGGGTCACACTTAGTGAATGTAATTAGATTGTATTTAAAAAGGGAATGCGAGATTATAAGTAACGTACCTGAGCTGCGTCACCATACCCTTTAATTTTTGCTAATACTTGAAGTCCTAGCTGAAGAGCCTTCGCTCCGCTCACTAGGACAAGGGCAGCTGCACCATCACTGTCAAAGAGAGACAAAATTTACTTAGGAGAAAAAGAAGTTGCAAATCTAACCAAGATTCACTTCATAGGTTGCATGAGTTCTCTAATAGTTGAGAATATATATATGGTCATCTAGGAAAAACACCTTATGCTAGACGCATTTCCTGCTGTAACAGTCCCTCCATTCTCTTTGAAACTAGGACGGAGTTTCCTCAATTTTGCAGCATCAAACTGAGACATTGACACATCATACATGTAGCAAATCATAACAAATTAGATTCACTAGAGTATAAATGCATAATCTATACACCAAAAGGGCACATAAATCACCTTCCCAAGACCTTCGTCTTTGTCAACAATGGTTGATGGCCTACCTCTTCCTCCAGAAACTTCAAGCTGCATAACCAATTACCTTAGTATATATTTACCATGTATAACGCATTAACCAAAAACGATACAAAAAATACTAACCGGGACGATTTCCCAAGTGAAGGCGCCAGCTTCCTGGGCAGCAATACCACGCTCAAAACTCTGAACTGCATAGTCATCCTGCATATTCATCAATAAGACACCAAATCAACTCACAGTTTCGGAGAGACTGGTAAACTATCATATGGCTAGTTATCACGGCATCAAGAACAATAAATAAGACACTTGAATTATACAGAAGGTCAATGCACAGTATCTACCAATAAGAAGTTAATGGGAGACAAATATGCAATAAGCATCACGAGTCTTAATTCAAGAAAACTAAGGATCAACATACTTGCTGCTCTCTTGTAATCTCAAACTTCTCAGCGCATAATTCTGCACAACTTCCCATCCCACAGTCATTATAGACATCCCATAGTCCATCCTTAAGCATTCCATCTACTAAAGAATCATGACCAAATCGAGATCCTTTCCTGCATAAAAAATTGAATAAGAAACAATGATGCATATAGTAGAAACACCAAATGATTCCGTAAAACCACATCATTTTACCTTGCTTCTGCCAAATATTTAGGTGTATTAGACATGCTTTCCATACCACCCGCCACAACTACATCATTGATCCCTAACTGGATACTTTGAGCAGCAATCATTACAGCTGAAAACCACCAAACAAACCCGAAAAACATTATCAAATGCATCAAATCAAAAGTCTAAAAAAAAGCAGAGTCCAAAAGTCCCAAAGTTCTCACCTTTCATGCCTGATGCACAAACCTTGTTAACTGTAGTACAGATAACAGAGTTAGGGATTCCTGCACCTAAAGCAGCTTGACGAGCAGGAGCTTGACCCAAATTAGCACTAAGAACATTGCCAAAAACAACTTCTTGAACAAGAGCTGGATCAACATTTGCTCTCTTCAAAGCAGCTAAATCAGTAAAAAAGCAACAACAAGGGCACGTCATGTACACATAAAGCTAAAGACTTTGCACAGAAACATTATCTGTTTTTTTTTTTTTTACCTGCAATAGCTAAAGATCCAAGCTTTGTGGCAGGTAAAGATGAAAGAGATCCAAGAAAGCCACCCATTGGAGTACGTGCAACACCCACAATGCAAACATCTGATTCATCAACATTCATGTATCAAAAAAGTTTTCATCTTTCAAATTCAGTTTACCAATGAAAGAGTGTTGTTACCTCTAGGATTCACAGATTCTGATGTATGGGCCATTAGTAATCTACAAAATGGTGTCAAAAGTCAACAAGGGACCAATCTCATAAAGAGTCAGATCCATTTGGGAAGTGAATGAGAAATGCAGAGATCTATGTGGGATCGTTTACCTTGATACTTCAATTCCAGAAGAGAGCGACGAATATGACAACGAATTCTACAATATAACTGGAAGAAAGAGAGAGAGAGAGAGAGAGAGAGGGTCCTATAAAAGAGGACGCTTTCTTGTGATGTTGTTGTTGCCTTGTTGGTGTCGTTGGTGAATCAGCGACGATAACTACGATGAAGAGCAACACGACGGCTCTGTGATCTGTCTGTCCTTCTAATCTCTAATTTTTTTAAAAATAAATTGTTGTTAATTTACTGTATCAACCCTTTCTTCTACATACATAAATAAATCCTTATAAGAAGCAATCTACTTGTATTTGGAAATTAATTGCACATGGAAACTTTACTTATTTACGCAAATCCTTATTTTAAATATATTTATTTGTTGTTTGTTGACTAATGACTCAATATGGTGGGTTGGGGATTGGGACGAAAATTAATGGGTTAAAAATTGGAAACAAATAATTTGGATGGTAAAACATTTTATTCAAATTATTGTGAATAAAATACGGAATAAAAATTTTGGGTTAGAAAATAGGTTCAAATTTGTAGGCAATTAAATATTTCTATATTTTTGGGTATTTTGAAAATTTTCAAGAAAAGTAAAATACTGATATGGATAATATGAATAAAGAAATTTTCACAAAAGGGACAGATTTGAGTTTTTGTGGGAAAACGGTCTTTTTCAACCTCAACTAATTGCTGGCGGGTTTTTCCAACCCAAACTATGACCCTCGGTCGATCTCAACCCAAACCCAAAAATAATTCAAAATCGAAACCTGAACTAATGCAAATGAGCCGATTTCAACACGACGCGAAACAATGTTAGTTTGGAAACTAACGGTTCTCAAGGCTATTTGATTTTATTTTCAGGATTTGTTGAATGCTGTAAAGAGAGAATTACCCAAGGTTGAGAAACCGTTAACTTCCGAACTAACACTGTTTCGCGTCGTGTTGAAATCGGCTCATTTGCATTAGTTCAGGTTTTTATTTTGAATTATTTTTGGGTTTGGGTTGAAATCGACTGGGGGTCATAGTTTGGGTTGGAAAAACCCGCCAGCAAATAGTTGAGGTTGAAAAAGGCAGTTTTCCCGAGTTTTTGTCTCACCAATTGACAAAGTCAAGTTGAGCTTTCATCATTTAGCCATTTGAGCATTTTCTGACAAAAATACCCTTAACTACAAACTGTTCTCGTTCAGTTACGTTTGTGCTTTTTTTTTTTCCTCACTATGTGTGAAAACAAATTATTGAGGAAAACAGAAGAAGAAGGAGAAAACGAAATCGAAAATCTCAACTTTTTAATCTTCGAAAATCTTAGTGATAATCGTTTTCTTAAGATCTGAATAATCTCTCATTCATCTTCGATTGAGAGTTTTTGAGACGAGTAAGTGGAAACAAATTACATTTCCCTCAACAAGCAAAATAAAACAAATTTCTCGAGATTTTCAAACTAAAAATATGCTAGATTTACAAGATTTATATGTAAAAAGCATTCAAATCGTAAAGAGAATAAGATTATGAGATAATTGTTAACGACGGCTACAAAATTAGGGTTGCAGAAGAGGATACTCTACTCAGGTTGAAGATGACTGGAAAATTACAATTATACCCTTCATCGAATTTCTTCTGTGTACGTATATGCAATTTATGGTGTACGTAGTATTGATTATGTGTACGTATAAATATGTTATATTATGTTATATTGTAAAGGCGGTGTAGGCAATATTTATTGTTTTTGTACATTAAAAACTTTTGGTTATTTTGATTAACATTTCACAACATAGCTTACCAAAATTAGAAGTATGGACCCGATATGAGAGGATAATTTTGTTCTATGATCAAATGTTTATCGGTTAGATTTTTTCTTTGGATTTTTAAATTTTAACTACATATTTATTTACCAATATTGTTTTTTTGGATATTTAAATTATGTTAAGTAGGATTTTCTCTAGTTAAATTGCAAAATTTATATATGTTAAATTCTGACAATTCAGTATAATGTACATATCAATAATAAAAAAATTAACAATTAAATGATTTGACTCCAAAATCTATCAAGTTATTTTGTTCCTTATTCATATATCTCAATCCCATGGAGTTCCCTCCATCTCTCTCACTTTTGATGAAATCAGCTTTAATTTTATTAAGAGAGAAAACAATCTTATTGCCGATGCGTTAGCAAAGGCTGCTTTATCTTCAATTTCCTCTGTACCGGTCCTAATTTAATGAAAACCAACCATTTTCGACAAAAAAAATTCATATATCTCAATAAAATCTACGAATATATGGTCCAAGAATATTTGTTTCTCAAACTTCTGCAAAAACGTTATGTACTTACATGTGTAATAATGTACGTACATCTTTATTGGTGAGTTAAAGTTGTCGAGATAAATTTATTGATACAATAATAAACCAAAATTGGCCATGGTGGAATGTATTCTACGACGCTCCTACTGGAGTTGAAGCCATTGTTATTTGTTTTTTTTTCTTCTAAATACACTCTCAACAAACAATGTCTCTCTTATCGTATTAATTTATATTTTTGTCTCATCAACTCGGGCATTGACTTAATCATCGAAGACTAGAGCAAAAATCCACACAATTTCCAAAATTCATGTCTTAGCTCCTGGTTATGACTCACAAATGGTTGAATGTCACCATTCTCTCTAAAATGATAGATGCTTTTTCAATTATGTACACATTAATTAGTATATGTAGATGTTTCTAATAATCAACTGAATTTTCATGTAGCCCCACAGTAAGGTGAGTGTCACCATCATTTCCTACATGTCCTATCTTATATTTCTCAACAACAAAATCAGTCCATTTGTTATAATGTAAACTTTGCCACTACCTTTACTACAGTTTATAGTCGTCATCTTCATCGTCCTCTTCCTCATGTTCTTTCTCGTTTTCGTCGTCCTCATCCTCTTTCTCTTCATCCTCTTTATCGCCCTCTACTTCTTCTTCCTCATCTACTTCCTCATTGTTTTTACCTCCGACCCATCGTTAGTTTCATCAGCAAGGTCCTCCATCATGCACACACTATTCACACTTTTCTTAACGGGTTAAACAAAACGACACATACATATTTACACTTGGATCCCTATTATGAATAAAAAGAATGTTTCACTTGTTTGTGATAGTTTTACTTATCTTCTCGCAAGACCCCACACATGGGATAATGACACCATTCTCTCCGGCATGATCACTACCTCGTCCCTCACGTACACAGTATTACGTACATAGTCTCCAATGGATGTACTTGTGTACGTTAACTTGCTTAATATGCATGTGTATGCACCACCTATATATGTACGCTAGTACATTGTCTCAACAATGATATTTGTGTTGTTCTTCACATACATACTCATCATGATAGTTCGTACTAGTCCTAAACATTCAGATATTCGGTTTGGTTTCCAGTCCCCTATTGCACTATTTTACTTATGTCTTATTAGTCAGACATTGGTTAAATTGTCGCAGAATGGAGCAAACTCATTCACAATCACTATGGTGTACTTTGATTCAAGTAAAACCCCCTATAATGATCATCCAATACCAAACTCCACACCATTACCATTCACTTCACATCTACCATGCCCATCTGTATTCGTGTACGTCAAACATTCACCTTTACATACTTCATTGTGTACATAGTTAGTAGTGTACGTACATTCTTCCAAAAATCATGTCTTATCTCCCGGCTAGGAGTCACAAATGGTTGAATATCGCAATTCTTTCCAAAATGATCGTTGCTTTTTCCATCACGCACACGTTCATTAGTATAAGTACATATTTCTATTAATAAACCGAATTTTCATGTTGATCTCACAGTCGGTTGAGTGTCACGAACATCCCCGACATGTCCCTTGTTATATGAAATTTTCGCTAGTACCTTTACTTCCGTTTATAGTCGGTTACAGGACATTCCCTTACTTAACTCATCGTCATCTTCATCGTCCTCTTCCTCATCCTCTTTTTCCTCTTCGTCGTCCTCATCCTCTTTCTCTTTATCCTCTTTATTGTCATCTACTTCTTGTTCCTCATATACTTTCTCATTGTTTTCATCTACATTTAGAGCCTCCAATATGGTCTTTGTTACGTTTTCACCCCGAACCATGTTAGTTTCATCAGCCAAATCCTCCATTATGCACATACTATTCACACCACCTTTTGCGGATTGGACAAAATGACACAAACATGTTTACACTTGGACCTTCACTATGATACAATTTTCTCTTTCATGATCACTACCTCGTCTCTTACGTACACAATACTACATTTTTACGTACATAATCACCAATTACGTACACCGTTTAGATATTTTATCAGTTCCGGGTTCAGTTCTTATTTTTCGAATAGGTTCGGTTTGATTCTTTGTTTTTAATATTTTTTCCAGGTGCAGTTCATACATGGTTTGAAATGTTTTGTTTTTATGTTCAAAAACTATTTTAAACTTAAATAAACAAATTATTTAGATATTTATGTACATATATGTACACAAATTACTACCGTGTACGTACACATGAGTACATGATATTATTAATCTCGAATTATTTTCAACAACACGATTAAATTAAGAAATAAATTACTATTCAAAGTTAAAAAAAAAATATATGAAAATGGGTCTTAAAAGATAGAAAAAAATGAATTTTAATTAAAAATCACAAAAATAATAAATCTATATAAAATTGAAAAGAGAGAAAAATGTGAAAACAAAAGAAAATGAATAATAATAATAATAATTTTATTTTAATTTATTTTTCTAGTTTTAATTTTTATTTTCGTTTTTTACATTGTAGTTAGGGGTGTTAAAATGGGTCAAGATTCATGGGTCAACTCAACTCAACCCATGAACCCTAATGAGTTGAAAATTTTGAATCAAATGAGTTATTGAGTCAAATGGGTTGGTGGATGAAATGAGTTGGGTTGTAATGGGTCAATGGTTTACCCATTTAACCCATCAATTTTTGTTAAATTGATTTAAACCAATCCAAATCTCTAAAACGATTTCAATTTGAGTCTAACCAAAACTTCTAAACCGATTGAATATAATCCTTAATTTTCCCGCCAAAAATGTGAATACACCATTTTCCCGCCAAAAATATAAATTCGTGATTTTCCCGCCAAAAAAGTAAATCCATAATTTTTCCGCCAAATTTTTTTACAATTTTTAACCAAAAATGAGAAAGGATAATTTTGCCTCCAAAAATGTAAATCCGTGATTTTCCCGCCAAAAACGTAAAATCCGTGATTTTCCCGCCAAAAACATAAATCCGTGATTTTCCCGCCAAAAACGTAAATCCGTGATTTTCCCGCCAAACACGTAAATTCGTGATTTTCCCTCCAAAAACGTAAATCTGTGATTTTCCCGCCAAAAACGTAAATTCGTGATTTTCCCGCCAAAAGCGTAAATTCGTGATTTTTCCGCCAAAAACGTAAATCTGTGATTTTCCCGCCAAAAACGTAAATTTGTGTTTTTCACGCTAAAAACGTAAATACTTGATTCTCCCGCCAAAAAAACGTAAATTCGTGATTTTCCCGCTAAAAACGTAAATCCGTGATTTTTCCGCCAAAAACATAAATCTGTGATTATTATTATTATTATTATTTTCTTTTTATTGTTAATTTACTTTAATTATTAATTTATTTAAATTATTAATTTATTTATTACATTAATGGGTCAACCCATTTAACCATTTATTTTAACCCATCAAATTAAATGAGTTCATAACTCATCTAATACATTTAGCAAATGAGTTGAGTCAACCCATGAACTCATTTAACTTCAAACTCATTGGGTAATGAGTTGAGTTGGGTTGGGTTAACCATTTTTGACACCCCTAATTGTAGATAACGAAAATGTACTGTACATAAAGTGTGTACTGTAGCTAACGAGATACTGTGTACGTAACCAACGCGCCTAACTAATTCGTTCGCTGTTGCTGTACACTGGTTTTGCTGGAAGGGCAATTTCGTCCAAAAATGACATAATTGTTCAAACTTGAAAGCTCTCCCCCACTTTGTCAAAACGTGAAAGAAAAACATGGTCAATGGGTCTGGCCGGTAATTAACCCATATGAATACTCCATCACACACCTTATCCAATTACATATCAGTTAGACTACATGGGTGATTGGTAAAGATTTTCGAGGCTTTAAAAAATTTTAAAAGTCCTAACAGTCATTATTTTTCAATCACATTTTATTGGTTTTAGTTAATTTAAAAGTCTCTACAACCATTTCTTTTTTTTACTCTTTAGTTTTAGTTTTTTTCTAAAGTCACATATTTCTACCTTTCAAAATAAAAATAATAAAAACCTAAAGTTTTTCTTATTTCCTCTTTCCAATGAATATAAAATCTCTCATAAAATTCTTTAAATAACTAATTTCTTAAAAAATTCAGTTGATTTACAATGGAATTTTTTTTTCTTGTTTTATTAAGGGTTTTGTGCAAAAAAACCCCCCAACTCGCCCATTTTTGCAACTTTACCCCCCAACTCGCCCATTTTTGACAAATAATATATCAAATCGAAGCCCTCGCGATGAAGAGTTCAACTCTACTTTTAGAATTTAAAAAAACCAATGTATGTGACCGAAAAAACGTTTGCAATATACGAATAAGGGTTATATTGCACATTATTTGGGACTTCGTAGTATTAATCTGCATTTTTCGGAGATGGAGGGTAAAGTTGCAAAAATGGGCGAGTTGGAGGGTTTTTTTGCACAAAACCCTTTTAATAAGATCCATTTCTCCATATTTTCGATAGTTATTAAAAATCATAATTTCTACAGTCAAATGTTTTACCAATCGGTTATAAAAAATTTTCAGTCAAAGTCTTAACAGCAAAAGTCTCTACAGCCAAAGTCTATAAAGCGAAAGTCTTTAAAGCCAAAAATACAGTCGTTACCAATTGGCTGCATAGTTATCATTTATATTAAACACTCCAAAAAATGATTATTTGAAAGAAAACAAGGGGAAACATAGGTAAATAAACCCTCACCTTTTCTAAAAATATAGAAAAAATCCTCGATTTTTTTTGTGAGTTTTTAAACCCTCACTTTTACATAAATGGTAAAATAAACCCTATAAATTTTTGCTATCCTATAAATTTTGTAGTTTATATAACATAACTTCTAATAGTAACAAAAGATGATTTGCTTAATCTCAAGTAAATGGTGGATGAATTTTTATATCGCAAAAACCTTAATATTAGAAGAAAAAAATCGCAAACTCGAATTTGAAAAAAAATAAATCATAAAATAAATTGTTTTTGTTTGTTGCTGTTTTAATATAACAATTTGTTTAAATTAAATATGAGTTTATTAGTAATAGGGTTTATTTTACCATTTATGAAAAGGTGAGGGTTTAAAAACCAACAAAAAAAAGTTGAGGGTTTTTTATATGTTTTAGGGAAAAGTGAGGATTTTCTGTCTCGAATTGGATAGAAATAGTTGAGAGAGAAGGAAATCGAAATAGCTTTATTGTACCTTCCCCTAATAGAAGTTAAACTTTTATGTCTTAAGTTAATGAAACTGTTCTGGGACAAACGAAACCAAGATAGATTTTTGTGCTCATATGAGCTTATTAACATAGAAATCTAAATTTGAAAATAAGATAGTTCATCAAGTTTTATTGTGCAAGAAATAGAATAGAAGAAAATATTCTGATTTTCACCAAGATTAAAGTGATTCTTTGACTGATCTCATACAAAGAAAAAGAGAGTGTTCAACAAGAGGCAACTCCTAAAGATACTTCTCTTCTTTTTATTACACAAACTAGATTTTAACTCGTAGTACATTGCAGGACGGTTCGTTTTCTAAAAGTAGTGATTTTAAAAATTTAATGATTATTTATTATATATAAAAATTTGCAAATTGTATCATTTTATAAAATATTTATATTTTATAGTTTACAATTGTTATTAAATAACGGTATACCACCAGATACTAGATGTAGTACGGGTTAAATTTTATTTATTACAAAATTTATATATTATATATTTTAGAATAAAGTTATGATATATTATAATAGTAATTGAAAAAATATAATTAGATTGTTAGCAACTTGGATATAATATTAGAATGAATATTTTTTTTTTTAATTATACTCAATTATGGATATATTTTTTTAAGATATGAAAACGGAAAATAAAATTATTTTAATAAATTAATATGGTCTGAACAATGAGTTAATTTATATTAACAACCACAAAATGAGATTGCATATAATTCGGTAGATCAAAAATCAAAATATTATAAATGAATCGCTTCTAAAACGTAGATTATTTTTAATTAATTAAGAAAGTTAGCTATTATTTGGAATTAATTTCAGAAATTCTTTTTTCAATTTCTAATTCTTTAGTTGTTGAAATAGAGATTTGTTTGAGGTAACTACAAAATTTACCAATTATTCGCGTAATCGAATATGTTATGAACATATATTTAGTATATAATATACCAAATTCTACCCGTGCGTGGAGTCTATATTTTTATTTTAGAATCCCAATAAAAATATTGCGTGCACAATCTATTATTCATTATTTCCAAAATTGCTTGCAAAATCAAATTTTCAAATATTTTGTGGTGTCAACCTTATTTAATCTATCTGATCATATAATCTTAACATTCCGTCTATTATAAGAATCATAATTTTATATCATATAATATATTACATTTAACCCACCGCCTACTATAACTATTTTAAATATATTTTTTTAGAAAATCAAATTAAAGTATTTATAATTTTTTTTTATCTTTTTAATCTTTTAAATATTTATGATATTCATTAAAATATTAAATTAAACTATTTCTAAATGTTCCAAATTAAAATCTTTAAAAATATTTCTTGTAGTATATAAAATTATGAATTTCAAAAAAGAATTATATGAAATTAAATAGAAATATTCAAACAGTTATAAGGATCATAACTCATTTGTTAATATAATATATTATATTTAACCCACTACCTATTATAAATATATTTTTTTTAAAAATCAAATTAGAGTATTTATTGGTGATATTCTTTAAATATTGATGATATTCTTGAAAAATATCAAGTAAAACTAATTTTATATGTTGTAAATTAAAATAATTAAAAATCTTATTGTAGTATATAAAATAATACATTTCAAAAAATAAATGTATGAAATTGAATATAAATATTCAAATTCTGACCCGTTACTCAGTCGAAATTTTTGTTGAACTTATTTTTGGTTAAAAGAAATATATTACTCAAATGTGAATTTTTTACCTGTTAAATTTTTTTCTTCATAGATTTAACAATTTATATTCTTTTTTAAAAATTCAAATTTTGGCATATGCAGAAAAAATCCACTTTTTTTTGTTATATGGATGAAATGATTATTTATTTGTTTCATAAAAATAGAATCATATAAAGATGAGAAGTGAAATATAATGATTAATAACAAATTAATATGGTAAGTTAGATATCAAATCTTATATGTTAATTTTGATTGGTCATTCATTTTTTTAAGTTAATAATATATTTTCGTTTTTAATAATTAAATTTTATAAATTAGTTTAAATTTTATAAATTAGTATTTGACTTGTTTATCCTTAATGAGCTAAATTAATTTACTCTTTATATTTTTATCTCTAATGGCATTCTAATGTAATAACTTACAAAGGGGAAGGTTATTAAAGGGTAATTATAAATTGTACTCCCCAAATAATAGTATAGGATTTTTGGTTTTATTCAATCTTATTTAAATCTGGCTGATTTGATATATTTAATATTTGTGGTGTTAAAAATAATAAACTAAATATTTAATGAGAAATTGTTAATAATGCCCTGTTTCACACACCCTTTTTTAACATTGCCCCTTTTTGCTTGCCATTTTTAAAAATACCCCTTAATTAATTCAAATATGACCAAAGTACCCTTGCTTTCATAACCTAAGATCTGCACGGTTCTCTCAACCATTCTCTCTCTTTCTCTCAGTTCGATCGGCGACGATTTTCCGATCTCGATTCCGATATCAAATCGGCGTCTCCTTTCGATTTCGCTTTCTATCGGTGGTAAAATCTCGTTGTTCGTTTTCGATTTGATCTGTTCGATTTCGATCGGCGTTAACATCTTTTTGTAAGTTTATTCCGATTTCAAATCTCGATTCCGATTTCAAATCTCGATTCCGATTACAGATCTCGATCTCGCTCTCATTTCAGATCTATTCTCTCTGTTCCGATTTCGCTTTTCCTTCTGTTTTCGAGTCCCACATCGATTCCAGGTTAGATTCCTCTTCTGTCCCCTTTTCATTCAGTTTTCGAGTCCCACATCGATTCCAGGTTAGATTCTTTGTAAGGTTTGTCTTTAGAGGTTAGATTTTGTGGTTATGTGGTTCTGTTTTGAAAGGTTTGTCTTTTACAGGTTAGATTCTGTGATTCTGTGAAAGGTTTTTCTTTTAGAAGCTTTTTTGATATCATTTTCGACTATTAATGATTGATTTTACTGCTTGATTTTGAATTCTGGATTTTACAACATTTTTTAAAGGTCTTATATGCTTTTTAAAGGTTTGTTTCTCTTAAACTTTTTTGCTTTTGTTTTACTGGATATGGTTTTATACTTTTAATGCTTGGTTTTTACGCAGATGTCTAACAATGACCCATTGGATTTTACAACGTATTTTAAAGGTTTTACATGCTTTTTAAAGGTTTGTTTTTGACTGTTAATGATTTTAGTGCTTCAACTTTGTGTATATCATCTCTGATTTATTCAACTTCTGGATTTTATAATGTGTTTTAAAGGTTTACATGTTTTTTTAAAGGTTTGTTTTTACTGTTAATGATTTTAGTGCTTCAACTTTGTGTATATCATCTCTAATATATTCCACTTCAAACGTTTGGTTCCATGACAAATGGCACAGACTCTCAGCTAGCATAGGTCCTTGCAGATTGAAGCAAAACACCTCAAGACCAGCATCCTCGATGTAGTCAATCACGTAAAGTCGCTGTAGTTTTGGGCATTGCTAAGAAGCTTGACAAGATGAATCAAACATGTCCAAACTCTCCTAACTCGTCTTCTGATACGATTCCATTAGTTGGAATAGAAGAAAATTTGATGATGATTTTGTTACATGTTGTTATGTACCAAAAAGTTTTTACTCAACTTTTATGTGTCTTTTGTAAGTTTGTAACTTAAGAAAATTCCATGTAACACTATTGATTGTTATATTTAGTGCTTTAATTGTTAAAGTGATTGCTATTATTATACAAGTGACTCAATGTGGCTCAATACATGTGATTTGATGAAATAGTGAAATAGTGAAGTTAATTTTACAATGTATTTTAAAGGTTTTACAATGTGTTTTAAAGGTTTTACAATGTATTTTAAAGGTTTTACAATGTATTTTAAAGGTTTTACAATGTGTTTTAAAAGGTTTTACAATGTATTTTAAAGGTTTTACAATGTATTTTAAAGGTTTTACAATGTATTTTAAAGGTTTTACAATGTGTTTTAAAAGGTTTTACAATGTATTTTAAAGGTTTTACAATGTGTTTTAAAAGGTTTTACTAGATATTTTAAAGATTTTACAAGGTGTTTTAATGATTTTACAAAGTATTTATACGGTATAAGATGAGTTATAAAACTTTGAAAATATTTTATAAAGGTTTTATAAGGGTTTTAAAATTTAAAGATTTTACAAGATATTTTAAAGGTATTTGAAAGGTTTACAAGGTATTTTAAAAGGGTTTACAACATGTATTTTAAAGGTTCGACAACATATATTTTAAAGGTTTTACAAGGTATTTTAAAGGTTTTAAAAGGTTTTACAAAGTATTTTAAAGGTTACGTGAATTTTAAAGGTTTTACAAGGTATTTTAAAGGTTTGACAACATGTATTTTAAAGACTTTACAAAGTATTTTAAAGGTTATACAACGTGGATTTAAAAGAGTTTACAATATATTTTAGATCACATCCACAACACAAATCACAATGGTTGTTCTAAAGTTCTTAAGAACACAAATCAAAAACACCAAAACCACATAAAACTCAAACTAATAAATATAACATCAAGTCTTAAGATCTTCTCCAGTCTTAAAATTTTACACAGGTACCCATTAGGCCATTATGCAAGAAGCCTTTCTTCTCCGGGAAACAAAAAATGTAATCCACTGCACATAAACAATAATCTAATCCCATGATTCATCACTCTGCAGCAAAAACAACAATCGATTTTGAAATCACAACTGACAAAACTGAAACTGTGAAATAAAACTTAAACCGAAGAAGAAGAGATTAAAGAGGATTTTTGTGTGATTACAGAAAGTTGAGAAACCAGATCGAGGAGATTACACAGTTAGACAAAATTCTTAATCCTATTCTCCACCAAATCGAGAAAATAGATAAACACATAAGCGAATCTCTTAAAAATCAATTGATGGACTAACTCAATTCAGATATGTGAAAGAGGTAATGACAGATTGAGGCAGACTCGGATCTTGGACTGCGGACACAAATCGATGACCAAATCGACTACGACGACGACGAGAGATGAAGGATATCCTCGCCGATTTAACTCCCGGCGAAGCTCTGGTCGGCAAAGATGAAGATTCTCGACAGATTGAAGATGAGGTTTTGGTCTCGTCGGTGGTGTGGTGACAGGAGACGGCGTGAATATCAAGCACATGGCATCGTCCGACGACGGTGAAGATGACAGGAGATTGACCTTTTGTTCGTCGGCGGTGAAAGTGATGAGAGCCGCCGAGATTTTTGGTTCGTGCTTGTCTGGGGAACAATTTTGTCTTTTAGGTCAAAGCCTCATTAAGGGTAAAATGGTCAATTTCAGGGAAGCTATTAGGGAGGGGGCATTTTTGAAAAGGGGTATTGAAAAAGGGGCATTTTTGTGAGTCTCCCATATTTAATCCGTATTGAAGAAGCGGGTTAATGATATTTTAAATTTTGATTAATGTTGACTCAAATCCGTTCCGCCATATAACCCTTTCCCGCAATATAATCCATCCCTTGTTATTTTAATTTTTTTTATTTGTTCCAATGTTCATAATATTAGAAACTTTTTTTTATTGATTTTAGTTATATCAATTATTATATTGATTTTAGTTATATCAATTATTATATTAAAAACTTTTTTAAAAAATTAAAATTTAATATTTCAGTAAAATTAAACAGTTAAACTAAAGACCGAATTAAACCGTATACAAACTTTTAAATTGGATGCTTGTTAAGTTAAGCTTCTTTTTCGTTCGGATTTGGATTCATTTTGATCTTATTTATAATATGATTCTAAATCATTGCCTAAACAGTTTAGCCGATGTGGGACGTTGAACACACATTTTTCATCAATTGGGTAATATATGTTCGTTTTTAGAATTTCGAATCACAATATATGTAGAATAAAAAAATTGAGTTTTTTTATCAACGTTATGTATTAAATGATGATTCAAAACAGTTACAAAAGTCAAACAAAAATGATAGAAAAATCATAATTTTAAATTTTAACCAAATCTTCTAAATATTAATATTGTCAAATATGGAATATTCGGTGTTAGAGTTTGGTTTCTTATACCCAATCCAACGAAAAAATAGAATATCCGGTGTAAGAGTTTGAAATAAATTTTGTACCGGATCGGATACCAAAAATCTCGGATAAATTTTTAACCCATCTTGTACAAAATGTACTTCAAAAATACTAATATAGATTAATATGAATCTATTATGATGGAAACCTTAAACACATGGGCTAGTGGGTTATTTCTATAACAATGATTGGATTGCTCTAATAATTGTAGTTTGTTTGACAAAGATTTTGATTCCAGTTTTATTTTTTATTCGATAATCGATTATCAAAACCTAACTTAAACCCAAATTTCGACCCAAGTTCAACTAACAAACACAAACTTAACGAATGGAATGATACAGATTTTTCGTCTCGAAATGGACTAGATAGTTGGGAAAGAATAAATATATTAACGTGAACTCTCAAAACTCTAAAAATTAATTCTTTTTATGAGGTCCTATATATTAACGTTAACTCTCAAAACTCTAAATTATTTTTTCCATCAAAATCATGGCTTCAATCAACCTGTGAAAAGGCAAAATACGAATATAAGTATTGTACTAATACTGTTCATCCGGAATATCTCTGATTCAAACATATTTGTTTGTAGTGTATCATATTACCTGATGCAATTTTTAGTGATGAATCAAATTCATGAAGTAATAAACATTTCAATATGAAATTTATTTGTTTTTGAATAATTATGTAATACTTTTTTAATGGTTTTATTATTAGTTGTATTTAGAAAATTTAATATTTTATCATAAATTTCATCCACTGATAGGTATTCATCCATGACAATCCTTTTATCAAACTTTAAGAGGCATTCAAAATGAGGGACAATGGCATACGCCCAACAATCCAAACGTGCTTGAGCAGCAGAATATGAACCTAGAATCCAAGGATTCTTAATTCTCCAAGTAGAGAGTGTGATATTCTTCAGACTTTTACGCAAACTCTTTCGTAAATTTGGAAAGACAACAAACGGAAACAGTTCAAAAAGTCATGGATCAGTCAACAACTCATATGAAGGCCAGTGTGTAACCTTGTGAATAGCCTGCAAATTGAAAAACAAACGCAGAGTGAGTGAGAGATAGAATTTATAATTATGTAAAACTTTTTAATGGTTTTTATTATTAGAAATTTAATATTTTATCATAATAATATAAAATTTTGATGTTTTTACATTTTTATATTTATAGAATATTTTATTTTGGTCATTTTTTATTTAACTCCTATAACACATGCTGGTTAACCAATAATAAAACTCCAATAAATGTAATTTTTAACCGTTAAATCAATAGTTTAAAATCATATATATAAAAGTTGGCCAACTCTCTCCATATGAGTGCCACATCATCACATAAGAAAATGACATGTGTCATTCTAAATTATTTAAATAAAAAAATTAGCAAAATTAATTGAGAGAAAATCAAAAGTCTTTTGTTGTGTTAAATTCTCTATTAATCTCACTCTTAATTAATTTTTTAAAAAATAGAAAAAAAAGTAAAAGATCTTACTAATGTATCAAGCATTACTTTCATTCTACTCTTCTTATATTATTAATTTTTTTTATTGATGGTCATTACTCGATAATGGCTAAAAAATTACTTGTGTTGTAGTTTATATATTTGCTACCTAAGTTTATGTTACGTTTTGTGAGTATGACATTCTCTCTTTTTATTTTCGTGCGTTATGATAAGTTGGTAACATTGACACACAATTTTTTTCACTCAATGGTCTTTTGAGACGTTAGACATACCAAGAAATTTAAAACACGAGACTCTCTCCTATATGGTTGTATGCAAGGAGAGAGGTCTAAAGTGTTGACTTAAAGTACTTGCATATCATGATGTTGTTGGCGTACTAGACGACGAGAGAGTAAATGGAACAAAGAATTGTTTGTTTAGAATTAAGTTAGGCAAGCTTCAAACCACATAAGTAACAAAATTACATACCATTGTATCAGTATATCATATATTATTGTTGTATGTATTCATGATAATGAAATATTAGGATCGTAGGTATATAAATAATCAGATTTATACATAAAAAACGTAGAACTAATATTTTGAGTCAAAGATGAATCTAATCATAAAAATTATAACTATAGAAAATAGATATGACTTTATTAATTATATAATAACACACACAATAACATAAAACGCAACAAAAACCATATCAGATTTTTTTTGCAATTTTTAAAACAAAAACCCACGCGTAGCGTGGGTATTCATCTAGTGTATAATAACTCTTGAAACCACAATTGTCCGGCTCTATAAATTTCAACAGTTGCAACTGCATCCGCTGCACTTAAACCACTCAAGCTTTTAGTAAAATCCTGGTTTGGCCAAGAACCGATTACGCGACCAAATCTTATATCCGACGCTAACCATGTGGAAACCATTATTTATCAATTGAAATCAAAGCCCGACCCAAACCCAAATTTCAAATTCGAACCCGAACTTAACCGGAAATCAAAATCCGAAAACATATCTCCTTAGAGCAAGGTTTAAAGAAAGCAATAACAAAACCCTATCTCTCGTCTCGTCTCCCAAACTCTCGCCGCCGTGAAAACCCAAATTTATCGACGAAACCATGTCTACCGGAGAAGAAGGTCACATGGCGATGGCAGATAGAGGCTCTAGAAAGAGAAGAGTCGGCGTAAAGAAAGGTACTAAAGCGGCGAGGAACAAAAAGTTAAAATCAAAACCTTCTTCCTCTGATAGGTTTAAGGTTACAATGAAGAATCAAAAGCTATTTCAGAAGAGAGCACGAGACTACAATTCCGATGAAGAAGAAGAAGAAGACGAATCGAAGAAGCAACCAGAAGTAACAATTCGTGAGAAGATCTTCTCTGATGCTAACATGGGACCAAATTACGAAGAAATTGAAGAAGAAGATGGTGAAGATAATGATGAGAATTCAGATGGTGAAGATCATGGAGAGATTGAATCTGGAATCACTAAGTTTGCTACTGATGGATGTAATGCTTTTAAAATTGCTTTTAAAGCTATTATGAAGAAGACTAAAGGAGATGATACATTGGTGAGAGATATGAACTAGTTTCTTGAAGATTCTAAGTTTGAAATTTTGATTTGGGAAAAGTGTTGAATAGTTGTTGGTGTTGTGTGTTAACAGGGTCCAGTTTTATCAGCACATAAGCATCTTATTGGAGAGAAACTAGCTGAAGAAGAAGCTGAAAAGAAAGCTAAAGGTCAAGCTAGAAAGGCTAAACATTTGGTATGAGCTTGTTTTTTTGTATTCACTATTCTTTTGTGTTCTTGTGTGTGTCCTGTTCTTGATGATGATGATTTGTTGTAACAATTGCTTTTTTTAAGATTGCTGAGAAAGGACATGTTAAACCTGAAAGTTATTTGGATTCTCATGAAAAGATTCTTATTGGTGTTGCTACTAAAGGAGGTATTGTTGCTTATGTTAACTCTCTGTTTCTTTAGATTGTTTTTTTTTGTTTGTTTTAGTATTGACTCAGTTTTTTTCTCTCCATGAACTCGTGGAATCACAGTGGTCAAGCTTTTTAATGCTGTAAGTTTGTTTCTACTTCTTTTTTTGGGGTGTTTATTATCAGAGAGTGAATCCTCTGATTCTAAATTTGTTGTTTTCAAATAGGTAAACAAGGCTCAACATGCTCAGAAGGGTTTGAATCCTTCTAGATCTAAAGACGCTAAAGGTAGGCTTTAGATATTGATCTTTGGCCTGAATCTTTCTGTATTACTGTCTTATTCTTTTCTTCTAAACCTGGTTTTGTGTTTTATTGTAACATCCAACAGTGCTGAAGAAGCGAAGAAAAGAAGCATTCTTCTCTGAGTTAGGGAAAACAAAAACAGACCCCAAGGTTTGGCATAGTCTCCATATCTCTCATTATGCTTTATCTTGAGTGTTTAACCCTTTGCCTTTAGATGAACATAAAAACAAGTTAGTATTCTATCTTGATCTAGCTCCTATAGAGAGTCACGGAAAGAATCACCTCATGAGTGAGTGATAGCTGTTAGTTATAAATCAAAAGTATCCTTGGTAAATTACTACTGAATGTAGATGCAAGTTAGTATCTTGTCTTGAGCTGGCTCCTATAGAGAAAGTCACGGAAAGAATCTCCTTCGTTAGTGAGAGCTGTTAGTTATAAGTCTAAAGTATTGTTGGTTAGTTACTTGTGAGTTTCTGTTGGATGGTGCAGGCTCAAAAATCCGAAGAAGAAGCTCCTGCTTGGGCTCCTCTACGAGATAATTACATGTTAGCAAACCCAAAGCTGAAGGACTGGGACAAAAATCAGGTATCCTTTTCATTCATATCCGCAAATCTGGAACTACCTGGCTTATCGATATATACTCTTTGCCTGAAACTCGAAATTGAAATGTCTGCAGGAAACAAAGGAGGGAGATGATTTTGCCGCTATGTCAGGAGATGAAAGTTACGAAGACTGAGTACTTGTGAAATTGCTTAACCAGTAGTTACTGTACGAGCAAACCTTAATTTTGTTTTTGTATCAAGCAGATTCTTATCTTATCAATATGAATGAATGCATTATCAAAATACAGTGGTGATTCTTGTGGTTAAGCTTTTGAAGAATACACTTGTTTTGTTAGTATCATATTATCCAATACCGTAAATATAGAACATGGCCTCTATGATACTCCAATCTTCTACATGATTAATATTTATATGACATTAAAAACAAATATACATGCGTTGTTTTGCCTTGGCACAATAGAACAAAATTTAAGGATCATGCACCTCAATCTGTAGAAGAGTTTCACTGTGTCAAGGTCATGCTGAAGCAGCCTAATGACAGAAGAAGATAACTAATTTTATGCATAATTGAGGTAGCAGAAGCATGCGCCTTTCTAAGCAAGTATGAAGCTTTTGAGGCGGAGAACTCGTGTTCCCAATCAACCAATAATGGCCTCCAGATCCACCGCTGCCAATTAGTTGCATCTCTGTCTGATATCTCCACTTTGTGATTCTTCATTGTTTTTGGGGTCTTATCCTCAGTAGCTTCTTGTTGGGCTCATCGGGTCGTAATCATAAGCCTCACCAGACTTTACAAACCGTCCTTTCACACGCCGCCTCACATCAGCCCTTTCTTTCCTAGAGACATACCTCACTCGCTTGTCAAACCTATTTATACAAAATGTTAAAAGTTAGCAATAATAACCTTCACTGATGATGAATTTAATTCCTTTCAATGTGGTTGTATACTTACTTGCGAGCCTTCTTCTTTTCCTTGTAGCGCATAACAGCATTGTTACGTGTTGTTGCATGTGAGGAAGCAATAATGTCCTGTGCTGTTGGATGGCACCATGGTTGTGGCTCCCTTAAAAGCTGCTTCATCGATGATGCCCCACAATCTTGGAAATCTCCAGCATTACTTTCTCCCGTGATGCCAGAGAAGGAGATATTCGAATGAGTTGGCTTTGATGAATAGCAAATTATTGGCTCCGTTCTACAAGTCATGAACGAATCTGCAGATGCATTATTGCTTACGGCTGGCTGCTGCATTGCGTTTCCTTGGGTTGAGTCCTGAATTGAGAGAAACACAAAGAGAGCATAAGGTTCACACAAAAAATCATCCTTAACTTTAGTGATACTAGTCTCTGATAGAAGAAGAAGGTTGACAAAACCTCAGGAGCTTCATCTTTCTCGAAAAGACTTCCAATTCCTCCGTGTTCGAAGAGATATCTTGATGAGTTGAAGGCTGAACCAAAGAGTTCTTCATAGTTCTCAAGAGCCAAGTCTACTTCATCTGTAATGAGATTTCCATTAAAGTCATCTTCGCATACTCCAAGCTCCTACAACCAGTACAATCATAAGAAACATTTAGACGCTAGTCTCTTTCAAGATTCTACCACAATATGAAGAAAATCATGTGAAAATACCTTAGCCAATGATGAATTTTCTGGAACACTAGAGTGATCCATACCTTGTGCAGCCGAACTGGTTTCAGGCTGATCTACATTAACATTTAGGACACCTGATTTTTCTCCTGTGCTATCTTCATCTATAGTCATCAAACCCATTCCTTGTTCACAAGCAGATTCTCCAGCAGAAGAGATATTCAAATCCATAAAGAAAGACCATATGGAGGATAATTCAGCACTCGAGGGACAACCAGAATAACAATTGATGGTTTGCCTTTTATGATGTGAAGTAGTAGTAGTAGAATTCTTGCCATCATGGCCTAACCAATCACAGTTTTGACATAAAGAAACCCTCTCATCACTACACCGAACAGATGCTGGCTGTGCATTACACCTCTCACATACCAAAGTCCGCGAATGACGTTTAGATAAAGCATTAGCAGAATGAACATTACGGTCACACGAGAGACACAAACATGCTGCATCAGACCGACAATACACCATTGATCTTTGTTCATCACAGAAATCACACATATAACCCATCTTTCAAACTGAACCAATCTAAATGTTTGGCTCAACTGTCACACTGAAGAAAGCAAGCTCCTTTCACTAACAAAGAATCAAAGCCCTTTTGGTTAGTCCCTTACTCCCTTATATCATAATCTTACCAAAATACATTAATATAACTAACAAAAGATAGAAACTTTGTAACAAAAGCAAGTCCAGAAATAGATAAAGATCCAATCTTTTTGAACACTTCTTGATCAAAGATCGTATATTCCTATCTATGAGACTGCTATAAATCAAAAACCAATCAAAAGAGACATCAGAGAAACTAATTAACATCACAGAAAGACTTCAAATTTCAGATCAACATGTACCAATCACAAAAGTGAACTCAACAATTCTAGATTTCTTATTGTTACAAATCAGAGAAGTGAAAGAAGATCCATTTTCAAGAATCAAAACTCAAAAGCAAACCTCACTCAAATAACAACACAAGGGTTTTAAAGAACTCACGTAGGAGAGAGATCGTCAAGAATCTTCTGAAGCAGAAACACCAAAAAGGAATGCTTTTTGAAACGAAGAAGCTTGAGAAATCGATGATTCCACAACTTCTTCAGCAAAAGAGAAATAGATGGATAGACAATGGGTGGGTTGTGTCTGCAAAGGGACATGTAGGCAGGCAAGTGACATAAGCTGATAATTCTCGAAACATTGGGTAAAAAGTGTGAAAGAACCCATTTTTTAAGGACCTTAAAGATATTTTATGAGTGTGAAGCTACGCGCTCGCGTGTAGACAAAGAGTGTACTCGCGATCTAGAAGGCACAAGTGGAAACTTTTCCGATTCTGGATTCTCAAAATCGTCCTCTTTTAGATGCTTTAAGGCTTTTAAGCCCAATCACAACAATAGTCTTTGCTTTGACTTTATAAAAACCAAAATATCTTGTATTTATTTTATATTTTTTTTTAGTTTTGAGCAAAATATCTTGCTTAAAAAGAAGATATTATTTTTCTAGGTGAAAAGAAAGAGAACACCAAATATAACATCTGGCAAATTAGAAACGTCTACACAAAAAGATATTTGTGTATCTGCAACACTGACATGCGTGTCAGTGTCCACTCTTACCTATATTATTATATTAGTTTTGACAAAATATTATATTAATCTGACTAGTTGAAAACTTTTAATTTGAATAGGATCTAGAGAGTCACCAATGATTTTGCCCAAAAAAGAAAAAGATAGTCATTAGTCACCAATGCTAGTGTTATTAAACGTTTAAAGATTTTTCATAATTTTTTTGCTTCATGTATTTAAAGGTAATTTAGGTAAACTACACGTTCAAATTTCTAGTATACATGCTCTCGAAATTCTATCATTTGTTTATATAGACGGATCTAGAATACTGTAGAATATTTTTAAATATATTTCTAATAATTATCTCATTTATGTGTTTATGTATAATAGAAAACTGGTTAATTTGGTTTAGCAGTCTCTCTACATATAAACATAGGTATCATAACATTTATCATTATGAGAGTCAATATATAATTCTTCCAATCTCTATCTCTCATCAATCTCTACATGGTATGAGAGCCACAATGATCTAACGATCTGCCCCGTTCCTAGATTTAAGCCAAGAGCTTCTTCTCTTTATTTTTGTGTTTAATCCAAGTGCTTCATAAACATTCAAGTTCATCATGAACCTCTGAATCAAAGCAAAAATGCTTCCATAATTCAAGTCTAACAATATACCTTTAAATCAAGCCTTAAGTGCTTCTAAAATAATGCTTCTATTTATTTATTTATTTTTCACTTTAAAGAAGAAAAAAATCTCTTGTTTTCTTAAGTAGTAGAGTTTTATCGTTTTCTTAATTTTATTGGTTTCAAAGCTTATTTACTTCTTTAATGTTTAATCCAAACAAAAAGAAAAGCAAAAAAAATATATAGACAGGAGCCTTCATGTGTTCTTCTCGACACAAGATTAAACACTTTACATGGCTTCCACCATCCGGTCTCGATCTCCACCAGTCTCGCAACTGACGTCCTAGTCCAGATCTCTCACTAATACAAAGTCCCCACCGTCACCACTTCACATTAACAGTCAATTTCAAACCGTTGATTCTGCTATCTTTCCATCACTGTCTTGAGTTTGAGGGGGCGTATAAAAAGATCTAGAATAATCTAGAATATCTTTGAATACATTACTAATAATTATCTCATTTATGTGTTTATGTATATTAGGAAACTAGGTTAATTAGGTTTAGCATTCTCCTCTATATATAAACATATGTATCATAACTTTTATCATTATGAGAGTCAATATACAATTCTTCCAATCTCTATCTCTCAACAATCTCTACAGTTTATGATATAATTTCTCGCGCACTGATTTGGAACTAATTAAAAAATAGTTAAGATGTTAAATATTGTAAATATTTATGGAAAATTTATTCAAGTTATTCCCTAATCCTTTCTCTTTTTACAAAGTCAAAACTCTAATAGACTAATGGATATCTACATATACATTTTTACAGCAGATTTTGGTTTTTAATTCAAATGGGTGGGTTTTGACCCGGTTTAAAGCTATTCGGATCTAGGATAAGAGATTTAAGGAAGTTTGTAATAAAAACAATCCCATATTTGTCCAACAATAACTCTTATATTTCTGTTTATTGTTATTCCTTAAACTAATTGCCATATTAATCGTACCGTAATAAATTTTATCTCTAATTGATTTCGAATATTTCCACAATCTAAACTAATTACTATCACATGCCTTATCTCATTTATTGTTCCTAAAATCTTGCTTAAATCTCGATTTTAAAGAAACCAATTACTCTATATATATTTTGAAATTATTAAATTTGGATCCTTTTTTTATTTGAACGGTTTATCAAAATTATATTCCTATAATAGATTTTAAAACATTAATGCACTATTAAGAGAATATGAATTTAAAAGGAAAATATTTGATATTAATACTCCTAATAAATAGCCGATTTTAATGGTAAAAATCTTTCATATTAATGCTCTTAATAAATATGCAGATTTTAACAGTATATAATAATAGAAAAATGAATATATTGTCTTATATAATAAAAAAAATATTTGATATATCAAATATAAAAAATACGTATATATATATATATATATATATATATATATATATATATATATATATATATGTATAGCAAAATCTAACACCAGTTTAATATATAACAAAACTTTAAAAATTATGTATACGGTAACTATAATATTCTTTTTTTTTAAAAGATATCTCATTAATAATTTTCCTTAATTTTTAAATAAATAATATTGAAAATAAAAACTTGCTTAACACTCTTAATAAAAAAAAAAGAAAATTTGTGAAAAATTAATAATCTATATTGTTTTCGTGAGCAAGATTTTAGGAGTTAGTTTAAACAAAATCTAAACCAAACCTAATCGACTCTTCTATTTAAACTATTATTCTCTACTTCTTTCACAAACTCAAATCATTTGTTTGTTTGTTTCTCACTTCTTTGACAAACTAAAAGATGATCACAATGTAACCTAATCGGGTCTGTGAAAACTAATAGATCCGAATCTATTCTTCTTCATGTCTTCTCCATGGTTATATAATTTGTTTTTTTTTTTCATTTTTAGAATCTATTGGAGATCTTTTCATTTACAAGGTATTCTTCCACCATGTATCTCCGTTGAGATCATTTAAGAAATTTTTTTATATTATGTTCTTGATATAAAATCATATAATGACCTAATTATATTACATTTTTTTCCAGATTTCTTGAAATAAAATATGTTTCTTATACTTTTGAGATCTTATATTTTTTGCTGATTTCAGATTACATGTTCTTCTCCAAACAAGTATCTCTGGTGAGATAATTTTTTTTTAAAAAATCTATTATGTTTCTGGTACAAAACCATATAACGACCTTATTATATTACATTTTTTTGTAGATTTCTTGAAATAAAATATATGTCTTAAACCTCTTGATTTCTTATATTTTTTTGCAGATTTCATATTAAATGTTCTTCTTTTCTGATGAGCTATTACTTTTTTGTTTTTCAAGAAAATTTATATTTCTTCTCAAAACAAATGGTTTAACTTCACAATCTTACAATCCTATATAATGGTAATATGTGAGAGTGAAGCTTCCATGGTGATCACTCGGCGAAGGAAGCAAAACTACATTTCAATGTTTATAAACAATTTTAAGAAAAATAAATACTTTGTTTATATCCAAATATATAATTGTTCTCTTAAATCAATATAATAGTCTATTATTAATAGACATTGAGATGCTTTTCTTATTTATGTGCACCCATTTACATGTGTTTTACTTCTACTAGGTGGCATGTCATAAGAATATAATCATAAGACATAAATTCAGGACGTAGAAAGTTTTGTTCAAGGTAAGACATAATTTTTTAAAAATGAAATCGATTAATATTTGAAATATGTCGCATTGTTTTTTAGTTACATATAATTATGCACCTCTTTACATGCACATTCTATCATTTCATTTATATCCACCAAACAAATTAATCAAAATGAGTATCTCATAATTAAATAATATTTTGCAATTTTTTCTGAATATAGATATTAAAGATCATATGTTAATTGTTATGATAAACACTTATAAAATCTGCAAATCTCAAAAATATGATTTTTGTTTTAATGTCCAGTTTTCTTTTTTCAAAAATATGATTTTTCTCCATATTCTTAATTTGTATAAATGTTTTTTTTGTAGGCTTACAAGTTCAGTTTTTTTTTGTTTTCTTCAGAGAAAATTTTTAAAATAAAATAAAATGAGATTTTTATTTTTAAATTTCATTATTATTATTTTTGTGATATATAGTTTAGAAAATTTTGGATTTGTTTTTTTTGCTTGGTAAGTGTTGTTTCAAAAACATTTTGAACAAATTTAACAATTATGGGGTCTTATATTGTTAATTTTTGTTACTAAATTGGAACATATATTTTTCTTGTATACTGTAATTCATGTTTAATGTTTTTGTTTGGTAATATGTCTTTTTCTATGTATGTTTAGTTTATAGAGATTTGTAATAATTCAAATTTAGTTCTAAGAAAATACAAATTCAAATTGATACAAATTTTTTTGTCTAATTTATTAAAGTGTTAGAATATTTATATATGAAACAAGCAAAACGAGAAAACGAAATTATCCTTTACTCACATTTAAAAATTTAACAATATAATTTAAATACTATCATGTTTCTATATTTTATAACGGTAAACCTCAAACATAGTAATTGTACACTATATAATATATAGATATAAAAGTTGTACATTTAAAAAGTACAAAACATTCAGCCATATATATAGTTAATCTATTAAACAAAATACATTTTGATTTTTTAAAAAGTAATATAGTCTCGCGATGTATCGCGGGTTAAAATCTAGTGAGCTACAAAAAAACTAGCTCATATTCATAAGAAAGTAACCAAATAAAATTTTGTTTAATAGATTAACAAAAATTATTATTAAATTCGGTGGCTATCAAAGCACAAGTAACCGAACCGAACTAACCGGCTATCGAACGAAATAAACCCTTATTGTTTTATTCGCAGCAATTGTCCTAACCCGAAAAACCGAGTAGCCAAATAACTTACCCGAATTGACCAGAATCGAACTGATGCCCATGTCTAGTAAAAAAAAATGACTTACAGAAAACATCATGGCAAAAGGTCAACATCATCAACTCCATTACCAATATAAAAATTTTGTTTGCAATTGCTGCAAATATCTAATGGTCCTAACTCCTAAACAACCGTTTGGTTGGTATTTGGGACCAAACAAAGTACCAAATAGGCTAAATTTTCAATTTATCTTTATTTTTTGTAAAATGGGTTTGGTAATTGTTAATTTATGTTTTTATTTCTTCAATTGCATTGCTATATCTAACATTTTTGAAATATTTTATTTTGACATTTAAAGGATTTAAGTTCAATTTCCATCATGTTAGTGCGATTACAATTGGAGTTCAAAATCAAAATCACCTATAAATGAGTTCTAAACTGAAATAAAAGATCCTAATATTTACGGTAACTTTACCCTCATTTCTATTTCACCTTACCAAAAGAGATTTAAATTTAAAAACACACTATGATATTAATATTCTTCATTCAAGTTTCCAAGCATAAAGAAACAAACAAAAGTCATGCAACGGTCCATAACCACTTGATGCTGAATTATAACGACTCAAAGGACTACTCCCTCCTCCGCTATCTCCTTCCTCCGCATCGCTAAAGCTCTCATCTACCATCGCTCCAACCGGAACAGGCTTAAACAAAAACAACCCTGAAGTCGCCGCAGTCTCTGAACTTGAAAACAACCAATCATGAACATCGTAGTAGACCATTACCGGTGTCCTGTCCACCAACACCATTTGATTTCCCCTAAATTTCCATTGTAGATTCTTCACGTGCACGACCACGATCCCGTCCACGCTTATCCACATCTCGGGATCCGCCGCTCCATTGGAGCTCTCAACCACCACTTCATGCTCCTTTCTTTGCTCGTCGAATCTCGCCCGAGTCGAAAACGTTTTCTTCCCAAAAATGCTTTCTTTCTTAAAATATATGAACCCTTCCACCAATGCCGGTCTTGACTTCGTCCTCTTGTAAGCCTTTTGCTTTAAATCTCCCAACAATAAAACAACCTCTTCATCAGAAACTACTGCCACGTAATATTCTGACATGGGTTCGGGGCTACCGTTTCCGGACAGTTTTGCCGATCGAAGATCCCAAAAGACCTCCACAAAGTTTCCCTCTACGTCGAATGCTTTTGACCCTCTTTTGCTCCAAAACTGCCATGGCTTCACGAGATCAATCTTACAACAATAATTCATGTCATTGTCTAAACTCGAGACCATTACAGTGAGGGAATGATTCATGAGATTCTTGGACCATAAAACGGTGACGTTTCGAAAGAAGCCTGCCACATGAGCTTGGTAACCGCACGTGACGGTACTATGAGGTGAAGGCGTTGCAGCCGACTTGAGTTGTGCCACGGTCTTTGGATTGTCTGTTACTTTCGCAGCAAATGCCGTAGGTTGGCCTCCGATAGACGGGATTCGAAATGATAACATCTTTATTAAAAACCTTAATAGGTTCAAAGTAAAAACCTAATAACCTAAAAGAATGACAAACACTTTGCTCTTATTTTCTTGCATAAGAAGTTTGCCAAAATGTTGATCTTCCTCTATTTGAAAAATGGTTTGGCGAGATAGTTAAAGTTTTCCTATATGTTTAGTAATAAACTGACAAAAAATTGAGTTTGTTTGATTCAATGGGGAATAGATTTTTGAGTTTTGGCAAGAGAAAGAGAGAGAGAAAGAAAAGCTGAGAGATTATTTGATGGAACACCGATAAAGAAGGAATCTATATTTGACATCTTAATTAATATTGGCAAAATCGATAAAAATGGCTTTAGGCAGTTCAAAAAATGTGTGTAACACCATACGTATCCAATAAATGATTTCTTTATTTAGAGCTTCTCAAAACCTCCACGGTTTCAGCAAGATGAAGCAAGCCATGAGAGACATTTTGATCCGAAATAAGATTAGGATTAAGGCATAAGATTATAAAGATGAAAAAAAAAGATTATAAAGATGAAGGTGAATCTATCATTAAACAACAACATTATCTAACTAGTAAATCATCCTACCCCAAGATTATACTAAAATTAAAGACTAACCACTAATCTTGAAGATGATGGAATCATTCACTAATTGGCATGGAATATTAAAGATCTTGATCCAAAATGTGAGAATATAATAATGTTAAAATCTAAAAATCCAATAAAGAAGAGGAAAATAGAGAGTTGACAAAAAAGAGAGGAAAATAGAGATTTAAAAGTATCTAAAATGTTATTATTAAAAACAAAAAATCCAATCTTTTTTACGCCTAGGGTGTATTCTTTATTTTTGATAATTATCAGTGTCTTGTTAATATAAAGCCGAAACTGTCATCATGTGTGTTTTAAACTTTTAATCATATGATTTCTAGAACCGATTGACTTGAATCTACCAAAGAAGAAAGGAATTAAGATATTGTCTAGTATTAAATATACTCATCCCAAACGCTATTATTTATATTCTAATTATATTCGAATCTGCAGCAGTTTTCCTTAATTTAGCCCTAAAATTTAAGTTGAATATTAACAGCATTATATAATTATATAGTAAATAGAAAATGGAAATAGCTTTAAATGCGGTGAGCCGGTGACACATAAAACCCTAGGTTAGCTATATATTTATATATGGAGAGAAAAGAGTAAGCAAGCTTATAAAATTTCTATGGTTTCTAGCTAGGGTTCAAGGTAAAATGATCCAAAGTTGTCATCCATAGAAATTCAATCTCCGAAGAATCCATAACAATGACGACTTTGCTGTTCATCTCTATAAGATCAACTAAAGTCTTTCGCTGGGATGACTTATTGTTGTGTGTTACCAAAGAGAACATTAGGCTCATGTTGTCTTTGATAACACTTATCACTAAGCCATCGCGGTTAAAGACAACAGAAGGCTCGTTCAAGAAAAAAAGAAAAAAAAATGAGGCTCGTGGTGGTGGAACCCGTATATGGTGTAAAACCAGTTGGATCCAACCCATAAACAAATTTAAGAACCATGATTACAGTTGAAATTATAGATTTCGTACATGACAACAATTTGCTCTAGTCTCACTCTCAAAATTTTGTGGTTGTTGTTGCAGTATTCGAGAGAATACATGTCAAATATGAGAGCATACATATGTCATGTACGAAATCTACAATTTAAACTCTAATTAATGGATGGTTCTTTATTTCAATCAAAGAGGGATGTACTATATTATCAAAGCAGTTTGTCTTTAAAAGGAAAAGTTCTTACTTTGTTGCTTAAGTGGACAATAAAGGATGCAGCACCAAAAATAAAGATTGGAGTTTTTTACTTTGTTTTGATTTTACATGGAGAGATTTGGACTGCATCTTCCTAAGCTTTTTAACTCTTTCTAGTATTTTAGAAACTGTGACTAGTGTTAGATATGAGCAGGGTGTGTGTAACACCATATGTTTCAGCAATCATCTCCTTCTCTCCTCTCTCACGTACACAAATTGAATATTAAGATAAAGCAAGCCATGAGAGACATTTTGATCTAAAATAAGATTAGAATTAAGAGTAGTCATAAGATTAAAAAGATGAAGCTGAATCTATCATTATCAAACTATTAAATCATCCTAATCTAACCTAACCCAAGATTATACTAAAAGACTAACCACTAATCATGAAGATGAAGGAATCATTCACTAATTGTCATGGAATACTGAAGATCTTGATCCAAAATGTAAGAATAATGTTTAAGTCTAAAAATCCAGTTTGATAGAGGAAAATATAGATTAAGAAATGTCTAAAATGTTCTTAAATAGACCTGCCGAAATGGAAAAAAAAGTTGTGCCTATTTTTTCTTTGTTTCCAGTTTTTTTTGTTTAGAAGTTTTGTTCATATCAATCTGAAACAATATACGTAGATTGAATTCTCTTCTCCTGTCTTAGTAAGAGAAGAAATCGTATCTTTTTTCTTCTCATGCTCTACATGTTAAGGTCAGCCAATGAAAAGAGCACTTCCATTTTTGAATTTTGATGAAGAGAAACACATGAACAACCGATCTTTCTAAACTCTTGCATGCCACAATCGCAAGCAAACCCATCTAGTTAGTGAAGACTCTAAATCACGTTAAAATCTTCTTCACAAAATCTTATAACTGTTTTTCAAGACATCGACATCAAAGTTAGACTAAAATTTCTCACTGAAGAGATTTATCATCTCAGTCCAGCTTGGCCCAACATCATCAAATCAATGAAAAATCAGTCCAGCTGAACATATATAGTAGGAAATTAATCAAATTAATGACAGAGATAATATACAGAATTTTGACACAAATAAAAGAAGAATATAGTATACAAAATTAGTTAACTAAATTAAATAAATATGTGGAAGCACCTTTTCCCACAGGGTTTAAAGGTTTTTACACACGGTCTGGAGTTAAAATCCTAGATTAGTTAATTTTGCAGATTATTGGTTCAAAGCTTAGCAGAAGTTCCAGAATACTGCAGGTAAAGATGTTCGTCATGGTCTCGTGTGTTGCGGGGAGAGCCTGTCCACTGGATATTATACATGCACAACCGTCCATCATGAATCCGAGTGTTGCGGATAGAGATGTATCGTGAAACCGTTGTTTGTTTATCATAATCGCATATGTTACAGGTAGTCTACCGGATTAGATCAAATACTTCTAATGTTGATGTAACAGATGACAAAAAAGAAACAAATCTTTGTAAAAATCTTTAGGAAATCTAATTTAATAAAAATTTAAGGAGATAAAATCAGAAAAATAAAAAAAATAATAATAATGAATATTCTCAATTAATTTAATTTACAATTATATCTATTTTAATTTAATATTTAACTATTTTCCATAGCATCATGTAAAATTATTATCATTTTATATATAGTAGATTATACTCGAATCTGTAGTAATTTTCCTTAATTAAATAATTAATATCCCGAAAACATGGCTCGTATATTTAACAACATTATATTATGAAGTAGGAAATGGAAATAGCTTTAAAAGCGCCGTGAGCCAGTGACACATAAACCCTAACTTATCTATATATTTATATGGAGGGAGACTAAGCAAGCGTAGAAAGTTTATATATAGGGTTCAAAGAGAAAATCATATTTTTCAATGTCTAGGGTTCAAGCGAAAATTATCCAAAGTTGTTGTCGTTGTTGATTCCTTGGAGATCGAATTTGAGATATTCAACGAAATTCGATCTCCAAAGAATCCACAACAATGAAAACTTTGTTGATCATCCATAAAGTATTTTCAACCAAGTTGAGATGTTTTTAATTTTTCATTGAGATGACTTATTTCATCAAAGACAACATGGGCCTCGTGGTGGTGTAGAACACGTATTTGGGTTAAACCAAGGGGATCTAACCTATAATTTTTTTTAATAATCCTCTATGAATTTGAGTTGAATTACTAGATTTTGAACATGATAACAACTTGTTCCAGTCTCTCCCTTAAGACTTTTGTGGTTATTGTTGGCATATCTGAAAAATACATGTCAAATCTGAAAGCATAAATGTCATATTAGAAATCTACCATTTTAACTCTAATTTATGAAGGGTTCTTTGTTTCAATCCGACATAGATAAAAATGTATCATCAGCACAACGTGTCTTGAAGGGAAAATACTTACTTTGTTGCTTAAGAAAAAAATAATTGAGTACTTTTACTTTGTTGAATAGAGGAATTTGGATCACATCTTCCTTTGCATTTGTAACTTTTACTCTGTATTTCAGAAATTGTGACTATATCTTGTGTTGAGATATGAGCAGCTTGATGTGTTATCTGAGTAAATCTGGGGAAAAGAAACAGAGCAGCATAAAGGTTAGAGGTAAGCTTGTGAGATTAGCTTGGCTGAACAACAATAGTGGCAAGAAAAGAGTAATCAAATAGAAAGAGAAATCTAATGCGTATCGGAGGAAGAACTTAGCATTGTGAGAGACTGATCTTATTGGTTTAGTGGTGTTACATGAACTTAGCATATAAGATTTGTTGGACCTCTGTTGTCTCAGAATTACAGATGCAGATCACAATACGTACACACAATACGTACACTTTATTAAATAAGTAACAAGTAGAGAACTGAAACCAGGAATACGTACACGAATATGTACACCGTCGATCTCTTCTCTGCTTCAACGTAAGAACAACGTTTTGGTTTGATTGAGGCTTGCAATAAGCAATCTCCTAAGACAGAATTTCGCCCCTACAGTGGTGTTAGTAGCTTTCTTGTGGGCGTCTATCTTGCAGGATACAACAATCGGTCTCTGTATTCACACCTCTACAGAGACCCTAGCAAACCTACTTTGAGATTCTCAGAAACTGATTTGGAGAAGGAGAAGATTAGAATCAATCTCAATCTCTGTGTCTCCTTAATCTCTATGTATTGTTCTTCCCTCTCTCTATCTTGTGCGTCTCTCACTCCCCCATCTCTGTATCGTGACATCTCTTTAAATATTAATCCAAGCGTTGCTTGATCCAAGGGATGCTTCTCTTAGATCAATCGTTGCTTTTCTAATAGTCACATACGTTCAAAGAGACGTGATGTTATTTTCACAAGTAGAGGGGTATTTACATAAATACAATGTTTATATAAATAAACATGTAAATATAAATATGTAAATAACAACCAACAATACCCCACATTTTCTATTCAAACTCCACAATACCCCACATTTGAATAGAAAATAAGCTCCACAATATCTGAGAAAATAGAATCAATATGCATCGGTAAAGGTGTCTTTTGGACTTGAACCTTTCCTAGTTAACACTTATCGGATTTACTTTGTGGGTAGTGAACTCTTGTCTTGAACTAACCACGTTTGATAGTAAATCGAGACAATAAGTGAAACACATATATCATCAGCTCATTTCATGTTTATACGGTTGTGTTCATTTTGGTCCTGAACATATCCCGACTTCGTGAGAGCTCTAGAGAATTTAGCCATCTCAATTCTCATAGGTGCGACCGCGACACCACTCTCATATAGGTAACATTAATTAAGAATAGTCCATTCTATCCCACTTGTAAACACAAGATATTAATGTTATTAAGAATAAACATTCAGCCCTTTAATCGTCAATGGATACACATTTAACTTTATAGGAATTAGTAATGTGTATTACTCTCTTGAGTCTTCCTCAGCCAGTTTGCCTTTTGAACCTAAGCCATGGGATCTCCAATGTTGCTAGGTAAGGTTTCCACCAAGTGCTGACTCATTGTGTTGGCTTTAAACCAATTCCCCTCGAAGTATATACGACTTGCTCTTTCGTTAGGCCTTTAGTCAAAGGATCAGCCAAGTTCTCCTTTGATCTAATATAATCCAATGCTATCACCCCATTGGAAAGCAATTGTCGTATTGTGGCATGTCTCCTTCGAATATGCCTTGACTTGCCATTGAAATTCTTATTTCTCGCTATATTCAAGGCAGCCATATTATCACAATGGATACATAGTGCAGTCACCGGCTTTGGCCATAGTGGAATATCCTCAAGAAAATTCCTTAGCCATTCGGCTTCTTCTGCAGCACTATCTAGTGCAATAAACTCAGATTCCATTGTAGAACGTGCTATACACGTCTGTTTAGATGATTTCCAAGACACAGCACCACCACCAAGTGTAAACACATAACCACTTGTGGACTTACTATCCGTACTTCCAGAGATCCAATTGGCATCACTATATCCTTCTAACACCGGAGGATACTTAGTGTAATATAGACCATAATTCATTGTATGCTTTAAGTATCTCAATACTCTAACCAAAGCATTCCAATGTTCTCCATTTGGATTACTTGCATATCGACTTAATCGACTCAATGAGTAAGCCAAATCTGGTCTCGTACAATTTGTAATGTACATGATACTTCCAAGAATTTGTGTGTACTCCAACTGAGACACACTTTCTCCTTCATTCTTTGAAAGCTTACACGTCGGATCAAACGGAGTAACTACTGGTCTATCATCATAGTGACCAAACTTCTTTAGGACTTTCTCCACATAATGGGATTGAGTAAGTGAATACCCATTTGGCTCTCGCTTAATTCTAATTCCAAGAATTACATCAGCCAATCCCATGTCTTTCATTTCGAAATTGTCACTCAACATCTTCTTTGTGGTATTGATAATGTCTCTACTTGTTCCCATTATCAACATATCATCCACATATAGACATACAATGATCGTATCCTTCTTGGTTTCCTTAATATAGACACACTTGTCACATTCATTTATTTTGAAACCATACGACCTCATTTTATTATCAAACTGTTCATGCCATTGTTTTGGCGCTTGCTTAAGTCCATACAAAGACTTCTTAAGCTTACAAACTTTCTTCTCTTTCCCTTCGACTATAAAGCCTTCGGGTTGTTCCATATATATTTCTTCATCTAGTTCACCATTTAGGAATGCTGTTTTAACATCCATTTGATGAATCTCTAGATCATATATGGCCGAAACTGCAATTAGGAATCTAATCGAAGTGATTCTCGTCACCGGAGAATAGGTATCAAAGAAATCAAGACCTTCCTTTTGACGAAATCCTTTCGCCACTAGTCTTGCTTTATATTTCTCAATAGTACCATCCGGTCTCAACTTCTTAGTGAATATCCATTTATGTCCAATTAGTTTATTACCAGGTGGTAAATCAACCAATTCCCATGTATGATTACTCAAAATGGATTCAACTTCACTTTGGATAGCCTCTTTCCAATAAGATGCTTCCAATGATTCCATTGCAGCCTTATACGTTTGAGGTTCATATTCACTCAAAAACGTCATAAAGTCTGTGCCAAAATCTTTAGCAACTCTTGCTCTTTTACTTCTTCTTGGTTCATATTCCTCTTCTTGAATACGTACACGATCATTGTCATCACGTACCCGTTTGGTACATGGATTTCTAGGCTCTTTGTATGGAAATACATCCTCAAAGAATTCAGCCTCATTTGATTCAATGATCGTATTTACCTTTACCTCAGCATTATCAGATTTATGAACTATAAATCTATAAGCTGCACTATTCTCTGCAGGACCGATGTATACACAATCCACCGTTTTTGGTCCTATAATAGTTCTTTTTGGTAAAGGTACTTGAACCTTAGCAAGACAACCCCACACTTTCATATTTTTATATGAAGGAGTCTTATCTTTCCACATCTCATATGGAGTTTTATCACACTTCTTATGAGGAATCTTATTCAAGATTGAATTAGCCGTGAGAATGGCTTCACCCCATAAGTTAGATGGTGCACCCGAATCGTTTAACATGGAATTCATCATCTCTTTAAGAGTTCTATTCTTCCTCTCGGCAACTCCGTTTTGCATTGGAGTATAAGGTGCCGTGGTTTGATGAATGATTCCATATGTAGAACAAAAATCAGAGAATTCATTTGACAAGTATTCTCCACCACGATCTGATCGGAGAATCTTTATTCTCTTATCTAATTGATTTTCGACTTCAGCTTTGAATTTCTTAAACATATCCAAAGCCTCATCTTTAGTCTTAATCAAATAGATTTGGCAAAACTTACTGTAATCATCAATGAAAGAAATATAATAATTCTTTCCTCCACGACTTGGAGTTGATTGAAAATCACACAAGTCACTATGTATTAAACCAAGTAATACATTTGACTTCTCCACAGATTTGTAAGAGTGCCGTGAATATTTTGATTCTACACAAACTTCACATTTGCTTCTTTCATGATTCTTAAGATTGTTCTTCGGTAACAATCCTAAATTCATCATTCTATTCAAAGAATGATAATTGACATGTCCCAATCTTGCATGCCATAAGTCATTTGAATCAAGCAAATAAACAGAAGCAGAGCTATTGCCTGCGTTTTTATTAACGATCGGTACAACATTCAGTTTGAAAAGACCATCACATAAATAGCCTTTTCCCACATACATCCCACCTTTAGTGAGTACAACCTTATCCGATTCAAATACCATCTTGAATCCTTTGTTGCTAAGAAGGGAACCCGAAATCAGATTCTTTCGAATCTCAGGGACATGGAGCACGTTCATCAGTGCAAGTTCCTTCCCAGATGTGAGTTTTAAGACCACTTTGCCTTTCCCTTCTATCTTTGCGGTACTTGCGTTTCCCATGTACAGCTTTTCTCCTTCAGAGCCATGTACGTACATTGAGAACATACTCGCATCAGAACACACATGCTTTGTAGCACCAGTGTCTATCCACCAATCATTGGAGTTTGTCATCATGTTTGCTTCGGAAACAACCGCAACAAACTGATCTTCGACAAGGTTCGCATTACTTGTGTCTCCAACCGATTTCCCTTCCTTCTTATGGCGGCAGTCCTTGGCCCTATGTCCAGGCTTTCCACACACCCAACAAGCACCTTGTGGCTTGTTTTTGAAGTTAGAACCCTTTGGTGGAATGAACGGTTTCTTACCGTTCTTGTTCTTCTTGAAGCCTTTGAATTTGGAACTGTTTCCCTCAATTACATTGGCCTTTGCTTCCATAGAAGAAAATTCAGATTTCTCATTCTTACGATTCTCCTCTTCGACACGAAGTTTGAGAATTAGTTGCTCAAGACTCATGTCTTCATGAAGATGCTTCAGATAGATCTTGAAATCCTTCCACGTAGGAGGCAACTTTTCAATGATCGAAGCAACGAGAAAAGCCTCATTCAGCCCCATATCTTCATCTCTCAATTCATGAGCAAAAATCTGGATTTCTTCCACTTGTTTCACCACAGAGATGGTGTCACTCATCTTGAAATTCAAGAATTTTCCAACGATGAATTTCTTAGCACTTGCCACTTCTGACTTGTATTTCTTCTCTAACGATTCCCACAACTCTTTTGGAGTTTGGAATATTTGATAAACATCGTAGAGAGAATCATCCAGGGCATTAAGAATGTAGTTTTTGCACAAAAACTCATTCTGTGACCATGCCTCTGATGCTTTAATGACTTCATCCGGAATGTCTCCTTCAACAGGTAATTCCGGTGTTTCAGAAGTCAAGCATTGTGCCAGATTCAAGGTCGTAAGATAAAACATCATCTTCTGCTGCCATCTTTTGAAATCAACTCCTTTGAAAACAAAAGGCTTCTCAATGTGATTTTTCACATTCCCAGCAGATTGATCCATCTATCAATTCACGACAACAGAGAATTGATAAAATTCTGTCTTAGATTGTTGGACCTCTGTTGTCTCAGAATTACAGATGCAGATCACAATACGTACACACAATACGTACACTTTATTAAATAAGTAACAAGTAGAGAACTGAAACCAGGAATACGTACACGAATATGTACACCGTCGATCTCTTCTCTGCTTCAACGTAAGAACAACGTTTTGGTTTGATTGAGGCTTGCAATAAGCAATCTCCTAAGACAGAATTTCGCCCCTACAGTGGTGTTAGTAGCTTTCTTGTGGGCGTCTATCTTGCAGGATACAACAATCGATCTCTGTATTCACACCTCTACAGAGACCCTAGCAAACCTACTTTGAGATTCTCAGAAACTGATTTGGAGAAGGAGAAGATTAGAATCAATCTCAATCTCTGTGTCTCCTTAATCTCTATGTATTGTTCTTCCCTCTCTCTATCTTGTGCGTCTCTCACTCCCCCATCTCTGTATCGTGACATCTCTTTAAATATTAATCCAAGCGTTGCTTGATCCAAGGGATGCTTCTCTTAGATCAATCGTTGCTTTTCTAATAGTCACATACGTTCAAAGAGACGTGATGTTATTTTCACAAGTAGAGGGGTATTTACATAAATACAATGTTTATATAAATAAACATGTAAATATAAATATGTAAATAACAACCAACAAGATTTAGTGAATAGTATGCATATAAGTGGTGTGACATGAACTAACCATGTAAGAATCGAGCTCTGTCTTGGTTTTTAGTGGTGAAGGGTGTTCAAAAACCAGTAACTTGTGTCATGTAGGATTAGATTCTAGGAGGATTGGTTTGGAATTGGATATGGTCATTATACATGGAGCCATCTTTCTGCAGGATGGATTAGGTTGGAAAAAGAAGAAGCAAGTTTTAGTGTTGTTCACATCATAAATGCAGTAACTAGTGCTTGAGATCCTTATTTTGGCTTGGTGATACTAACAGGAAATGATGAGGAAGAACACGAAGATGTGGTAACATTAAGCAGAACACAGAGATGACGTTTGTATGGTTAGGGAAATGGAATGGACTAGTTTGGAATTCAGCTGAAGTGGGTTTTGTAAAGGTCATAAGTGAGTTGTTCCTCTGATCTTTGCATTTGTACTTAAAACTAGATGCATTTCTAGTTGCACTTTGTCCCTCAAAATATCTGTTAGGGTCTTAGAAGTGTTCTTTGCGTGTAACAAGAATGAAGAACTTGCAGCTAATTACCTTCTAGATCACATGCATGAGTTTGAGGACCACTAAACAGAGAAAATCACATGGGCTGAACCTATTGCCGGATCCGGTATAAAGTTTTTTAAATATCCGAATCCGGATCCGCCAGATTTGAAATTTTACTATCCGGATCCGGATCCGTCCAACTGGATATCCAGTTTTTTGGATCGGGTCCCGGATCCGGATCCAGAAACCCGCGGATCCCGGATTATTTATTCCAGCCCTAGTACCTATGCTTTGCTACGTACCTTGGCAAAATAAAGAAGCATCTTCAAGAGACAATTAATTGAAAGAAACTCTCAAAAACATTAACGCAACCACAATTGCATAAGATTTGAGAAATTGTGTCTCTGACGCAACATTTTAGAGTCACAATTTATAGCATAATTAATTGAAGTCACAAATTCATCATAATTTGTGATACTTATAAAAGTTGTAAATTCGTTATAAAATCGTGAGAAGCTTTCCATTTGCCACAATTACATGGTAGCAAATTGAACTGTCAGGTTTTTGCAAAATATTAAAACTTGAAAACTTGCAGAAGAAAATAAGGAGGTCTCTCAACATTTTGTAGACAATTATCTCGAAATTTTTTGAGTATCACCTATATCATAGTAACTCAGTAATAAATTATTTTCGGATTAGAAGATCAAGATTCGAATCATCTCACTGTAATGTTATTCATAATTTGGCGTTGTAAATGTTTGAAGTGCCAAGTTTATCCAACATTTAAACCAAAAAAAAAAAAAAAAAATTTATCCAACATTCCACGTATTATAAGGATTAGTCTGGACTTTAGTTTGGTATCTTTGGTCATACAAAAAAAAAAAAATGTATTACATAACTCTTGGCTTACGTAATGCAACAAATCATCCAATAATTGTTTCTGACGTTTGTTATTTATTATAAATGTAGAGGGGAAGCTTGGACTTCCAAGTCCAAGGTTCTAGGCAACTACAAGCAAAACCCACAATTTTTTTAAAAAATTTATGGTATTTTAACATCTTTGTCATATGTTTTATCAATTTATTAATCGTCAAAGTTCAATAAAATTAAACAAAGTATTCTTCTTCTTTTTTTTTTTTTTTCATCTAGAATTTTTTCTATTATATAATAGGATTGTGAAATATAAGGGTGGAATACGATTGTGAAACACTAAGCCGGCGGAAACCAAAGAAATCCCCGGAAACTAAGCCCAAACGAGGGAGACATAAGCCCAAACGAGGGAGACAAAAACCGATAGACAAATAAAATAACAAACTACGGAGATGAGGAGAACTGCAAAGCGATGTCCCAATTAAGCCCAGCATAAGAACAACGAGGAAGGCGAGATAAAGACGAACGGATCGAGAAACCTGACAGAGAATATGACGAAGGAAGAGGAACGCACTTGCTCAACTCTTTCAGTCCAAGATCACACAACTAACTAACTGAGAGGATCCTGCTGACCATGAAACGAAGACGACCAAACCAACCTTCAAGCAAAAGCGGAGGAAACCCAACCAAGTGGGTGAACTGAACCATCCGCGAATTGAAAATGAGGAAACCGATCAAACACTTAGCCTAGAGACACCATGGGAGGGCAAAAAGAGACGAACCACCAGCAAAATCCAAGATACATAACCGCAGAACACAAGTCAACTTAGCTAACAACCAAATCAAGGAAAAAGAGGCCACAAAACACCTAAATCCGGATTGTACGACAAAGCTATACGAAAATCCGTAGATTAGGAAACCTCCAAATCAATAGATCCAGCCAAAGCCAACGATTAGACCAACCTAACACAAAGATGAAGCAGGAGAGACGAGAGAGATGCCGAGCCACCGAGAGGCAGAGCCGCTGTCCCTCATAACCGGATAAGGAAGAAAGACCGAGCCTCCGCTGCTCCAAAACAATGAAGCACCAAACCAGAGACAAGGCGAGAATCCACACAATGAAGCAGTAGCGAGAATGGCAACTCCATTACACTATCGACCAAGAGGCATGTCGATTCCGGCCACCTTGAGCCACTCCTCATCAGATTTGAACCTCGACGACAAACAAACTCCCTCACCAAAAACACCACGCTTCACAGCCGAGGAAAGCAAAGACAATAAACAAGACAGGGGACCGACGCCGGCGCTATCGGAGCCGCCACGCACCGGTCAGAGCTTGGCTAAGACGAAGAGAAGAAAGCGGCTATTAGGTTTTTAGAGAGAAAAAAGGTCGTCCGGGAGTAACTTTTTGAACAAAGTATTCTATTTGAGAAAAAACACTAGTTATGTTAGTAAGAGTTGCAAGAATTTTCGACAGCATGTCTTAAGTATGTTTTACCAATCATGTTTCAAAAGCAATTATTTTAAACCCTTATTTAGATGATGCAGTGAAAAAAAAAAAGAATTACATCCTAAAAATTTTACAAATTTAGATTTTACAACAGTTAATTTAGAAGTTACAAGGCAATTCATCTCTATTTTTTAATAAACAAAAATAAATTCTCTCTTTCGCCGTTGCCATTTTGTTCCCCCTTTTTTTTTTTTTCCAAATTTAACAGTGTTCTTATTCGTTGACCAAAAAACAAAAAAATGCATTTGACAAAGTAAAAAATGTTTTATTTTAAAATATTTTAAACAAAGAATTGTGAATAAGCTTGTACGAATTAGCAACTAGCTTTAAAGAAATAAGAGTTCTGGTTTTATTAGCTTTTCTTCATAACGAACTGAAAACGAAGTCACAACTATCGACAATGACTTATTGATAAGAAGAAAATACACAAAAGAAAACAAATTTCTTCAGACTCTATTCTACACCAAACCCAGAAGTCTTAGCCAAAACATTTAAAGCGATTTCTCAAGCAAAACAAGAAGATGAAGGCAAGTATATATGTATTCAACAACAAGCAAATATGTTTATATATGTGTTTATATGGCTTCTTTGATTGACGTTACAACATATCATTTTTTTCATATGCAGCAAAAGATCTTGATAAGAGTGACTATGACCGATGACAAAACCCGAGCAAAAGCAATGACAAAAGCAGTTCAGTTTAAAGGTAAGAAGACCTTTCCACAAAAAGATTACCAACCTCTGTTGGATCTAATGCTTTATGCAATGGTTTTATAGGTGTGTCAGCCGTGGAAATAAAAGGCGATCATAGGAACCAGATAGAGGTAACCGGAGTTGAAGTTGATATGATCCCCCTCATCCAAAAACTCAGAAAGAAGGTAGCATTTGCAGAGCTTGTAAGCGTGACCAAAGTCGAACCTCCAAAGAAAGAAGACGAGAAGAAAGGAGGGGACGGAAAGGGTGCAGGGGGAAAAGGCGGTGACCAAAAAGGTGGCGATAAGAAAGGGCCAGAAGATAAGAAACCGCCAGATGACAAGAAACCTCCAGAGCCAAAACCTGTGCCGTGTTATCCATGGCCTCAAGGATACGGTGTGCCTTCCTCCTTTCCACAGGGATACGGTGTGCCTTCCGCCTTTCCCCAGGGAGACGGTGTGCCTTCCTTGTTTCCCTACCCGTGCCATCCGGCACATCCCTACAATGATATAGGGGAACCCGTTTACAATCACGAACCCAAATGCACAATCATGTGAAATGGGTTTTACAGAGGAAGATTGATAGAGCATGATGACCAATGTTTCTTTGTAATAAATTAAAGAATCAATGTGTTTACTATTTAGTCATATGAATAAAGCTTTGAGACTACCAAATCAACTTACTTCAATCTCAACATGCTCTTGTAGCATGATACTCATTAATTCTTATGCATTGCCTAGTAAATATCTGTATGAGCACATCATAGCATTTAACCAACAGTACGTTTCCTTCCTCGCATCAATTGCCAAAAGCATAACTTGGTACATTCACAAGGGTTCTTTTTCTTTTACAAAATTAAGTCACTGACCTTAAATATAGTAGCCAACAAAGGTTATAAGCACAACAAATACATCTAATGACACCTCTGCCACGACAACGTCCAACAGTGTTCCCTGGTAAAGAACCATCAAGATGAACGATTGAATGAGTTGAATTAGTACATGAAGGAACAAGAAGGTTATCAAATGAGATGACTAGAGTTATACCAATAGCAGTCTTCTTGGGCTTAACCCTAGGAGTTTACTCTACAAGTAAAGTCTCGAGCTTCAAGCTATAGCGGATAATGTTACCCCACAAGCTTAGTTAGATGATCGAGGGTCACATGGTTCTAACCCTTCAAAGTCAGTTTTAACAGTCTTTAAGTGCGTGTATTCATGCTCACATCAACACCTACAAGCAACATCAAAATCACCATTCTCTTAAAGAATGTCTCAAACTATGAAACTTAACACATGACTAAGCCACTGGATTGTACGGAATCAAGAAAACAAAGCAAGCGTTCATGATCCTAAGAACGAACCAAATATTGAATCGAATTCGAGATTGGAGGATTACAAAATTGAGTATCAAAAACTAGAAATCAAAGTACTCCAAAGAGACACAAAGGGCGAATCGGAATAAGCAATTTCGTTGTTCCACTTCATCAAAACCCTAATCCGTTCAATTCAAAAGGAAACTTAGTTCTCAAAAATGAAATTAATTTCATAATGTGAGAAAGAAATTACCTGACGAGAGCTTCATGTTTTGGAGTGAGGGAGAAGAACCAAAAACCCATGGAAAGATTTTGCTCAGTGTTCAAATGTTTTTCCAACTGATTGTGAATGATGGATGACCCGACCCAAGATTGGCCCAGACTCTTACCACTATTCAGACTTTAGTTTAGTATAGGTAATCGTAATCTATCGAATTTGAATATGATATCTTGAATTCTCATTTTCCAAGCATTTCCTGACTCCTCCAGAAATAATTTGCTTTCGCTTACTCTCGATTAATCAGAATTTAGGATACTCTGAAATATACCTAGGAGTTTCCGAAAACGCCCATTGCTGTCTTGCTCCTAGGCCTGGGCATTCGGGTACCCGTTCGGGTTCGGTTCTTTTTTTTCGGGTATCGGGTCTATTCGGGTAGGGGGTCAAGACCCATTCGGGTATTCTAAAAATTCGGGTTCGGTTCGGGTTCGGGTTCGGGTCGGTTCGGGTATTTTAATAAAAAAGCAAAATACCCGAAAATAACCAAAAATACCCGAAATATTTTCGGGTTCGGGTCGGGTTCGGGTTTTTAACTCATAGATACCCAAATCTAACCGAAATACCCGATTTTTTGAAAATACATTGGTTACTCTTTACCCAAATATAACCAAAAATATCTAAAATACCTAATATATTCGGATTTATGATTGTAATTTTAGGTATTTCGGGTATTATAAATATAAATATAACTAATATTTTTAGGTGTATATTTGTATTCGGGTACATTCGGGTACATTCGGGTATTGGATTCGGTTCGGGTTCGGTTCGGGTTTTTTTCGGGTAGGAGGTTAGGACCCATTCGGGTATTTTTAAAAATCGGGTTCGGGTTCGGTTCGGGTATTGTTCGGGTTTTTCGGTTCGGGTATTCGGTTCCGGGTATTTTGCCCAGGCCTACTTGCTCCGCACCAAAAAAAACGTAACGTACTAAAAGGGGCTTTAATGTAATTTCACACTACATGCACAATCAGCTGAAAGAATAACGGTTCCCGAGACCCCATCACAAAATAAGAAATAAATAAAAACAAAAATCTTTTTACACTTTCCCACAATCACAAGACAACAACAAAGCAGAGTCCAAACTCTCACTCCAAATTCTCTCAATTTCTCCTTTGATCCTTTGATCGTAGCGAAATTAATTCACAAAAACAACACAGAGAAGAAGAAGACTACAATGGCGTCTATGGCTGCGATTGGAGTTCTAAAGGTACCTCCTGCTTCGAGTTTCGATTCCACCGGCAAAGCCACGAAGGCTGTTCCGACGAGAACTCTTTCTTTCTCCTCCTCTGTAACTTCATCCGACGAGAAGAAGGTTTCACTCAAATCCACCGTCTCCCGTCGTTTTAAATCTGTTCTTCGCGGCCGAGATATGAGGAATCCGATGATCGTCTCTCCTAAAGCCGTCTCCGATTCTCAAAACTCACAAACTTGTCTCGATCCTGATGCAAGCAGTGTGAGCATCATCATCTTCTTCTTACTTGTTATTGTTTCACCTACTAGTATTGATTTGATTTGTTTCAATGGCAGAGTGTGTTGGGGATAATCTTAGGAGGAGGAGCTGGAACTCGTCTTTATCCTCTTACGAAGAAGAGAGCGAAACCAGCTGTTCCTCTTGGTGCTAACTATAGGCTTATTGATATCCCTGTGAGCAACTGTTTGAATAGCAACATATCCAAAATCTATGTACTTACACAATTCAATTCCGCGTCTCTGAATCGTCATCTTTCACGAGCTTATGCTAGTAACATGGGAGGTTATAAGAATGAAGGTTTTGTTGAAGTTCTTGCTGCTCAACAAAGTCCTGAAAACCCCAACTGGTTCCAGGTAAATCAATCAATGCAGGATTTTTCATGGATGATATAGTGTTGTGTTACTGATGTTGTTGTTGGTTTGTGTAGGGAACAGCTGATGCGGTGAGGCAATACTTGTGGTTGTTTGAGGAGCATAATGTTTTGGAGTATCTGATTCTTGCTGGGGATCATTTGTATCGAATGGATTACGAGAAGTTTATTCAAGCACATAGGGAGACTGATGCTGATATTACAGTAGCTGCATTACCAATGGACGAGCAACGCGCTACTGCTTTTGGGCTGATGAAGATCGATGAAGAAGGACGTATAGTTGAATTTGCTGAAAAACCAAAGGGGGATCACTTAAAGGCCATGAAGGTAAATAAATATAAGAAAAGAACAACTTTAAGCTAGTTCTCTGATTTATTGTTTGAGCTAGTAAATAAACATTTGATTTCCTGGTTTCTATAGGTTGATACAACAATTCTTGGTCTTGATGATAAGAGAGCCAAGGAGATGCCTTACATTGCTAGTATGGGTATTTATGTTGTAAGCAGAGATGTAATGCTAGAATTACTAAGGGACAAGTTTCCTGGAGCTAATGACTTTGGAAGCGAAGTCATTCCCGGTGCCACTTCCCTTGGACTGAGGGTGAGTGTTTGTATTCTGATAGTCAAGCAAGTTTCTGTTACTCTATTGTTTGCTTTCGGATTCAACAACTTCTTGTAGCTGATTATGCTATGCAGAAGCAAAACCTGCTAACTTTGATAATGGCACTGCAGGTGCAAGCTTACCTATATGATGGCTACTGGGAAGACATTGGTACTATAGAGGCTTTCTATAACGCAAATCTTGGAATCACCAAGAAACCAGTTCCTGATTTTAGGTACAATAACCGCATTACCAAGTGGAATATATACACTCTATTGTATCTGAATGATATCTTAACTTATCTGAATTCTTGATGCAGTTTCTATGATCGTTCCGCTCCGATCTACACACAGCCACGTTATTTACCACCGTCTAAGATGCTTGATGCTGATGTCACTGACAGTGTCATCGGAGAGGGATGTGTTATCAAGGTATGATCAAATAGCTTCTGTTCGTTATGCGTTAGGGAAATACAAATTCACCAAAGTCTTATTAACTTTGGACACAGAACTGCAAAATTCATCACTCTGTGGTTGGACTCCGTTCCTGCATATCAGAAGGTGCCATTATTGAAGATTCGTTATTAATGGGAGCTGACTACTACGAGGTAAAAGTCTGTCTTGCAATCAATCCTCTTGATAAGTAATATAAACCTTTTGATGATGATGGTCTTCCTTAATGATTGTAACTTTACCTAGACTGCTTCGGAAAAGAGCCTCCTAAGCGCGAAAGGAAGTGTACCCATAGGTATTGGGAAAAACTCGCACATCAAAAGGGCCATCATCGACAAAAACGCACGTATTGGTGACAATGTCAAGGTTAATTTTTATATTTGGAACACACAGGATATGCAGCTTTGTTCATACTTGCTCTGGTCTTAAAATGGGTTTGATCTGAAACTTGGCACAGATCATAAACAGCGACAACGTGCAAGAGGCAGCGAGAGAGACTGATGGATATTTCATAAAGAGCGGAATTGTAACGGTTATCAAAGACGCCTTAATCCCAACCGGGACTCTCATCTAAAGTACACATAATGCTCCTTTGTTTATTTCTCTTTCTTCCTAATAAAGGCAAACACTTTGATGATCTATACGCCCTATCAATAAGTTTTCTTTATGGCTTTTAAGCCCCAATAAATCTACTACTTGTTGTATTGCTGCTTAGAACTATCTAGATCGTAGTTTCAAGCGAATAACTAGTTTGAACCATATAACTTATGTCGAATGATGCACATAAAGAAAAGTTTTTAGAGCTATTTGAAATAAAGGAACAACCTCACTGTCTTCGACTCAGCCACTTTGGTTGTTGCGCTGAGTTTTCTCTCAGGTTCTTCATCTTCCTTACTGGGGAGGTTACTTGAGCCGATGAAGTTATCTGCTCAGTTACATCTTCTCCATCTCGTTGGTTAGTTGATTCTTTTGATGAGATTTCTCTATCAATATCCCTTAATTCTATCCGTCTTCTTGCTCTTATTCTACTACTTCGCTTCTCATTCCTTTGGGAACGGTGGCGTTCTTTCCCTGAAAATGATTCTCGCATAGACAAAAACGGTGAACCATCCATCCTCAGCATCTTCAAAGTTTTGTTTAGCGAACCTCTCTTTGTTTTCTGATACTTCTAACTTCTCTTTATCCTCTTCTGGTTGACTTGGTTTCCTCAGTTAATGGCATGTTCTCACCTCTTTCTATATCAGAATCCTTCTCAGCTGGCACTTGATCCTCTTTTGATGTTCATTTAGTTATTTTTCTCCAAATTTGGGTCAAACTAGGTAAATTTCAGTAATAAATATGCAATATATATTTCTCTTAAATTTTTAGTATTTATGATTTACTCCGATCTTAACAGATACTTATTTTTAGTAAAATATCCATAAGAATTCACTTTGGTCCGTTATTCGTTTCAGTTTGATTTGAAAACTCCATATATCCGTTACGCTACGAAGCAATGCAAATTTTGGTATATACGATTTGCTCCAATTTGTTTGTTTATCTCAATCTTATCTTAGAATAGTGTCTACGTAACATTGACACCTGAAAAAGCTTAATGAATACCGTTGAGGATTTTTACTTTGGCTTTTATTTTTCTGAGATTTACCTAGAATGACTCATAACTTAGAAAAAATAACTTAAATGACACCCATTTGATTTGGATTACTAGACTAACCCATATTTTAAGTAGAAAGTCTAATTAACCTTCTTGATTAACATTAATAACAATTATGCCATTATAATTTAATTAAAACAAAAAAAAAAGAAATTAAACTAATATTAATCAATAAATCAATTTTTGCCTTTTATTGTAGAGAAACCAAAACGACGACATTCACTCTTCTCTTCTCTTCAAACTCCACGATTTCTCTCCCAAAAAAACCCTAGAAATCCTTGGTCGCCGTCGAGTCGTTGTTTGAAGTCGCCGTCGATTCTTCGATAGTCCTAATCTTCCGTCCAAATGCATGTCGAAAGCTTCGCTCGCCGTGGAAACTCCGTTGGTCGTTGAGTCGCCGTAATTGCTTTCTTCTCCGGTGGTTTTTCTTCGCCGGCGACTCGATCTCTGGCGAGACGTTTTGGTTTCCTTTCCCCTCTGTTTTGCTTATCTCGTGGTGACTGTAACTCTTCTTCGGTGTCCTCGTTTTCTCTTGTTTTCAACGGAGAAGTTTGTTCTTCCTTTCAAATTTGGTATCTTCATTCAACAGTGTATGATTACCTTTACCCAGATCTTTTCCCATTCAATTTTGCTTTCAATTTTGATTAACCCTTGTGTTTTTTTTTTGCAGATCGAGCAAAATCATCTCAGTAGCTACATTGTTCTTCCGGTTTCTAGTAATATTTAACCTAATTTCGTCGGAATTGTTTTTGTAAAATTCGTTTCCGCCTTTTCGATCTATGTGACCACAGATTTCGTTGAAGTTCTCACAGATTTTTCACGTGTTTCAAATTGCTATTTATCCTCTATTTTGCGGATTCAAAAAATTTACAAACTTTTCTTCCCGCCTCTGTTTTGTTTTTGGTTTTTGCTTTTGTCTGTTGTTATCGCAGATTTATTGAATGTCTGCATTTCTTAAGTGACAGACTTTTAGGAATTTTGTGACAGATTTTTCAGTGACAGATTTATAAGTGACAGATCTTTAAGTGACAGATTCTTAAGTGACAGATTTTTAAGTAAAAGCTTTAACAATCATGTTTTTTTTGGTTTATGTGATTAGGAATGGCGTCTTCTAGTCAAATCCTCAAGTACCCTCCTCGACTGTATGAAGAAGGAAAATCACCTTTGCAAAATAGAAGCATGAACCACAGCTGCTATTTTTCTCAAATTGGGAAGATCAGAGAAGGATTAGGTCCGGATGTGTGGGATGATTTGATGAAATCAACACTTGGAGTGTTTATAAAATTGACTGATGCTGAATACGGCAAATTGCAGTTACCGAAACCACCTATGCCTTCCTCTTTTGATTCAACAAGAACTTTCTCTTTCACTTTAACACAAAGTCGATCAGTAGCATTCTTCGTTTGGCCCAAAAAAGATTGAAATTGTCTATTGTTACCAATAATTACGGGTGGTGTATGTGCTGGTAATTTCTTTGAATTTGAGATCTTGTAACTCAAAACAACTTCGACTACCCTGTTATCGAAGCCGTAGTCCTCATATACCATTGGAATGAAATCATCATAACTGGTTTGATTGTTACCTTCGAGTACGCGACAATCTTTACTATTACCAACGACAAAAAGCCACTTCGTTTTCTCAAAGATCCATTTTCCACGCACGAGAATCACCTGATCCATGCCCAATTTCTTGGACTTCGATCTCACAGCAATCAAAAGGAAGAAAAACAAAAAAAATATGGAACGACACTCAAATAGAAGGAGAGGGATGAAATCGTGAGGGATCAAAAAGAAAACAGAAACAATTGAAGCAAATTTGATCCCGAAAAGGAAGAAAAATAAAGGATGAAATCGTGAGACAGTGGGTAAGCGTAAAAGAAGAAGACAAAAACAAAAACCGTTTCTGGAGCAAAAGCCCTAGAAGAATATTCCTTCTCTACATATTAGGAATTTAATGCATTAAACGTCAATTAAGGCACTAATCTGTATAAATCTGTCAGAGATAATAAAAGTCTATCGTAACTAAACGCAATCAAACCGGTTTAAACATACAAGCAAACCGGCAAGATTTGGAGTTCTGTCGAATTTGAGGCTAGATATTAAATCTCATGTAACACGATTTTTTGAAATTTCAAAAACAAATCTGCCAACCAAAAGTCTGTCAAGACTAAAAAGGTTATTCTAGTTAGAAACAAATCGGTCATAACATGACATGAGAAAATCTGTTATGCTTAGGGTCCAAAAAACATAACTGTCATAACTAAAAACAAATCTGTTATCACTATGCGACTGTTTAGTAATTATATTTAAAAAAAAAAACCTGCTATAAAACGCCAGATTTGTCAACAAATAAAGAAAATCTGCGAGTACATAAAACAACTCTGTCATCATTATATATCAATTTTTTGTGTTAAAAAATCTGTTATAAAACGACAGTTTTTTAAAAAAATCCTAAAATCTGTTGCCAAAATAAAGAAAAGTCTGCGGTTGGAAAACAAATCTGTGGCAGATTTGTTTTATAACCATTCAAAATCTAAAAAATTTAGGAAAATCTGTGGATACAACATACAACAAATCTGTCGCGAAAAAAAAATCTGCGGAAAAATATAAATCTGTCATTACTAAATCAAACAAAGTCTGTGGTACAAAAAAAGTCTGTCGAAGAAAGTCTGTGGTGGATCAAATAGTCTGTCGTACTAAATAAATCTGTCGCAACAGGAGCCACAGATTTAACAAAAACGAGAGTGGCAGTATCGTAAATAAAATGTATTTTTTTGCCACGCTGGAATTAAATATTAATGGCATTCCTGTAATATGTTTTTTCTCTACAAAGCAAAACAGGGACATTTTAGTCATAAATATTACTCATATAACCCATATTTTTGGTATGCCATTCTAGTAATTAAACACAAATTATGGGTCACTTTAGTAAATTTCCCTTTATTTTTACTATTTCAGATCCTTACCTGCGATGGTTTCCACTGGAGCCATCTCATATCAAATAAGTGAAATGAGTTGTTAAAAAAGGAAGCACATTGTGGTGTATCTAAAACGATACTAGGTCGGGTCAATGGGACAAAAGTAGTATATTAAAAGGATGGCATGATTATGAACGACCATTTAAGACTTGTTGTAGTTGGAACTTTTTATATATACAATATAACAAACAAATGAATGGAATGGAATGAAAATATTGAGCTAGACATAGAAGTAAGAAGAGTGATTGGCATTGTTGTCTCTAGAGAGAATGGAACGTGCCTCAATCACCGAACGAGGAGCTTCCATATCCTTCTCTTGTAGTGAGTTCCCTTGTAGCCTCTGCATTTCTGATGCGAACGTGTCCTCAGTTATCTGCACATTTGATCACAAACTCAGTTTCAACACCAAACACATTCTCTATTTATGCTTTAGTGTTTAAGGTTTAAATTTCTTACCCCAAGAGCATAGTAAGAGCCTTTGTAGCCTACTTCATTCTCTTTTCTTCCTTCAAGAAACTTCAAGACCACTTGTGCCATTCTATCCCAGAATAGGCGGCACGAAGCCACAAATATCTGACTTGTGAAGACGTCATGCAGATTTGAGATTGAGTCTGTGATTTGTGAGCATAATGTCTTCATACGTTCGCGGACTTCGACTTCTCTCTCATTGTCTTTTATCTCTTCTAAGATTCTCTTAAGCCTTGTGTTTTTGTTTGATTGCGTCTGAAACATCCACACACACACAGAGAGAGATTGTTAAAACATGCATGGATTCACAAATGCAGTTGATACGAGGTGTTATAGAACTTACATTGCTAACGAGTTTATCAACCGCTGCCTGCATGTAGTTTCTGTATTTTGTCCTGAGCAAGACAGTGATTGCATTCATCTGCTCCCCAAAGAGTAACTTCTTGTCTTCCACAACAGGAAGACACGAAGCCCATTGTCTCAAGATATCTTCAACTCTGGGATGTAGAACATCAAGAATTCTCTTTATTGTGTTGATGAAAGTTCCCAGCTGCATTCAACAAGAGAGAATGAAATGATGTTGAACACAAATCCTTATAAGTCAGAAAATTTAAAAAACTTTAATTTAACACGATTGATGTGTGGCTCTTACTTGTCTTGGAACAGAATAGAGAACCGATGATTGCCTTCTTGTCAGCTTCTGGACATGCATATTTAGCCTCTTAGGAATGCTGTCTTTTAAAGGAATCAGAATGTCATTATATTGCTTCTCCAATGATTTAACAATGGCTCTCTCTACGATTGAAGCAGTCTTCCAAAAGAGTACATGAAAAAAGAGTGAACCTCAGTTAGTCTTAGTAACTATCCGCTAAGCTACAAACTAATTACTTATATAACTTTGTAGCTTACATTCTCCAAGATCAATGTGTATTGTGGCCATCGGCTAATCACCACTTCATACTCTATAAGAGAATCTTTTATTCTCTCATATATGTCTTCAGCAAATGGGGATGTTGAGTGATTTGTTATTACACCAGACCATGGAACCTGCCAAAACAAGCCATCCGTGCTTAACAGTCAGATGATATAGGCTTTGTGATTTAAAGGATCAATGCAAAATGATCAGGATGGTCACCTTTTCTGCTCTGCATCGGTCAAGTAGTCTAAGTTCCATATCATGTATCCAGACCATTATGTAGTTGTGGAATAACCCCCTAGAGTTTACACCACCCTGTACCGAACTGCATAAAATAAAATGAAACGGTTAAAGAGAAAGAATGAATTCCCATAAATATTCTGATTGATTCCAAAATGATAATGTCAAACCTGATTCCCCATGAATCGAGGTTTCTTTCAAAATCAGAAACTGCTATCAGAAGCTCATTGACATGAGGCATTGGGCAGGAGGGTGGAACTGCTGACAGAAATGCTCTGAGCCGGTGACACAGCTGAGTGCTGTATACGGCAGCAGCTATATTCGCTAGGTCGATTGAGCTTGAACGATAAACAAGTTAATGAGAACATAAGACCAAATCAATATCAAAACTCAGAGATAATCTCAAGATGAATACCAGATGACAAATGTAAGTTCTTTGTTCGGATTGAATCATTTTACCTTGGCAGTACATGCTCATTGGTGATCTTTATATCAGCCTCTATCTCATTGCTTATGATTAGACAAAGATTCTTCATTTTCAGGTAGGCTGTAGAAATTGTGACGGAGTCCAAAAGAAAACCTTCAGAGTTGCAGGAAACATACTCATCGGTTTCAACCATGTGCTTCCGGCACCTCTTCTTTGCTGCCGTCTGCAGTAGTTTTTCCATTAGACAATAAAATAGTTAAGATCATAGTCTTAAAGGTCTCGTAGTGGTAGACTTGCAAATACTAGGAGAACGTTGAAGATTGTTGATTAAGCCTACCTGAAGGTAATTCTTCAAAATTTCTTGTGCTTCAGGAGACAATATATCATGAAGGAGACTAAAAACCTGAACAGCTGGAGAAAGTGCTGTTGAAGCCGATTCTTGTACCGGACAAGATATGTCTGCCAATCCTGAAGGGCAGTTTTCATCTAAGGACTTGTAGTTCTCAAAAACAGTTGCCATGAGTTTTTCTATCTCTATTTCACAATCCATTAAGATACTTTTCTGCAAGAATAGAACAAGTCTTCAATAAGTATTCCTATGGAGTCATGAAGATAACAAAACAAGCAGATTTAAAACTAAATGCGATAAATCGAATCCAAGTCCATGAATTTGGTGAGATGTCAGATTCATCAATTTACAAACAAAAGGGGAATTACCTCTTGTCTGGTTAAACTCTTCTCACTTCGAGCGCTTAGGATGGGGACTAGTAACTCATGCACAAGTTGTAAGCAGGTTTTTGTTGGAGTTGCCACATTCATTACATGTGAGAGATATCTACAAAGTTTGGTGCAATATGTTTGAGCTAAAACTCCAGAAGAATTATAAAAGATTCAAGGAAGTCTAACTAAATATATTTATGAGTACCTCAACTTGGTATATGAATCAGAAACTCCATAATAATTTGCAAATTCGCTTAACAGCCATTTCCAAGATCCATTCAGCCTTAAGTTTTGAGGATGAAATTTTTGGGCACGTGTAGCCGCTTCTAGTAGCAAATCATATGCAAGTGTCTCCACAACAGGTGCACTCTGTAACATAAATGCAAAACATTAGTCATCTCACAGAATAAAACAGATAATCTGAGATTTGTTGGAGAAAGAGCAGACCTTAATGTGATAGTCTTCATCGGATGTGGTCGTACTACCAAGAAAGAGCTGGATCTTGCCAACACATTCTTGTTCACCATGGTATATTGGCCACCATCTAACATTATCATTCTGAACAAATGTTGAGTTTTCATCAGTATATCTAATTAACATGTTCTTAGAAGGAAAATGGAAGAGATTTAACTTGGGAAGGACAACTAAAGGCGTATTTACCGGATTTTCAGTCAATGATGTCATAGAAATCATTGCTTTTCCTTGAACTGATTTCTTCTTATCTTGAACTTCTATCAAAAGAGCATCACCTTCGGATTCGGGAAAGCTGAAGGAGGAGTTTGTCAGTAAAACTCTCTGTACTCGGAAAATTATAAAACTAAATTCTGGAACTTTCCATGAAATCTTCATCTATTCAAACACTTTGGCATAGTAACTTTCAATTCAAAATTTTCTCAATCAACCACATACAGCCATTATGTTTATCCCAGCTCTAAAACACACATTCAGTGATTTTTAAGAGATAAAGAAAGAACTTACAAGACATGGTAACTTCCAGTTCCTGATTGCAAACAAACAGAAGTTCCTTGTTCAATTTGACCTCCTTCTGCTGTGCTCTTCATTTGAAGGTAGCAGGAGAATTGTTCTGCAGGTAGAAATCACAAGAATAAGTCATGTCCTCTCACTAGAAACAAATGTTATCTTCCATTTAGTAAACAAATCAAATTCACAATTAAAAGACATGCAAAATGGTTGAATATATGTTTAGTTTTTCCATGTAACGAAAGCAAACCTTCTGAAACTGCTGAAAGGGTAGCCTGTTTAATAGAAGTCATCCCAGTCTTTACAAGTGATGAAACTTGTCGGCAATACTCTGCCCCCATTCCAATTTGTATATTCATTAAACTCCGCAGCGAATCTGTACCTCTAAGTTTGCGTTGTGGTATCAATCGAAGTCTCTTTACTAAAACAATCAAAATTGAAGAGTTATAAATATCTGATTCATGTCAGGCAGCTACAAAATCATCAGAAAAACTTATAGTTTACCTTCCACCCTTAACTTTCTGACAACGTTTTTAGACTTCAAGGATGGCTTTTGCTCCGCTTTCACATTTTTGTTTTCCTCAGTCGATCGTACACCCCGAGGTTGTAAGAGAAACTTATGCAAACTATAACAACACATATACAAGGTTCAATAACTCAATATAAGACAAATAAGTAATATATCAGCAACCATAAAGAAACAAATGCCCCTACCCAAATGCACCTCGAAGAAGACGACACTCATCACGCAGAAACTCAGATGCCTCAGTAGAACCCTTTGACCATTCATACAAACATAGTCTTATACACGCATCATATGCCAAAAGACTTTGCCAAGCATATTGACCACTGTCGTTAGAACATTTTGTTAGCCATAATAAAGCTCAACTCTTTCATTCTAAACTGTGAAACAAAACCAAGTACTTAACCTGATACTATGGCAATCTAATTCATCCGAGCTTATATCCGAGATTTTCGCATCTTCCACAATCTTACTGTCCTTCACACTACACCAAACCATGATTAAACACATCAAAACTAGTCCGCAGAACGAAATACAAAAAAGCTCGTTAAATTCGGAAATACCTTTCCCCAAATTCTTCAACTCTATACAAATGTGAACTGCTTTGATTACTACTCTCTACTCCAGCTTCTCCGCAAATCTCATCATCAATCTTCTCAATTTCCTTTTCTATCTCCAAGCTGATGTTATCTTCTTGTCCAATTTCCATTATCGGTGGAGCACTTGGTGTTCTTATATCCTCTAAATCCCAATACACGGAACCCTAAAAAACCAAAATTCATTAATCTCAAAATCACTCAAATCAAAAACTTTACTGAGACAAAATCGTTACCTTAGAACTCAGAGTATGCGGCCGCCGTTCGCTAACCGGAGTTGAATTCTTCAATGCGAATTTCCGAAGCTCTAATTCACAATCTGTGACTCTTCTATTCATAAACGGAACTTCAATTCTCAGATTCTTATCTTTCAACATTCCTCTATTCAATTTCGAACTTGACTTATCACCAAACACTTCTTCTTCATCGTAACGTCTCCCAATCTCTTCTTCCACTTCTTCATCTTCAACATCGTAATCGGAGAATAACAATTCGTTTCCTTCTCCGGCGTCTGAAACAGATTCGATACTCATGTCATCGTTGGATTCATCATCGTGAATAGTGGGAGTTACGAGAAGAGGAGATGATAGGTTTGAGTTGCGTTTCAATGGAGATGGTGAGAAGGTAGAAGGAGGAAGATTCTCGGAGAGAGGAGATCTGATGCGAGGTTGTTGAAGTTGAGCCATGGAGTTTCGATAATGCTTGGGGAAGCTGAGAAGAAGAGAGAAGAGAGAGAGGAGAGGAGCGGCTGTTTTGGAAAATAATAATGGTAACGGCTAGTTTTGACATTGTTGCCACTTTTCGTATAATTGAAGGATACTTTTTTCGCCGATTAATTTATTAAATTAAAAGGCTTTTAAACTGGCGATTTTTTTTTTTGTTGTCGTTTATTCACATGGACTTGAACTCTGGAGGAAAAAATAGAGATATTTTTTTGCCGTAAGAAAACAAAATTGTTGACATATTTTTATTTTTAATAATTTACGTTATGGTATCTATATTATATTATTATACAAATTGTAAATTTAAAATAGTTTAAAAATGTCTTGTTTTCTTACAAAGTTTTGGTTAACTTAAGAAATTCTATAAACATCTGATTTAAAATTTGGAAATTATGATATAATTATTTTATAAATAAGGTTATAAATTGGAAATTATGATTTAAAAATTGGTTATCTTAAGAAATTCTATAAACATCTGAACTTGTTAGCATCTTTATTTCAAATCAATTGATAAATTAATATCCATGATAAACATCTCAACTTGTTAGCATCTTTAATTCTATGCCATTCTTAAATCATTATAAGAACCAAATAGAAATTAAGAGGCACAAGAAATATTAGGGTCAAATGTGACGATATCTCGTGTATACTGTATACAATTGAATAACATAAAAACTAAACATGTATCTGCACTTTAGAAATTCAAAGTTGTACGGATTTATGTATCTTTTTTTTAATAAAACATACGTATTTATGTATAAGGTTCAAAAACAATATAAAAGTTAGTTCAAATTCAAATTTGCGCCTATGATTTCTTTTACGCGCTTTTAAGTATAAAATAAAAAAAATTTAAGCACTCGTATGCTATAACATGAGATTGGGATTTACCGTTTAAAGTTTTATGTGTTATTGGGGTCAAATGTGACATGATTTCGTGCGTATGGTTTAAAATAAAAACAAAATTATACCTTTTTTAAATCCTAAATTGTGTGAGTTTATGTTAAAGATTTTTAAAAAATACCATTAAACTTAAAAGAAAATTCCTTTCCAAAAATGCATTTCAAGAGAAGAATGTTGGTGATAAATATAAATTAACATAAAGGTAATACTGAGTGAAGAGAAAATCATAATGAATTATTTGGAGAAATGAATAGAAGAAAGAAGGAAAAAAAATATTTGATTTGGAATTTACTTTGAGAAGAAATTGGAGGACTCTGCAATTGACTTCATTAGCTCAAGCGATGGCGCATATTGAAACTTGTTCAATTTCGGATGGAGTAAGACGAACTCCTTTGAGTACCTCCAACTTACCAAATCATGTAGTCTCTTTTAATTTGGAACATGGTCAAAGTGATATTCTGTTAGATTATCACAAAATTCAGGATTCAAGCCTAACTAAAAAATGAGACATTCCAAAAAACAAAAACAAATTCAATCGTAAAATTGGTTTGTATGTTCGTAATGAGACGCCTTCGGCCTTACCATGTATAAACTGGATCTTTCCTCACCTAACTGGACCAACCAATTATCAAATATTACATATACAAACTGAACTAAACCTGCTTACCAATCAATCCATTAGAGTCATCAAATGTTACTCATTCGAAATCCCATTTTACCACCTCGTGTATTGTTTTCTCTGAGTCGCCAGATGTTACCTATTATGTTTCAATCAAACAGAAAACTTCAATCTTCTCCTCATCGCCCTTAACCATGTTCTAAACCGAGACGAAAAATTCAGTCATTTTTGTATTGTCTTTTACCATTTTGGCCTTTACCGTCAGACATCTGTAACACAAAAAAATTTCCACTAAAGCTCTCCTTGCATTCTTCAAGTCTCACCAAAACCAGACTCAAATCGTTTAAACTGAACTCACCAACATGTTCAACACTATGTTTAATCAATCTTTCACTCAACACTTGAAGTTGTACCATAACCAATCTCATAACCATGAAATAATCTTGAATAACGAGCTATTTGCTTTTGTCCACAATCTTGTTTTGGTATGTAGGTGGAGTCTCGAGATGGTTTGATGCGTAAGATAAAAATGCATGTATTTAAAGAAAAATATATGTTTGGCTGGATTACTAAAAAGGGTATTTAGAATTGGTCATTATGAGGAGGAAGATAAATTAGGCCTTCACTATTTGAGTTTGGAAGGTATGTGCTTAATTGGTACAATTGGGATATGAAGATCAATGAATTCATATATTGGCCTGAGTTTAAGCGCATATATATTGCTTGCTATAATTGTATATTCTTTAGAAGATGAGCATGTAAGAGATTACTTAGTATAAAACAAGCATGATTAGTGATTATGAAAACTTCAAACACTTATTTTCAGGTTCTTATATGGTTTTTGAAATTGAGTAGAACCTTTTAATATATTGTAATACAAAATACATCTACAATCACTACAAGAAATTTGTTATATCACGTCTCTTTATTTATGATGATATGTGACCGACGTAAAATAAAAAAATAGGAATCGAGTTAACGTTGGTTATTAAACTAACGTCAATTTAAATGATTAAATTGTAGTGAACAATTGTCGGCGATAATTAGCAAAAGGTGATTGATACAAATTGAAGGCTAGCTTAGTCCATAGAGATTACATGTTCTTATCGCACAAGCCATCAAATGACTTTTCAAGAGACAAACATTCGATGTATTTTATCGAATAGATAGCACAATCACCTGGATCCTCATTTTTAGAGACGTTCTTCGTAATATTCTTCACATCTAACATTGTGTAGCTATTCTTGCGTACATGTTAAGGAATAAATGCACTCAACATAGCACGGATCATTTTTCTTAAAAACATGCAATGATGCACTATTTCTATATCAGTAACCAAGGTTGGAATCCTGTCATATACGTTGATCCTCTTATGCGGCAAGTCAATATTCAGAGCCACCCGATGATTTGCGTTGACAAAGATACAAGCATATAGGTGATCCACATGAATGAACCACTTTTTGTTTGTCGCTAAGGCACTGTGAATTTCGACATGACCCACAAAGACTCAGAATCAACAAACTATTTCAACATGCATATCCGTCGTTGTTTTAGATCTTCTCGAGCCGACTATGGAAGTGAGATGAATCTAGGATTTTTAGAGTGAAACCGTCGGAGATGATAATTGGGATTCTAATGTCGATTTGATTTCTTTATTTCCAATTATTTAATATTTTGATCTTTATTTACTTTTTCCTTTTTTTTTTTATAAAAAAAATATAGAGAATGGCATGATTGTTATTATTATCACCCAAAAAAGTTATTTAGACTTTTACCTAAAATTTGTGTTAGTTTAGTAAACCCAACCTATCATGTGTCAATTTAGTTATTTTTAAGCTAAGTTTTGAGTCATTCTAGATAAATCTTAGTTATATTAATTCTATCAAATAAAATTTATAATTGTTGACAATTTTTTGCTGTAAAGAAAAAAATTTGTAAACAAATTTCAATTTGAACAATTTCAGCTACGGTATGTTTGTAATAAGAACTTTCTACAATGTTGTAAATTTAAAGTTAAAACTTTATACAATGTTGTAAACTTTAAATTTTTAGTTATCTTAAGAAAATTTTATATACTTCTGAATTTAAAATTAGAAACTAAGAAATTTTTTTTTGTAAATTCAAATGACGTAATTAATTAGCATTTTGATATCAAATCAATTGATAAATTTAATTTTATGACACGAAAAAATGGTTAGCAAGAATTGTTATAAACAAACTAGGGGTTAATCCGGGCTACATTCGGGTATATATTAGACAATTGATATTTTTTTGAATTATTTAAGTGAGTTTTAATTTTTTTTTCTTAGTAATATATAAATTGAAAATTATGTGAGGTTGTATTTAACATTTTAATAAAGAAAAGTTAAATGATACTATATTTAAATTTTTAATTTTAGCTATCTATAATTTTTAATGTGTAATTTATATTTTAGTATATAATTCATTTTTCGTATTATTTGTCTATGTAGTATTTCGTCATCTATATCTCTCTTTTGATTTATATTGTAGTATTATCCATTCTCTGCATTTTTAATTTTATCTATTAAAGTCATTGGGGTGGTTATTAACTTATTACTAGATCGAAACCCGCGCTACGCTGCGGGGTTTTTAGAAAAAATTATTTTTGAAGAAATTATTTGATAACAAGTGGTTTTTAGAAAACAACATGCATGAAGTGAATTTAACAGATAATTTAAGTCTCAAGTAATTTTTGTAGATAAAATTTATTTTAATATAAGTATTTATGGTAGAAATTTAAAAGGTTTCACGAAATTTTGTATTTTACCTTTACACGTATATTAGTTTTTTTATTTTATAAGTTTATATATAAATACATTAGTAAATAACTTTTATATCTTACTTTTACGGAATCAATTTACCTTATAATCAATTTTTGTAATTGTTTGTTTTATTTTAAGTTTTATTATATGTTTAATTTCTTACAAATATTAGATTTTTTATATTGTGATATATATAAATCTTTTTTCAGCGACTATTATACTTCAGAACCTTAGATTATTTTTGTTAAAATCATTTATGGTACACAAGCAATATTTGAATCCTACTAAAAGTATTTTAATATACCTTTTGTTTTAATAAATATTTTTTTGATCATTAAATCAAAATAATTAATATGCGAAGTTTTTTGTGTGTATTTTTTTCGTTAGAAGCTGAACACTATGAAGTATGAACAAGTTTTTAACTTTAAAACAATTCGATTTTCGAATTAGATCAGATCAATATTATTATGGGTCGACATTTTAACCGAACGAAACCAAACCTAGCAAACCATACTCAAACAGATCCAAACCAAACCATAACTTACATTCAAACTATTTGATTATATTTCTTCTCAACCCGAACCGATAACCCAATCTATTTATTTATTTAATTAAATAATAATGTTGTAAATACTAATATGTAATGCCTTACCAACGTTGCACTTGATTTAGAGCGTTAGATATTTTTTTCATTTTTAATTAATAAAATCTAAAATTAGATTAATTTTGTTTAAAAATCTCTACTTTTAAATTTCTTTAAGAATACACAACTAAAACCAAACCGAACCGAACAGAATATAAATCGATCCGAACACAAGCCAAATCATATCGAGGGGTTTTATAGTTCAAGTTTTGATCAGTATGTTAGAAAAAGTCTTTAAAAGATCATTTTTTTTTATGATATACATATAAATGTATGTCTTCTTTTAAAGCTTAAAACTTTTACCAAACCCGATAGTTAGTATTTGGATTGTCTCTTTCTAGCATTAATAAAATTATCTAACTGTCAATAAATATTATGAAAATAAAACTACTTTTGAATTCTAAAACAAAAGATTAATGACTTGAATTGTTCCTTTCTTTGAATGAAATGAGAGTTATATTATTTGTATTTGTTGTTATATCTCTGAAATTATGTACACTAAATCAACAACTGAACCTTTAGTCGTCTCAAGTACATTCTATAATTCCAAACTCCATTTTTTTATTTTTTTATTCAAATTAAACTATATAAAGTCTAAAGGAACATGGCTGCATGTGTTTGATTATTTATCGTGCCAATTGTTTTTGAATTTCTAAGAAGCTCCAAGAGCTTCAATCAAACCCGTGAGCTATTTTTTAGATTTTTTCTCATTTTTAGTAGAGCTGAAAACATTGAATAATGATTAAAAATCTAACTTTGAGTTTAAGTAAGCAAACTTTCTCCAACCCATTTGCCTATTAGGTCTCTTCTATATCATATCCTCAATTTCTTCTAAATCTCGGCCTTCACAAACCTTCTTTCGCCATTCCTCATGCTTTTCTCTTTTTTCCTCAATCGACCACTCATATTTTCTTATACATTTGGATCATGGAGTTTTTTTATGTGATTCATTAATTGAGACTTGAAGCTAAAATTACCGGTGAAACAAAACATGGAAATTTATGCACTTTAAGACGAAAAGTAGATGTACTTTTGAAATATTGTTTTTTATTTATTTACAAATTTAAATATTTTTTTACGAGTTTTTTTTCTTTGTAATTTTCTTTTGGTCTGCCTCCATTCGTGAAGCTATCAATTTTATTCTTTTTAAAAGAAACCATATTTTGCATATAACAAAAAAATTATGTTAGCTTACGTGTTTGAAAAAAACATATAATGGTGTGACTACCTACGAAATGATTAATAAGCACCTTACGTTAAATTGATTTTCTTAATAGAAATTTAGGCATTGAGCTATTTTATTTTAATTAATTATTAGGTTATTTTTTAAAAAGTTTAAACCAATTGGGCTTGAACTTGGGCTTGAACTTGAGTTTAATTAAATAATTATTAAGTGATGTGGAATTAGAAAGAGTTATTATTGGTTGAGAAATCTGAGTTGTATTAATCGAAATGTTTTGATTGGTTGACGATTTTAATGAGATGTCAGTCCCACAATACTCCAAAATGCTGAGGTGTCAGCACTGGAGAGACTTTTGTTGTTTTTATTGTATTGATAATTTGGCATTAGATACATAACATGTGGCATTTGTTTAGTGTACATGTTTCTATTTTGGTAAGTGTTAGAGGATAATAATTTTTATGATTACGGTAAATTCTTACAAATTTAATGTTGGAGTATAATTACTGCCCAAAATGTTTACTTATATAGTTATATGTGATGAAATATAAAGGATTACAAAACGCTTAAGAGGATGTTAACGCAATTCGTCTTAACTAACATAAAAGCAAACAATAACTTTGTGTTGTTTATTGAGGCCTTCTGCACTAAAACTTTATCAGCAAAAGTATGTGAAAAGTTTTGGAAAACAAACACAACCCTGTAGAAACCTAGCTAATGTAAAACAATTTAAGGTTTATTTGGATTATCTGCCGAACCAAAATGCTGAGGCAACACAATCCCACCATGCTGGAGTGAAGGTCGATGTTCTTGAGCCTATACTATACGTAGTAGTTTCAATTTCCATAACTTGCATTGTTTCTATCTACAAACAAACTCTCTAAACAACCATACTTTCACATAATCTTCCATCATCCTCATCAGTATTCTAGGAACCTTGATCACTGGCCTGTCGTTTTTCCTAATCGAAATAAAAGATTTGACCATTTTTTTGTGTCCCCATGTATAAATTCTTCAAAACCAACTTGATTCTTCTAAACGCATGTAATTTGAACAGATACATTGTTAATCGTAGCATCACATGCTTCTTTATAGTGTGATGGTGTTGTCGACTTCAAAACCTGGAAGAAAGAGTTATTAGGGATCATCAAGTCAAAAATATTTGAACCATTCATACAAAGAATTTTACTCTATACTTATCTTCATTATGCTAGGGTGTATATGCACATGTTTTTTAACAATCTAATATACGTTAACACAGACCAAAGGAACTTCAATTGCATCCATGATCTTTTGGACACACCAAGGCTTATAATGTTGATTCATTTTCTCCCACTCTGAAACGCAAGCATTGCTTTAACTTTACATATTGCAACACTAACGTCGAACTCTTGGGAATTGTTTCTTGCGCGTCCATCTGAATCACAATTGATATTAACCCATATTAAAGAACAATTAAGAAAGGATACTTTAACTGAGGTTAATGTTATCACTCATGATCTCATAACTTTTTTTATTCACCTTTTCTTGTACATGTGGTTGGGAAAACAAAAAAGGATACTTTAATTGAGCAAGTGATAAATGCATACACTTTGAACTATAGCCACCTATCACCCTAAACTCGGCAAAGTGGCACAAGTTGTCAACTTTGCAATGTGTTATTAAATGGCTTGAAACATCTACCAAAAAATTATAAGTTGATTAACCATGTCTCGCTCTCTCTTCATCTATCTTAGCATTAACCATTGGTTTGGAAAATTAAAAAACGTTAGTAAGAAGTTCTAGGGCATGCAGACTAGAATATAAAATAAGAGTCAAATCTATAATTTTACCTCACTCAATGACATGAGAGAAGCATTTGAATACCTAAGAGGGCATAGTTCCAAGCTTCGTCTCCCTTCTACTATGGAAGGTAAATGCCATATGTTTGATATTCTAAATGCAATTTGTGGATAGGAAAAATTAAAGGCTAAACCTCAAGGACGATATCAAAGAAGCGTGTTGGTGGAATCTGTCTATAGCTAGGTAGAGGCTATCCATTTTCAGGGTTTAGCAAACTGAAATATCCTCTTCTCAAACAATCTCAATCCATCTCTGACTTATTTCACAAACACCGAAAATATTGTTTGTATTGATGGTGAGTTCTTCCTTTGAGATTAAATAAACTGTAAACTTAACAGAAATAGAATCGAATTTCTTACATTGTTACATCGTTATTAAACGATGAGAGATGGAATCGGCTTTGCTTTTTCAATTTAACAGTGTCGATCAGATGGCCTCTGATGTTCTCTATTAGAATGTCCTACATTGCTTGTGATTAAGATCTTTTGGCAATATATATAGGATGTGGCAATCCTTAACTCTTGAGCTAGCTTTTGGGTTAAGTTAGGTCATATTCCTAATATGGTATTAGAGCCTAAGGTTGGCCCAACAAGCAAATTTCCTACAAAAATGGTTTCCCACCTATGTGGCCCATATAAGTGGCATGTCTTGTTGTATTTGTAAGATGTTGGGCTTGGGCTGTGTCCCGTTGGACCGTTTTCCACCCACATCTCGAAGAGCCCTATTAGAATGTCCCACATTGCTTGGGACTAAGATCTTTGGGCCATATATATAGGATGTGGCAATCCTTAACTCTTGAGCTAGCTTTTAGGTTAAGTTAGGCCACATTCCAAATATTCTCTTCTAACAATTTTAGATGAGGATGAAAAACAATTTGGGTAATGTGAAACTGGCTTTAGGTGGAACGACGTCGACAACAATACAGAGATAATAACACAGAAACAATTTTATAGAATTCAAGTGTAATGTATGCATCTCTAAGAAGGTTAATTAAAGGGGAGATAGATGGTCAATTGATCAATGATGATAGAAACTCTGAAAACTTGATCGTAGGATTTGTGGAAGACGATCAGTTAAAGTGACGTCTTGTTTTTTTTCTTCGTTTTATCTATTAATTCATAGGCTTCGAAACTGGCCCACATAATAGAGGCTTGCTGACGTGGCTTCTTGTGATAAAGTAGATTTTTGGCAAGTTTTTTTTTTTTGACGCTAGCGTGGTAAGTAGAAAGAGTAACATAGAAATAGCTGTTAAAAACGTCTAAAAGAGACAGAGGGGAAATCAAACCCAAGTTCAGTAGGGTAGTCAACCCACGTTTAACCACCTGAGTAAGACAAATATTTATCAAATTTTGAAAAGAGATTGTATATATATACGTAAACACCAGTGATTAAGTTTTAACCGTAGCTAGTACTTCCGTTAGCAAAGTTAACAGTTGTTAATTCGGGGGTACGATTTTACCAATTTTTTAAAAACGGGGTATGTTTATTCCAAATTTAATACTACATATATTAAACGGCCAAATAAAAATTAGATGGCGGGTTTTTTTTAAATCCCTATATGAAACTAAATAATATAGTAATAATATCATAAATTAATAGTTATAAATATTAAGCATATATAATTAAGATAATTTAGTAAATTATGACTCTAGTGTTGTTTTTCTTTTCTTAAAGTTGTAATTTGGATATTGCTCATCTATAATTTTCTTTATTGCATCAAAAGCACCTTGTGTTATCTTCTTATTCTTCATCAAAAAATTATGAAGAGTTCTAAATGCGATAATTTTTTATTTGTAAATTGTTTCCAAATGTACCACACTTTTTTTTAACATCAACAACAGCTTTATTAATGTGAGGAAAGGTGATCATAGTGTAGATCATGTGTTATTACATTTGGAATATAGTTGTGAAAGTAATATGTTCGATTATCCGGGATCGGAGAATTCGCTAATGTGTCACAGCATTTTTTTTTGGGTGTAAATGTTAAGATAAAATGTACCACATTATTGTCCATAACTTCTAGATCAACATTAAGGAAAAAAGTTACAATTTCTTCGAAACTCTGACCTTCTGCGAATATATCATTTGCATCTGGATAGTCGAGTACGCTATTTACATCAATTCTATTCCGATAACCAAAATTATTAATCACAACTTCAAGTTCATGAATGTCGTTTTCACAAATTTCTTCTTCAATAGACAAATGAAATAGTAATATGGAATATGTAAAAAAATAATAAAGCATAAGGGAATTTAAAATTAGAAAAGTTGTAGAAGCATTCCCCACATCTCACTACAGAGCTTAAACAAATCAAGTGAGCATATAACAGCATAAAAATTTAATAATATCTCTTGTTGCTCGAATGATGTCCGTCAAGTTATATGATCATCTTTTTTTTTTTTGTGAAAGAATGTAAAAGTTACATGGTCATATTTCTAGAACCTTTAACACGAATACAAGAAGTGGAACACGATATTAATCCTAGAGATTGGAAAACTATTTTGTGTGGACAACGCTTCTCACAAAAGGAGCAAATAGGTCTTGACATATGGTGATTGTTGGGTAAAACGCTTACCTTGCTACTGGAGTATAGCCAAAATGAACCAGGCTTCATATATAAGTCCACCCCAAGCATACATTCAATGTGAAGGGTGACACAACAATGCTCATCACACATATAAAACCTCTCCTTTGGATTTATTTTTTTCTCGCAAACTTCACACCAATACGTCATGGTACTTGTTTCCTCTCCATAAGAAAGAGTAAGCATATGCTTATCATACTTATACTTCACCTTTTGAGGTAAAGTAGCACACTTGAAACACAAAGCAAAGTCGCACTCAATGCAATTGAATGTTTCATTTGTGGAACAATGTCCTAACTCTTTGCAAACACAACATCTTCTTTCCTCTCCTGGTTTCGATGTTAAGAACAAAGGATCCATATGACTTTCATGGACCAATGGCTCAGATATTGTGGCGCACTGCACGTGTACCTTAAAACGACATTCTCTTTCAGTGCACTCATAGAAGAAACCAGTTGTGCACCTCCAAGAACAAATTGAACATGATTTCGTAGCATCCATAACAAGGTCAGATCTTCCCACTAGAGTAAGCAGATGTGGATGTACTGGGTGATGTATTTTGCGAGACAGTTTTGCACATTCTTCGTGAAGAATGAAATCACATTGCATACATGAGTAGAAGTTACCAAAATATATCGGAGTGATGCATGCCTGACATAACTTATTCTCATTGTAATCTCTGCCCGTGTTCTCATCAAGTTTCAAATGATGATGTTCATGACTGAAATGTCGTATGATTCCATCTCTTACTGTCACAAACGGCTCAATTTCTTTGATATCTTCTTCGGGCTCTCCCTCAAGTTCTTTACCATCCCACACATTGCTCTGTGTGGCACATTTTGAATGTGCTGCATACGAACAACCGTCCTTGTTGCAAGAATAGCCGCCATAATCATTGTCGATCTTTCTACGACAAACACCACAACATCGAACTCCTTGATCAAAAGAATTAGTAAAATAGATACGATGGAAATGGCGAGATATCCTTATGACATGTGGTAAGCTGATACACTTTTGGTGGACCAGAAAGTCGCAAGGGGGACATATATAAAAGGGACAGCTTGAATGTGCCAAGGCACATATGTTGCAAGTTAAAGAAGTCTTTCTTGGAAACTGAGCAAGTGTATGCTCGTGCCACTTCGGTTGGTCTAAAGACAAGACTCTTGGTTTCTCTACGCAAGCAATATTCATAGCATAATCGCAAGCCGAGCAATAATAAAATACCTCTTCGAGATCTTTATCGCAGCAATAACATTCCCTAGTTGTGTCCCCATTCAACAAGACAAGCTGGAGAGAATGTTTTGGATGGAGATCGTGTTTGATCACAACTGGAGCCTTCTCATATTCTCCATGGTTCTCGCCGTTGCAAACTTGGCAGCGAATATGGCTAACGTCTTCTTCTGATAAACAGAATTCATTCCAGTTTAAAGGGAGACACTTCCACTTGTCATTGCTGCTCCACGAGACTTCTTCAATCACATGAAATGTTCCTTTTTCTAATTTAACTTGAGTTTGAGGGCATAGGACAATAAGCTTTTCCCACTTTGAATTCATAGAGATGACGAGTGAGAATATTTGATAAATGAGTGATATCAACTCCGGCTCCGGCTCGAGACTCAATATTTCACTAACGAGGGACATGAAGTCGGAATCAAGACTCAATGTTTCACCAACGAGGGACATGAAGTCGGAATCAAGACTGATTCCTCTATAAATGGGGGACATGATGTCAGAATCTGTGTCCGGGTTCGAATCCAGCTCCAAAAGCTCTGTATCCAAATCTGTGCCCGAGTTCGAATCCATTTCCAAGAACTTTGTCCCCGTATCTGTTTCGGGATTGAAATTTCGAAATCTGCTCCGTGGGAGTATCGGCCCTGACTCCATTGCTAAACTTTCAGCAAAATGAAACAATTCCGGGTCATGCTCCCGCTTCGAAACGCTGATAGATTTGGCATAAGGGATTTCTTGAGAAATGAGAGATATGAGCTTCCTTAGCGGATCCGGCTGGGAATCCAAATCCATAGACTTGAAGAGCAAGACTGCTTGAGTAATGAGTGATATCAACTCTGTCTCCGGCTGCGAATCAAAATCCATTTTACTAACCATAGTGATTATTTGAGGAATGAGAGATATCTTAAGAGATACAGATATAGGTTGGGAGATTAGTTGAGTAATGAGAGATATGATTTTCAGCTCCAGATTAATCTCGGGCTCCAACTCCGGCTCCGGCTCTGGCTCTGCCTCCAAATCAGGCACTAACTCTGGCTGTGGCTGCCAACAGAGGACTTCGGAAATTATTTTACTGATGAGTGATATAAGCTCTGGCTGCGGTGTTAGACTAAATAATTCTCGAATGAGTAACATGAAGAACTCCAAGTCTGGCTCTGAATCTGTGTCCTGCTCCGAAATAAGATCCGTAGAGTTGACGAGGGAGAGTTTTTGAGAAATGAGAGATATGAGCTTCCTTAACGGATCCGGCTGGGAATCCAAATCCATAGAGTTGAAGACATAGATTGCTTCATTAGTGAGTGACATGAGCTTCGACCCGGGTTGCGAATCGAATTCCATTGAGCTGACGAGAGAGATTGTTTGAGTAATGAGTGGTATCATCTTAGAAATAGAATCCCATTCCGGATCGAAACATGAATCCGGATCCAAACTCTCGCTGAGACTATAGATTTGAAAGATGAGTGATTTGAGCTTTGACTCGGGGTTCGAGTTCGAATCCATAGAGAAGCTGAGAGATTATTTGATCGCAACGAAAGATATGAGATGATTATTTTGACGACACATGAATACTAGTTCTACAATATTACAAGAGTTAAGTATTAGTGTTTATGCACTACACGTTCTCTACGTCAACAAAATAGTTGAATAATCTTTCCAAATTTTTTTTTGCCAAAGGCTTTGAATTGGAAATGGCGTCATGGACATTAATCATATGTCCTAGTAGTTGCTGATCTTTCCCTCTTTTTTATGATAACTTGCCGATCTTTCCTCATTATATAGATTTAAAAAAGTTTACAGCCGTACAAGTTTAAAATTTATTGGTCATTTGAAAGCAAAGTCAATCATCTATTTAGAGATAACAGTTGGGAGATATATTGACAGCTATACCAATTATGACATGTCAACTGGTTACATATCCCAACTAAAATAATGTATTTTTACTTATACCTACAAAAATTTGCTTGGTGAGATGTACCGAAATTGGTTATGTAACTAACACCGTAATTAACCATCACTCTGATCAATATCTCAATGAAGTTTTTACAGATAGGAGATCTGACGCGAGTCTGAAGATGCGACATGGGCCATGGCGTTTCATATTGGTTCTTCTCGTCTTGGACATAGTTGTGAAATTGTTTGGGGGAGCTGAGAAAAAAGAAATCAGAAGAAGATAGAAGCGGCAGTTTCATTCAAAGAAATAATGGCAACGGCTAGTTTTGACGTAGTGCTACTTTTCGTTCGTATAATTGAAGGATACTTCTATCCAATTAATTTATTAAATTTAAAGGCTTTAAATTGGCGATTTTAGATCATTTTCTGCCAAAATATATATAATTTTCTATTCCTAAAATTCCCGTTCCCGTCCTGATCTAATAATAATTATACAAAAGTTGTTGACAACTTTTTGCCGTAATAAAACAAACTGTTAACAAATTTTAATTTTAACAATTTCAGGATTTTCAGCTATGGTATGTAGGGGTGGGCAAACGAGAACTTTTTAGATCAGGACGGGAACGGGAATTTTAGGAATAGAAAAACATCTCATATTTGTGTCCCTTTTTAAATACGGAACGGGAACGGGACGGAAGAGGATGGAAACGGAAATTTTGGAAATAGAAAAACATGTCCCATTTAATAATGTTGGTACCATGATATTTTATTAATTTATAGTGATATTTATTAATTTATAGTGTAAATTAATATTTATTAATTTATAGAAAGTTTTGTTTTAATTGTTAAATATATTTTTAAGAAAATATGAGGAAAAAATGTGATCTAAATTAAATTAATATTTTGGATATTATAATTTTTATAGTTTTAGATTTAAATATTTGATATTTCAAAGAAAAACAATTTTTTGACAATAATAAAGATTATAGAATTTACATATATAAACGATATACATAAAAATAATGACATCTATAGTTATATTTGAAAAACCTATACGACTATTAAAACAAAAATAATACATATTCAAAATTTGAAAATTTAGAGCAAATTTTGGCTATTTTTATGAAATATATATATACATATATATACATATATATACATGATTATTAATTTATGATATTATTGAGACTACATTTTTATATAAAGATTTCAAAAAAATTATTATCTTATTATCTTATCGAATTTAGTTAATTTTTACATTGACCCGACTCGAAACCGATAAAATTTATTAATTTATCGTAGTTATTAATTTATCCAGTATTAATTGATAGAGGTTCTACTGTATATCCAAAAAAACCCAATTTTTTGGATAATTTTAAGCACGAGCTTGGGTGGCCGGAATTTTTTAGTGGCCGAAATTCACATGCTTGGGTGAAAGAGCACTAAATCACACATCAACAATGTTTTTTTTTTGTCACTTTTGTCGGTTTCTATTGAAAAAATATATTTTTCATCGAATGAACCATCCGACTCATCTCAAAATGCCGGAATCATGAAAACTTTTCTTTCTCCTTCGCTTCAATTTCTCCGGCGGTATGCTTCGATTATGGTCGATCGCGAAACTACAAATCAGGAAAGTTTCTACCTCCGAATCCCGCTTTTGCAGAGACGTTCTCTTCAATGGAGTTGTCAGACGACAATTCACGAGCACTAGCGGCGAAAGAAGAACAGTGATGAGCTTCGGTGACGGAAGTCATGGCGCTCTTGGTCTTTCATCATCGTCGTCGATTCCAGGAATGGGAATGGACGCTTACGAACCCACCGTGGTTTCTAATTTGCCTTCCGATATCTCATTCATATCCGCCGGACACTATCATTCTCTTGCCGTTACATTTGGCGGTGAGATTTGGGCTTGGGGTCGCAACGATGAAGGCCAGCTCGGTCGAATCACAATTGATTCTAGGTTAAATCTGAGAACCCAATTTTGCTGAATGATAGTTAAACCTGAGAACCCAATTTTGCTGAATTGATTTCATCAAAGTAAAGTAGTGATTGAACTTGAAATTGATAGGTTAATTAGTGAGATTAGTTTAAGATTTAACTATATCATTAGAGGTGGAGCTAGAACATGAATTTGCTAGTCATGATGTTATTTGGGATTTGGTAGGTCTCTTATGCTACTATACCTGATGTTTTATTGATGTGATTAATAGAGATTCAAGAAGTGAACCGAAGAGAGTGGAAGGTCTAGATAATGTGAATGTCCGGGCAGCCTTTGCGTCTGGAGTTGTTTCAGCTGCTATTGGAGATGATGGCTCTTTGTGGGTTTGGGGAAGATCTAAAAGAGGACAGCTTGGGCTTGGAAAAGGTATCATTGAAGCTCGAGTTCCTTCGAGAGTTGAAACTTTAGCTGCAGAGCATGTCGTTAAGGTTTGGTACCAACTCTTTGTATAATCAGATTTAAAACGCTCTCAAGTTTTTCATAGGAAGGGGGGGTTCATTTTGATAGGTATCATTAGGTTGGGGGCACGCACTTGCGCTTACTGTGGATGGTAAAGTTTTTGGATGGGGTTATGTAGCTGATGGAAGAGTAGGCAATGTTGGACTTCCACTTGAAGCATCTCTGTTAGATTCAATTACAGATGGGTCCATGAAAGGTCAACACGCTGCTGATTTGAATCTTGAAGCTGCTGAAAAGAAGGTTGTGGAAGCAATGAGCAAGGAGAACGATATGCCAATAGCGTGGGAACCTCGTCTGGTGGAAGAAACACGTAACGTGAAGGTAGCAGATATTGCGTGCGGTTCCGATCACTCCTTGATCCTTTGTCGTAAGTAAACGAGACCCTTTTACACTATGGGAAAAATATTCATTAAACAAAGAGACTGTCTGATAGGTTTTTGCTGATTTCAGATGATGGCACACTTTTGAGCTCTGGGAGCAACATCTATGGTCAGTTGGGTCGGTCTAAACAAGACCTCGGAATGACACCTGTTGACATAACCGAATCCCCGATCTCTATTGCAGCTGGTCTTGGTCATTCACTAGCTATCTGCAACAGAGATGAAAGAAAGATTCTCTCATGGGGTTGGAACCGTAGCCGGCAGCTTGGTAGGGGAAAACCGGAACACCTGCCAAGAGAAGTAGAAGGTTTTGATGGGGAAAATCCAGCTTCAGTATCAGCAGGACGTGTGCATTCTTTGTGTGTAACAGAGAAAGGAGAAGCTTGGGTTTGGGGTTGTGGGAAGAATGGTAGGCTCGGTTTAGGAAGCTCGAGTGATGAGCCTGAACCAATGTTGTTAGAGGACGTAGAATGTTGTGTTGTTCAAGCAGTCGCTGGCTTTGATCACAGCCTGATCTTAGTGGCTGAATAGCCCCACCATATGTCTAGGAAACATTGATCTTGAAAAATTATATCATGTATCTACGTGCGATCAGTTGCTTTTTGGGTGAATTGGTGAAATAAAATTAGAAAGATCATGTGATTAACAAAAATACAAAAAGTTAGTCAGTATCATGATTTAATGACATCAAAATGACACTAAAGAATTTTGATTATCTCCAATCTATTTCATAAGTCTTTAGTTTACTATGTCAAAAGTATGTTTTGAGGAGTTACAGTTAGCGTCAGTCACTCATCTTTAAGATGGTTCAATTTCGTAAGCAATGGTGAATGAATTTGTGAGTGTTTAAGATTGATACCGAAATTAGAACACCAACATATCCTTATATAATTCCTCACAAGTCAATTCACAAAAAACTGCAACCTTCTCCATTTGACACGTGGCTTAAGTCTCAAATTTTACTCTTTCACTTTTCTAAACGTAAACCTAATTTTTTTTTTTTTTTTCACTGGAAGATTATATATTGAGATTGAAACAGGCCAAAAACCTTTACAACAGACAGGTTTAGGCAATGAATGGTATTCATAGACTGTACCATTCACCAAAAGAATAGAGACAAGATTGGATCGAATATGAGAGAAAACAAAAAGAGCTCAAAAGCTACAGAGAGACACTTTCCTCAGCAAAGAGTAAAGACAGCCAAAGAGGAGGACCAACAGCCACATAAGACTGAAACATGTTCTCTCTAACCACACTTTTTGCAATCAATGAAGCTCCCCTATTTGCAGCAAACTTCTCCTCAACCACATTCCAATTCACAATATTTTCCAAAAAATGATGTAACTCCGACACTTGGTAACTAAAGGATGGCCAAGCCTTGGGACGGCTGAAGGTTGATGATAAGTCTCCTGGCTCAAAAGCAAACAAAACACAAGAGAAATGATGGCTTTGCATCGCTTCGATGGCCCATTTAGTGCAGATAAACTGAACCTCGTTTTTACAATGCACATCACTAAAAGCTCTCCGACTGTGCAAGAGAACAGCACCCGCCGCATTCCTCAAAACCCATGACCCTCCTGCAGTCCTGGTTTTACTTGACCAGAAGGTCCTAACATTACATTTTACCCAATCCAGCTCCGGAGGCTCCCATTTACAGGAAGTAGTTTTTACACATTTAGTTTCCTCTGATTCTTCTGAATGAATCTGAGATTGTGCTAAAAACCACTCATGAGCATCCTCCTTTACTTTTTCCACTGAATTTGAGAGACAAAAAGTAACACCATCAAAACACAACTTGTTCCTATTTTTCCACAAACGCCACAAAAGCCATGGCCACATCTGTCTCACTTGAATGGGGATGATATTGTTCTTCTTTAGCTCACATAGGCTTTGGAAGTTAGCAAATAAGGAGCAATTTTGAAACCCTTGTTCTAGAGTGGGAATCCCAGAAAGAGCCCACACTTGCCTAGCCACAGAACAAGTAAACAGAATATGGTTGAATATGGTTAATGGACTCACCGTCGTCTCCGCAGATTTGGCAACGATTATCACAATTCATACCCCGGTGCATTATCTGATGTGCCACTGGTAAGGCTGCGCTTAGGGCTCTCCATAAGAACATTTTGATTTTTGGGGCTGTTTGAATGGACCATACCTTCTCCTTTAATCCATTAGATGATGGTTGAAGATTAGATTCCCTTATTAGATCAGGTTTGTTAACTTGGAAAGCTAACCAGTAGCCTGTCCTAACAGAGTATTCACCTGATTTGGTATGCATCCAAACCCAAAAATCATCCTTTTTCACCACCGGTTTGCGCCTTAGAATGATCTCCACATCCAATTGATAAAAAAGATCATCCAGCAACTCTCTGTTCCAGTTCCTTGTCACCACATCTTTGAGATCTGCCACCATTAAATCCAAATTTACGGAGAAATGCCTTACCAAAGGCATCCTCGGGCCATTGTCATAGATCCATGGATCAATCCAGACACTTAAAGAGTTGCCATTGCCTACCTCTTTCCTTAGACCTTTCATTAGGAGATCTCTGCCATGAATAATACTCCTCCAAGCATAAGAAGGTCTAACACCTATATCAGCATCCAAAAACTCATCATTAACAAAATATCTGCTCTTGAAGAACTTTGCAAAAAGGCTAGAGGGATTATGCAGCAAGCGCCAAGCTTGCTTTGCAAAAAGAGCTTGATTAAAGCTTTCAATATCCATGAAGCCTAGACCTCCTTGTTCTTTGGAAAGACACATCTTCTCCCAGCTAACCCAATGAGTTTTCCTTTTATGCTCTAAGGCATGCCACCAAAAATCAGCCATCGCGCTTGTCAAGTTTTTACAGGTGGTTTTAGTTAACTTGAAGCACGACATCGCATACACCGGCATGGCCAAAGCAACCGCTTTCAGAAGAATTTCTTTCCCTCCCAAGGACAGTGATCTAGCAAACCAACCAGAAAGTCTTGCTTTAAGCTTATCCTTGATATAATCCAAAATCTGCACCTTGGAACCACTAAAACATTCAGGTAGCCCTAAGTAGGAACCCGCTCCTCCCTCATTGATGATCCCTAGTTCATTTTGTTTCCAGCCTTTGCAGTCCTCCTTGACTTTATCTCCAAAAGTGATGGAGGATTTCTCATAATTCACTCTTTGACCTGTAGCCTCACCATAAACCTTGAAAATATTCTTTATGATGGCCACCTCCTGTTTATCAGCCTTACACATGAACAAACTGTCATCGGCAAAAAGGAGATGATGAATAGCTGGACCATCAGAAGAGAATCTTATACCACTTATCAGCCCTTGGTTCTCAGCTCTGTTCATCAAGTGTGTGAGACCCTCTGTGCACAACACAAACAGAAATGGTGATAAGGGATCTCCTTGGCGCAGTCCCCGAGTTGGAACTATCTTCCCATAAGCTTTATCATTGATTAAAACAGTGAAAGAGACTGTAGTAATCGCAGACATGATCCACTGCACCCAAATAGGATGGAATCCTAGAGCATTCAACAAGGCCTTAACATAATTCCACTCAACCCTATCAAAGACTTTTGACATATCCGACTTTATAGCCATGTAGTCCTTGGAAATATCCTTGTGAGTGCGCAGACCGTGGACAACTTCGTGTGCAATGAGGATGTTGTCTGAAATCAAACGCTCAGCAACAAAAGCAGACTGATTAGGTGCAACAAGATCAGGCAGAAATGGTTGACGCCTCCTAACCATTATCTTGGAAATGATCTTATAAAGCACAGAGCATAAACTTATGGGGCGCAAATCAGTCATTTTAGAAGGTTTCTTGGTCTTTGGCAATAAGCAAAGCTGAGTGAAATTCCAATCAGCAGGAAAGGAACCAGAAAGAAAGAAATTTTGAACCTCAACTGTGACTTGTTGACCAATAATGCTCCAGAATTTTTGGAAGAAAAAACCAGTGAAGCCATCAGCTCCTGGAGAATTTCTCTGAAAAAATTCTCTGATTTAATTCTTAGAAACTGCAGCAGTGAGAATTTTATTCATACCTTCAGAAACTCTAGGCTGAAACTCATCAAAAATACCTTGGAAAGAACTTTGATTTGAGGATTTAAAGAGTTCAGAGAAATAGGCCACAACAATAGCACCCTTTGAAACTTCATCTTTATGTTGAATACCATTGATATCACTTGGCTTTTCAATGTGCTAATTCCTGCGATTGTCCTTGACTGAATCATGGAAAAATTTCGTGTTTTTGTCACCACCATGATTCCACTTAGCTCTACTATTTTGACTCCAAAAGGTTTCTTCATCCAAATTTGTCTTACACAAATCGTCTTTTAAAGAATTCACCACCAATACTCTTGGAAAACCAGAAGACTGCTCAATTTCCAATGCTGCACGAGCTTGTGTAATCCATTTGCTCTGTGAGAGAGTTCAAGTTGTTCTCTTTATTCCATTTGCTCAAAGCCGATTTGCACTTCTTAAACTTGTCCTGCACCTTCTGATTATTCCCATGATTACTATTCCAAGCTTTAGAAATGGCTTGCTTCACATTTGGTTGGTTGAAAAACCTTTTATCAAATCTGAAGTTTCCTCTATATTCCTCCCTGGAATTAGATAATCTGACCAAGACAGGGCGATGGTCAGAACCTCTTTTATCCAGAAACTACTGGTTAGACTTAGAAAATAGAGAAAACCAACTCTTATTGCCAAAACAACGATCCAGCTTGCTCTGGATCCATAGGGTCCCTCTTTTTCTGCCCCAGGTGAAAGGATTACCTTTACTAATCAGCTCTGTCATTCCACAAGTCTCTAGCAGATCTTTGAAAGGTAGAAAAGATGCATCACCCCTCCTTGGACCTCCTAGTTTCTCACCATTATGCAATATAGCATTAAAATCCCCCATCATGCACCAAGGAACCTTCCTATGAATCCCAATCCTTGAGATTCTTTCCCAAACCAAATGTCTAGAACTAAACACCGGATCTCCATAGACACAAGAGACATAAAATTCAAAAGAACCAAATTGGATGTAAAAATCAATAAGGTTTTTATCCGCAAACTTCACCTCAATATCTACACCTTTCTTCCAAAACAAGGCCAAACCTCCACTAAGCCCTTCTGGATTCACCGTAAAAACTCTCTCGTACCCCAACCATTCTTGCAAATCGACAACAACATTCCAACAGTTTTTTGTTTCCATTAAGAACAACACCTCAGGGAAATGATCACGTCTCATCTCCATGAGTCTAGGAATCGTCAATTCATGAGACCGTCCCAATCCTTGACAATTCCAACTGAGAAGACTCATTAGATATTGGACGGTCCCTCATTTGGGACCACCAATTTGGGGTTAAGCTTTGTATGTTTTGCAGTGCATTTACCCTTGTCATCTGCTTTCCTTTTTTCTTTTATACCAAAATCAAAACCTTTTTTAAGACTCTGAACCAAAACAATGTTGTTCCCAACTCTAGGCTTCGATTTTCTAGCATTCTTTGGAGGTCTGCCTCTCTGCTTAACCTTTTTTGAGATAGTTCCGGAAGGCCCAGGTTCAAAGAAACCTGACTTGTACACCGTAGAACTATCAGAAAATGGTTGCGAGAGAGCTAAGAAATTACCAGAACTGCTAATGGAAGGTGAAGCCGCAAGATCCGTTAACCAATCTCTATGACCTGCAATTTCCAGACCAGAAATCCTCTCAGCAGACACCTGAGTCCCATCTTTTCCCCTTAAACTTGAAGAGCCTTCACTTGCATAACCAAAAACTCTTCCTTTTTCTTTATCTAGATCAAAATGCACTATTGGAAGAGGCTCCAACCTCAAAATAGTTTTCTGAGCCATTGGATCTTTTTCTACTTCACCCACAGATTGAATAACTCTGTCAATCCTTATCAGCCTTTCTTCATCACTTGCAACTCTGAGATACTACCTCATACCTTCAAGCACAACCGGAGCTATTCTAGGTCTTCCCGTATTTGGATCAACTCCGATTTGACTATCTTTTAGCACACCAAACAAAGGATCAGATTCAATCAACACCTTCACAGGAAGAGGACTAGCCGGAGGTTGGCCCTTCCTTTTTGCTTCTGCTTGGTCTTGTCTCGCTTTGATCAGAATGGGACACAAGTCTTTCTCATGGGTAAGATGTTGACACTCATAACATCTTTTCTGCACACGTTCATACTGAAACCTGACAGTGGCTTTCTCTCCATTGCGAAGGTTCACTACTTTAGATCTTCGGAGAGGTCTTGAAACATCGAAGATTACTTTGACCCTCACAAACTCCTGAATCTGTTGCACATCAGGATTGAAGACAACTTCTTCAACCTGACCAATCAGTTCAGCCAGCGCAGTTATAGCCTTGACTGTGTAATAGTACACCGGCAAATCCCAGATTTGAATCCATAGAGGTATGAACCGCAAATAATCATCAGGAGGATTTTCATACCATCTATCCACCACTATCGACCACTCGTTAAAGGTATGAGCACCTTTAGCCAACACCTCCTCTAAATCGTGTTGAGAATCGAAAATAAACTGAAACTTTTCACTAGAAAAAGCAATTCCTTTTACTCTTCCTTCCTTTTGCCACTTCCTTGGCATGTTCCTTATGAGATGCTTCATCTGTTGACACTCTGGATTCAACACTCGTTCGGTAAGACTCAGCTTATTTCTTTCGCAAGACATGAATTCAGGTAGGTCGGGCATGTCGAAAGGTTCATCTTTATCTTCCAGAGACATTTCCATCAACGCTCGATCCATTGCTGATGACAATTTGAACTTCTTGTAACTTTCCTTGTAAACAGAGAACTCCGAGACAGAGGATTCTAAAACTCTAATCTTCCACAAAGCTTCGACCACAAATTTCCAAGAGAACCTGACTCCAGAAGGACTAGAATCAGACAATAAACGAAGAAAATAGGACCAAACCCTAGAAAGTTTGAAGATTAGATCGAGAAAAGCGAACTACACAGTGAAAAACAGTGAATTGCGGCAAGAGGGAAAGAGGAATATTCCAGTCTGATGCTCTATTCTACCCTAGTGGAAGACACTCAGAGAGAAAGAGGGTTCTAAGCCCAAAAGAGGAGAAATTTTTTCACAGAGGCGACTTGGTGAAAGTAGTATCACTTTGAACGTAAACCTAATTATTCAAGCAAAAAAGAAAAAATCAATAGAAAAAAAAAGAATTAATCAATCATTTCTTCAACTGCTCCACGATCTCTTCGCCCACGATCTCTTCTTCCTGTCACTAATATAATTCAAACTAAAAAAATCAAATTAAACCCTCTATTTGCTTCGTCTTCCCATCAAAAGCCAAAAAATTCAATAATCTAGATCCACGGAGAAAACGAAGAAGGTGAGATTGAATCGAAAGAAAACAAAGGAAATGAAAATGTTGGCAAAAAGGTATGATTCTTTACTGTGGAGGGACCTAAATTATGATCCAGATAATGTGGACGTTAGTTTTGTCTATCAACTGTTTGTCAAAATGCATGACAGAAAATTTTAATTTGTTATGTTTCTAATATAGAACCACTTAGTTGACGAACTAAAATAGATATCTATTTTCTGATGCTTTTTGTTTGTTGTGGCCAAAATTTTGCAGAGAGGATTTAGAGGGTGACATTGAAATCAACAAAAAGTCTCAGCATTCAAGTATAAAACCAGAGAAAGTCTTAGAGCATCAGCAGTGGCAAATGTGTTTGTGTGGGTGTAAGTATTTTTTTAGTATTATAATTTAAAGCAAAAGAGAAAAGAGAGAGAGAAAAAAATAGAGAGAGAGAGAGAGAGAAAACGTGTTGCATCCGAATGCAACTTTGCACCCGAGTTCAGCTTCTTACACAACTTTTCCAATATTTCACAATTAAAAAATACACACACCCGACACAAACTTGTACCGTTGTGTTTGACCTTAGCTTTAAAGTAGATTGTTTGTGGCGATATTCTGTTATAACATCAAAATTTGATTCGTTTGAACTCTTTTCTGTCCAGGTTTTCCAATAATGTTTGATGTGTATAGCTCTCATTAATAAATCATTTTTGCATACTGTAGCAAATTCTAGAGTTAAAAGGCATGCATAATTCTCCATAGTTTGTTTTTATGAATAAATCTGAACAGTTTTTATGAATAAATTTGAACAGTTTTTATTCCATTTCTCCCATGGACTTAGATCTTTGGTTATGAAATTGCATTCGGATGTATTAATCTTTAATACCTAATTCTTATTGTAAAATTGTTTACCTTACTATTACAAATTTAACATTAAAAGTTTTTAATATTTACTAATGAATACTACAATTGCTCAATACATGAAGGCTTTGATTTCAACCTTCACAAACAAGAGCATCAAGATTATGATTGTTTTAGGAAAATTATTCAAAACATTATCGTGCTATTATGAATAAGTTAATGGTCGTTTGACCCGTACGAAGTACGGGCTTAACACTAGTAAAATAATAATTCTCTAGAAACTGATACCAACATGTCATTTGGTATCACAACATTTCAAATCCTGCCAATCCGAACAATCAAATTTCCGGTTAGGTTCGGTTTTTTATCCGGTTTCCGAAAGATTAGCGCGTCAAGATTAGAGACTATTCGAGGACCTCGACGCAGAGTTTGACAGAGATCTCCACTGGAAGGAGATGCAGAACCCGAACTCATCCTCTTCTATGGTGGATTCAACCTCCGCACCTAAACGATACACTCCCCCTAACCAAAGGTTACTTCTCTTCTTCTTCTTCTTCTCTTTCTCCTTTGCTTTCGGTTGATTTCTCAGATTCCTTCTCTGCCTCATAGGAACCGATCTTCGAACCGGAGGAGATCAAGAGGTTCGTAGATTCTCTCTTCTCTCCTTCTAATTGATCAAATTAGAATAGCGAATTTGGAGGAATAGAGCTTATCTCATTGTGTAGAGAGACACTGGTTCACTTTGTAGAATTTGATTTCTGTAAACAAGTTGTTTTATGTGTATTTGGTGAACTTAAAGAAACATTTTGAAAGATAATTTCTCAACCTGTAATACAGATTTTGTGATGATTTTGCAGTCACTGTATTGATAAATATGGAGGTTCTCAGGAAAAATTGCATTCTTTTTGCATGTAAAATAGCCCTTTTTAAGAATTTAGTTAGCAACTAATAGAAGCTTCAACCACTTTTGCTTGTAATGTGTGTTCTTGATTAAAGTAAGGGTAAATTGAGCTGAATTTGAATCGAACAGGAAGCTTCCATAGTAATGATGGCGAGAGCAGTCAACCTGTTGCTGTTGGTTTCCAGAGGGAAAACTCTTCTCCAAAGATTATATCTCTAGAGGGTTGCTCTAGGAGTGAAGCTTTTCATCTTCTCAGTGATCGTACGTATTCTTAATTTAAGTGTTTGATTATATTATGGCCTCTGTTTATAATCTCACTATCTGCTAGTTCTCTAATAAATTACGGAAGCCTTGCTTTTACATCGATATCTTTTAACTCGACTAGATACAAGTGTAGTATTTATGTGCCACTTGTGTACTACGGTTAAAATAGTATGAATCAGGAGATTGATAAGAGTAATATCGAATACTCATGCTAAACATTATGAGATGTGGCAAGGGGTTGAGTAATTGAGTCTGGTTTAGGATATTGAGACGCTTGGGAGTGTTAGGATGCTCTATTAGTTACGATTTCTTTGATTTTGGATTGTTCTTTCATTCGGTTTGTGTTTTACAACTCAGTGAGAAATCAAGCAAGTTTCAGTTTCTGATCCTAGCAGAGTTAGTTATAGTGCCATCTTTAATGCAAGTACTTGATTTGTGCATGTGTTGTGTCTCATTTTAAAGCACTTTACTATCCTGATTTTAGGTTGGGCAGCTGCAATGCATCTATACAATGACCCATCTATTGATTTGTCTGGTAAGTTTAAGACTCGTTAGAAAAGTTGTATACAAATATAAACTTAAATATTTGCGATTGTCTGGTATATGATCATTTTTTCGGCCCGAAATATGATATACCTATGTCCCCACCTTGATCTTGTATTTATCTAATTTAACAGAAAGACCGATGATGTATTATGGTGGGGATGTGTGGGGTAAACTGCCTCACTAAGTGAAGCCGGTATCGATTTCTTACATGTGCTTTTAATATGTATTCGCCTTAGTCGTTCCGTGAGCGGGACTTGACCATTACTGATATTTGCTTCAGCAAATAAGCAATCAATGTTGCCAACGGATTACAGAACCAAATTCAGTCGTGGATTGGCTGGTTCCAAGGTCGCCATGTTCTAATCATTGTTGTCGTGATATCAAAATCTTACAAAATGGTTATAACTCTATGCGACAATGTTATTGTGAAAGGCTTTCAACCTTATTTAATAAGATATTTATTCATTATCCAAATCTTTTCTCTAACAAGAATTAAGTGGCTCTCACAAGTTACACGATGGCATGAACAAGCCTACGTAAGATCCTACAAGACTGAAAAGCCCTAAAGACTAAACTATCCTGATAAGAGAATCAAACAAACACAAAGATGCTTGAGGGAGTGATTTGGGGTTTAGCAGGCACGACGATGTCAAGTCTTATGTTCTTCTGGTCAATGTACAAACAGTTTGTGCTATACCAACTCCAAGACTATTTGGAGAAGTGCTTTTACAAGATGATCCTTTTGGTCTAGAATTCTGTTCACATCAAATTCACTAAATGAAGAAACCAAGCCTATGATGCGATACGCAACTACTTATCCTCAAAATCAATGGCTTTTGCAAAGAGACTAATGGCCAACCTCGTTGGTAACTTAGTTTGGACGACCACAAGGCAGTTGAAGATGTGTTCAAGGTGTGAAGGTGAAGTGGTCTTCACGTGTGCGGAAAAGCGAGAATCAATCAGACTCGAACAAGAGTATGTACTTGACTCTGAGTTTCCACAATCGGCATAGAGAGATGATCACAAATAGTTATCTATAAGGGAAAGAGATTGGGTTAAAGAACAGAGAGAGGAAACTTTACACGGATAGTTCAAGTCAAGATAATTCCTCTTGGCCAAAAAGAAGGATGGAGCAACGTTCCTTTTGATCCCCCTGCAACGTTCGAGACTTTGGCTATGAATCCGGAGAAGAAAGAAGTGATGGAGAAGGATTGAATTAGGTTTGCTAAAATATTATTGAAAGAAAGTTGGGAAGCCATGGAAGCGCGGTTATCTATTGTTTGGTTCGCCTGGGACAGGGAAATCGAAAATGATATCTGCAATGGCTAGTTTCTTGGAGTATGATGTGTATGATCTTGAATTGACCAAGGTGAAGGATAACTCTAAGTTGAACAAACTAATGTTGGACACAACAAGGAAGTCTATTGCTGTGATTGAAGATATTGATTGTTCGCTTTATCTTACGGGACAGAGAAGGGAGAAAAATGAGGAAGAAGAGGAGATTAAAGAAGTCGAGAAGAGGTTGAAGAAAGAAAGAGTTGATCCAAAAGAGAGAAAGGTTACTTTGTCCGGTTTATTAAATGCTATTGATGGGTGTTGTAATGGTAAGGAGACGATAGTGTCACAACGAATTATGTCAATAAGCTTGATCCGACATTAATACCTAGAGGACGAATGGACAACCACATTGAGATGGTGAATCTATGTGATCTATGACTGAGGTTGCATTTAAGTCATGGATTTTTTTTTTGTTTTTCAAAAATAAGGTGATGTCTCTTCCTGATGATGATGATGATGATGGTGATTACATCTCTTGCTTGGAAAACTTCCCTTTGCCGAGAAGAGATTATTGCTTTCGTCATATGTTTTATCTTTGGTATAAACCGAGATATGAACCAATCATTTTATGTTATTGGCTTTCTCTTTTTATTCTAGTAAATTGAATTCAAAGGGTTAATTTTTGTAATTGTTTCTCATATATATAGTTGAAATTGTTGTAAGATTATTAAATCATATACGTCATACAAAGGGTAAAATGATCTAGCAATTTTATGCATTCAAAATATAATTTTAGAGAATTAAAACTTTGAAACAATTATTAATAATTTGGGGGATTAGCAAAAATACCCTTTTTCTCATGCCCCTTTTCAAAAATGCCCCTTTTAGATGTCCATTTTCAAAAATGTCCCTTTTTAAATCTGAAATTTTTATAAAGTTTTATTAGGTTTATAAGGTACTTATGGATTGTAACTACTACTTGAAGACTCGATCCAAGTATTTATAAGGTTTTATAAAGTGTTTTTAAAGGTTTTACAAGTTATTTTAAAGGATTTTTAAGGTTTTTCAAAGGTTTTACAAGATATTTTAAAGGTTTTTAAAGGTATTTAAAATGCATTTATAAGGTATTTATAAAGTATTTATAAGATTTTAGATACATAGAAATGTAGTTTGTGTATGTTTTAATAATATTACATACATATTTGGGTAAATCTTATATTTTTAAGAGCATTTTTTAAAAGGTTTTTAAAAAGGGGTATTTTTGAAAAGTGGCATTGAAAAAGTGGCATTATTAACAATTTCCCTAATAATTTTTCATCGACATAAGATAGAAAAAATATTTCGAATGATTACTTCTTTCTTTAAAACAATTTATTTTTACCTCAAACACTAAAATATCAAAGAAACAGAGATAAACTCTTAACAATGACCATCTCCAACATCTATTTTGGAGTAAGATTTTCTCCAAGGCATCTTCATTTCTAACTACAAATTAGAAATATCCAATTTCTCTATAATTTGGAGTTCTTTATTTTCAATTTACACTCAAATTTAGAGATTTTTATTTTCAAATTCAAAATAAAGTAGAGGTGGATAAAAACAGAATTCCAAAATAAAGTCACTCTTAAAAAAATTGGAGAAATGGGTTGGAGATGCTCTACTAATATCTTATTGGGGGATTAGCAAAAATGCCCATTTTTCTATATCCCTTTTCAAAAATACCCCCTATAGCTGTCCATTTTTAAAAATACCCCTTTTTATGTACAAAATGACTAAATTACCCTTCTTTTAATAAAAAATATCACAAATATAGAAGGAAAACACAAGAATGTGCACACGTCAAAATTACAAATTTGATTTTGTAAAAACTTGTAAAACCTTTAAAATACCTTGTAAAATTTCCCGCCAAAAAATTTTCTCGCCAAAATTTTTTTTTTGCGGAAAAAGTGATTCCGCAATTTTTTTGGGGAAAAATTTACAAGGTATTTTAAAAGTTTTTACAGGGTATTTATAAGGTTTTACAATGTATTTTAAAAGGTTTTACAAGGTATTTATAAGGTATTTATAAGATATTATAAGATTTTACAAGCTATTTTATAAGGTTTTACAACTTATAAGGTTTTACAAGTTTTTTATAAGGTTTTACAAGTTATAAATACCTTATAAGTACCTTGTAAAACCTTTTAAAATACATTGTAAAACCTTACAAAACACTTGTAAAAACTTTGTAAAACCTTTAAAATACCTTGTAAATTTTTCCCGCCACAAATTTTCCCGCAAAAAAAAAATTTTGGCGGGAAAATTGCGGGATCACTTTTCCCGCCAAAAATTTGCGGGATCACTTTTCCCGCCAATTTTTTTTTTAAATTTTGTGGACCTAATTTTGTTTCAAATAAGGGTAAAATGGTCATTAAAAATTAAAAGAGGCCAAACTTAAAAATGGACTCTCAAATGGGGTATTTTTGAAAAAGGGTAACTCAAAAGGGGCATTTTTAACAATTTCCCTATCTTCTTGCTATTACATTTGTTACACATTTTTCACAAAATAAAATTATTTAAAATATAAAAGACATGAATGTTAAATCGATACAAATGTTTGTAAAAAATATATTTTATTTCATTATTTGTAATAAGTTACATGTAAGTAGATGTAAAATGAATATTTATAATAAAAGATATGCCATTTAAAAGATGATTATTTGAAATAAAATGAAACATAAAAGGTTTTGTAAAGAGAAATAATTGAAACATGTAATCCAATTACAACAATCTATTATATATACAAAATACAAATAAAAGTTATGATAACAAATCCTAGCAATCCAATTTTATTAAATCAGAATTCATTATTAACATAAGTATGCAACTCATCTAATTTGTTTAAGTAACAAAAAAAAAATCAAGACTACCATAGGAAATCCTAATTCCAGAAAATTAATAGATAACTCATTTATGAGAAAACTTTGTTGATATTTTAATATTTAGTGCGATTAACTTTATAAAAAAAATTCGTTATTTTCATTTCAAAATATACGTATATCACTAAACTGTATATGTCAATTAAAAACATATGTTTTTTTTTTCAACTTTGTATATGTATGCATCATATTGTTTTAATATCATGTTTAATGAATTCTGTTTACATCATGTTAGTGTCAAAATAAACCAGATAACTTTTCAATGTTGTAAATCAATAATAATGATGAATATGTTTCGCCAAGATCACTACAAGACATCATCTCATCAATCATGGCCAACAACAATTTTAACTCGTCTTTCATAGGCTCTTTTAACTCATCTTTAAGAAAACCTACTTGCCGTTGCATACAACCTCCCTAATTCGACAAAATTGTAGATTTCTTCTCTGCTTTTTCTCTTTTCTTTAATTTGTAAGATAGAAAAACTTGTCACTATGGAAAAACTCACATATTTGTTTATTGTGAAGTCTTAACATGTTAGACAAGCTGAAAATTATTATAAATGGTTGTTTAACACAGAAGAGATATAAGTATTCTTTTGTGATGTTAGAGAAATCACTCTTTGGGTTGAACTGAAGATTTCTAATGCTACGTATTAAGAAATTCATTTCAATCTTCTTACAAAAATGTTAAAAGTTATTTATAAGCAATACATTTTTTTTGTTTTGATAAAATATGAATTTATATTACCTAAATGGAACATTGTAGAATTACATGATGCTCTGGGGCAGTGAGCTTCTAAGACCAAAAAAAAATTAAAAAGCTTTAGATACTAATAAGATAAAGCAATAAATTTTAAATGAGTGCATGACTCTTATCATTAAATTTACTAACACTTATATATTGTAGTATAAGTTATAAAACTTATTTTTCATATATAAACAAATGTTTTCATTGAAATATTTCTTTTAATAAAAGTCACAGCCAACAATGAAACTCTACACCTCATTATTTGTCTAGTACATCTTCTCTCTTGCACTTTGTTTTTGTTATTTCTTACAAGTCGAAATTCATTTACCTCTTCAAGAATGATAATTTTATATTTTTAGTAAAATTTTCAAATTGAAACTTAGTGTGTCTATTGGTTGTCAAGTTTCAATATATGTATTTCATTCAAGAAACTCAAATTTTGTAAGGTTTGATCCTCAATTGTAAATTGTAGAGGGTTGTATGTGGAGTACCCAAATTAACATTTTAAAATATTTGAAGTTAATTTGTGATTATTTGAATTAAATATTATTGTTAGTGTTTGTTTTTATGTAGTATTTAATACTAATAGTTTATATCTTCGTTTCCATATTTTAAGTGCACATAAGCATCCACATTGCAAACTCATATTCTATAATATATTTATATATTTGATCTTCTAAATATCAAATGATAATCTCGGAAATAATAGATGACAACCCCATACTCAGTTTCCTTGTAATCCCCTGAGTATATTCCATGAGTTGTAAAAATTATAAGAACTCAAATATATGTATTTGCACAGTTCAATAGTATAGGTAGTTTACTTCTTTTATATTCATTTTTCAAAGTACTCATAAGCATCCAATCAAATTCTTCAGAAATGATCAAGTTAAATCCTCGAAATCGTCTTTACATCTCTAACTAGTTGGCATGTTAAGTTGCAAACTCATATTCTACAATATATTTCTATATTTAATCGTCTAAATGTCTGAATGATAATCTAAAAAATAATGGATGGCAACCTTATATATTAAACCGGACCAGTTGCCTTGTAATCCATGACTATATTCCACGAGTTAAAAAATTGTAAGAGTCAAATAGGTATTTGCACCGTTCAATTGTGAGGTAATTTATATTTTCGTATTCATATTTATGTATTAGTAAAATAAAACAGAAATTTTTTTAATTACGCTTATTTGTTAACGAGATACAATATAGAAAATTAATTTTCATATTATTAGATGTGTGACATATGGCGTCAAAGTAATAAAATTATAGAGAGAGAGAGAGAGAGAGAGAGAGAGAGAGAGAGATTAGAACAAGGGCTGGACATAAAATCTGAAATCCGAAAACCGATCCGAAAATCCGGAACCGAATCCTAACCGAATAGTCCCAAAACCCGAACGGATAATGAATTTTTATCCGAGTTATCCGAACCGAATCCGATCCGAACCGAAAACAGAAAGGATATCTGAAAACCAGAAATAAAATTATATATCCAAATATATTAGTTATATTTAGTTGTAATTTTATAGCAAATAACAAAAATATCCTAAATAACGTAGATTTTGGAAAAAAAATTTGTTATATTTGTTAAAATTATAAGTATTCAATTTTTATTTAAATGAATAATTTTTTTTCGTTTTTTTTTCTAGAAAACCGATCCAAATCCGACTTCTATCCGAACCGAACCGAACCAATGACTCATAAAATCCGAACGAATAATAAACTCTCTTACCCAAATTATCCGAATCCGAATATATCCGAACCAAAAAGTCATAGATCCGAACGGATAATTAGCTCTCATACCCGAATTATCCGAATCCGAATATATCCGATCTAAAATCTGAATGCCCAGACCTAATTAGAACCAAGCCTCTAAGCATGGTTTGCATCTAGAGGCCTTTAATCACATCCATGTATCTTTATTTTCAAAAACATTTCAGCAAACTCTGCATTTGATGTACCAAAACGTTATTTTTTGTTGAATCTAATTTAACATTATATTAAAAAAAAAAAAACAGAGAGAGATTAGATTATTAAAATTTATGTACTACGATTGAATTGAAATATACAAAATCACCCCAAACCATATGGTCAGTTTTTTTGTTTTTTTTTTGCAACATTAGTATAATAAAATAATTAAACATGTTTGTTAAAAATATTAAAAAAATTATTTATTAAGAGGATACAATGCATATGAAAAGTAATATTTTATTTTTTAATTATATTCGAGGCTAAATATATTGATAACATAGTATTTTTGCCCATTTTTACTATGCTTTTTGTAGGTTTTTAATAAGAATTTCAAGTGAAATAAGTATCTTCAAAAGGTCGTTTTCAGTTATTTGTCGTTTCAAAGTTTTTTACAAGTTTTTGAGAAAAAGGCACCAAAGGCAAGAAAACGAGCCCGAGGAAAATATTGAAACATCAGAAGTTTGACATCCATTGAAAATCTTCCCGAGCACTAAATCAAGAGTTCTTTGAGTCTATTAAAAGTTATAAGAGTCATGATTCGCCTCGATGTAGAATTGGTCCAAACCGATTATCTAAATATATATTTAATTTTTTACTCCCGATTGAAGGAAACTATGTCCAGTCCAGGCCTGATTTACATAGGTGGGGCGGAGGTGCGACCGCCGCCGGCCCAACAAATAAAAGGCTCAAAATATTTTTATTTTTAAAGCCTTTTACGTAGACAATTAATTTAGGATTAAATTTTTCTTTTGGGGCAAAAAAGATTAATTAAGGAGATGAAAAGGGACTTTTTGCTTTACTCATCTCTCTCCTCTAACCCTAACAGTCACACGAAATCCTGAATCTGTGTTTTTTTGCTTTCTCAATAAACTCTAACTTCAAAAAGACAACCAGAATCGAAGCTCAATCATCTTGTGGCTGCAACTGTAACAAACGTGTTTCTAATTGTAACTTTGTAAGTTTTGGATGATTTATAATTTTATAATTCAGAATTTCAGATTCTCTGTTTTATTTTGTATTAGCTAGTGGGTGTCTTCGATTTATAAAACTTCAGTTCGAAATTGATATAAGAAACCTTGTGTATAATAGATAAATTTTTGTCCTTGTTTAATTTTGGTTTAAATCAAGCAAAAAGAACACACGTTAACTATATCTAAATATTGTCTTTCTTCGAATATTTAGTATATATTTTAATTTATTTTTAATTATTTTTTTATAAATTGTTTATTGTTCTAGGTGCTTCCACTTGGTTTTTGGCGACATCAATTCTTGTTAATTGTAATTGCCACCGCTCCCTGCCCCGTCTTTGTTAATCCAGGTGCTATCTTTTAATAAAATAGACTTCTGATCATGGTTTTGTGTGGAAATGACAAAGTAAAGAAAAGAAAAAGAGATGAATTGTTTATTCAATACCAAAGAGGGGCTATCATTGGCTCTCATTAAATACTAGGGACTCGTAGTGACCTTGATGCGTCTTGAATGCAGTGTTCTCCACATCATTGGCTCTCATTCGTATCTGGTGGTAGCTAGACTTCAGGTCTAATTTGGAGAACACTACAGCTCCTTTTAACTCATTCAACAATTCTTCAATCACAAGAATAGGATATTTGTCTGGTATGGTTGCTTTATTCAATGCCTTGTAGTCGCCAAAGAATCTCCATCCGCCATCCTTCTTCTTGATAAGTAAAAATGGGCTGGAGCAGGAGGTGACACTGGGGCGTATGATTTGTGCTTCTAATTTCCCTGATGAACTTTTCAATTTCATTTTTCTAGTTCATAAGAGTATCGATAAAGCCACTAATTGATTGGAGAGGACCCCTCTTGTAAAGTAATGGCATGTTCCATGTTTCTAGTGGGAGGTAATGCATGTGGCGTCTGGAAAACTGCCTGATACTGATCCAATATCGTCTGAATGGCTGGAACCACTGTTTGTTGTCCTTGCTTCTCTTGGTTTTCAAAGAGTGAAGCTAACCCCAACAAGTAAGCTTTAATTTAACTATGTATTTAATTTCCCTATCCATGGAATAAAGAGACACATGCTCTCTACATAGTTCTCGATCGCCAGGTATTGTTACCTAAGTGTTACCAATCTGCCAACTAAGTCGGAGACGTCCCCAATTGGTTCTGGTATCTCCCAGTTTGGCTAACCACAAAAATCCTAGTACCTGGTATAGGTCTCCCAGATCAAACAGCAAAAATTCTTCTATAAACTTTATCCCTTGAATTTCTAGTGGCACATTCACGCATTTGCCTCTGCTTCTGATGATCCGACTGCCGCTTACTATTACTCCGAATCCTTGGGTTTCAGTGATAGGCCAATCCATTTGGTGAACCAACATTTCATTTATATATTGGTGGTGGCACCAAATTCAACCAAAACCACCACATTAGCACACCCTATGTACCCTATGTCACAAATCCTTCCTCTTCACCTTGATCCTCTGTCTCCTGCTGTTCAGCTGATTCCTCACCTACAGGATCTTCTTGTTCCTCATCCTCAATCACTGCCAAGCTTTTCAATATTTGCTGCTTGCAACGATGATCAGGAAACCATCTGTCTCCACAGTTTCGACAAGGATTGGTGTTTCTGACTTCTCCATTACCCGAGGTCCCACTCCCTGAAGGACGTTTTCGATATCTTCTAGGATCATATGGACGTTTAGATTGAGCTCTGTCATTGTTTCTTGGGACGGACTAAATCAAATTAGCTGGCAAGGAAGGCCTAGGCTGAGCCCTTACTTGATAGCTATGAATGTCTCGTTCTTGAGACTCGATAAGCCTTGCTATCTCCACTATGTCAGTGAAATTTACCGGTCGACATCTCACGACCTGATCCTTGTCAAAACCGTCTCTTAAACTTATCTTGGAAGTCCTTCCAAGTATAGATGCTTTTTCTTTCTTTCGAACAACGCCACCAAGTGACTGCAGCCCTAGTTAAGGAAGATATTACCTTCTCTAGCTTGTCCGCATCAGGAGTGTTGTGGGACCTGAAGCACTGCTCAACACGGAAAAGTCAATCATCTGGGTTGCCTCCTTCTTACTGTGGTAGCTATAGAGGTCGTGTAGAGAGCTCTATCTGTTGATGCGGCGAAGAACTTTGTTGCTCCAAAGGTTGTGGTTGAAAACACGGTTCCATTTGACAAACCTACAGATCTGGGTTTGGAAAGGGTAAAATAGCTTCGCGTAGTTATCGTTCTGAACTCATCGACGGTGACTCTTGAAACTGATTAGTCGGTAAGGGCTTGCAAACACTAATAGAGTGGAATCTCGGCTATCTTGACTGGTCCGTAGATTTGGTTTCTTAAGATCTGGTTCAGCGTTTCACGAACATAAAGCAGCTCCTTTTCGACATTCTTCACACGAGAATCCAGCGACGGAGCTGGTGGAGGAGTCTCGTTCAGGTGTAAACTTAGTTCCGGTGATTCTTCACGAGAATCGGTGGCGACAGGCTTTGGATTAGCAGAAGCCATCGCTTACTCAAACAACGAAAGCACCAATGATAAGCTCTGCTTACGGAGAGTTGAAAATAAGAACAGAAACGGAGGGAGAGAAGTATTGCGCCATATTCGGCGGAGAGGAAGAGAGATTAAGAGGAAAAAAGATTATTATTGATTGATGATAAAGGTTATGGAAGCCCTAATGGAAAACCTTCCTTTAAATACAACCTTCAACTAAAACGACAATACTTAGTCTAAACGACATTATTGAATAAAGTGAAGCCTCTCCCTTGACTAGAGTCTCTCTTTTCTCTTTAGCCACTTTTGTTAAGTATCTTTCTCTGAAACCTCTCCATAGCTTTAACCTTTCTGCCTCCAGACCTTATCTTCTTTCTCATACAAGCTAAAGGTACCATGAGTTTATCAATTTATGTATTTGAAAAATATATATTTTGACTGTGAAATTATTGTGGAGTTGAGATCATATTTTGGAGAAAGATGTGTTTATTTTTTGCTTATTATTTTGCTAGTTTATATATTGTATTGATAGTCGTATAGTGTTTGACTGTACCTTTGAGCATATAGAGTAGTTGTAATTCGTGATTTTCCTTGGTGGTGTGTTTCAATCTGATCGGTTTTCTTGAAGATAATCTAGTTCGTATTAAGTTTCAGTGGGAGTTGGTTCGCTACCATCACTACAAAAAGAGAGGACTTTAACGTCATTTAACGTCATCGCATGGAGACCGAGAGCGACATAACGGTGTTATAGGAAAACGTTATTCGAAAGATAACTTTCTGTGTGTATTGCTAATTCGTGTAGTTTGAGTGGTTACAAATGTAGAATCACGTTCAGAGTATAGTGGGAATGATAGAGATCACATGGCCGTAGATTTGTTATTGCATGCATGTTTGATTATTATTGTTGTTATTGTTTTCGCTTGTGCTTAATCATTGTATTTTCTAATTTTTTGTTGCATATTACTATGTTAATTGTTAGGGATATTTTAGGGTGATAACTTATTGAATAAAAATTATATTTACTAACGTGGAAGTTCTTTATTCGGGAAGTGTATTGATTAATGATAAGAGGTTTTGCTCGAAACGACATAACTTTCGATCATGGTAAAAGGTTAGCAAGCCTAACAATCGAGAAGACTTAAGGCGACTTACAAAAAGGGCCTTTTCAAGCATGCTAAAAACAAAAACCATTTCATATAATCATGTCTTAAGCTCCATGTCTTCATCTACCACATTGCTTTATATTGCGTCATATCTCATACATCCTTCTTTCGTTGGATCTAAAACAACAAAACAAAACACAATAGTTATTTCGAAATAAAAAAACGATTTTGACGAGCTCTAGTCGACGCAAACTCATGAATGACACTTTCAAAGTCTATGCTTTCTAACAAACTTTTTTCAATGCATAGAAATAGCTAGACCATTCAACCTTTGTTGAGATATAGAGGACCTCATATAACTTTTTAATAACTTCAAGTTTAAGAAGCTTTTCTCGGCCGAAGCTACCGTCACGGGTGTAGTTAATAGGATTCGATAAGAAATTGAAACATTTGGATAACAACCTACATTTTCTATAAACTCAAGCACTTCACTAGGTGTCATTGACACTTGGGGTAAAGTCATTTGCAAAACTTTTAACTCTGAAAAAATCATTAAAATCAACATCCGAGACATTCTCATGAGAAAATGTTTTGTGAAAACTAATGCAATGCTCTTTTAATTCACTTTCATCAAGTGATTTTAATTTCAATGAATCAAACAAAAATCCAAATACACTTTTAAAAGTCATCATTTGTTCAAATCTATTCTTTACCGAAGAAATTGCCATATCCACAACAACAACAAAAAATTGATTCTAAAATCATCTTCAACCGATAATAGTTCTTCATCATGATCATTCTCGTCAAAGTGTTTTTTTTCTAAAGACACGACGCCTACTTGGAAATATAGGATCAACATTCATATCATGAGCAAGACCTTGAGCTACTTTCAAACAAGAACTAAACCCTTCATCTCGATACTTTTCAAAATATAAGATTATACCCTAATTGTTTTATAGCACTATCAATGCATATCGATTTGGATTGTAATTTTTTGCTTACCGTGTTCATGACAAACAAAATTTCATACCAAGTAAAAACTCATACTTTTCAAGTGAATTTACTAAACTATCCGTTTCACTTTTTGTTATGGCATCATCACATGATTCATATAGATCGATTAAAGCTAATCTCACTTGAGGAGCTTGAAACCTAATAGCTTTGACACTTTTTATTCGGCTTTCCCATCGAGTATTAGAAAAAGATTTCATAGTTAAGTAAGGAACATGATCAAGCAAAATTTTCCATCTTTTTGTAGAGCTAGAAAATAATACATATATTTGTTGCAATGCTCCAAAAAAAGAAATAGCTTTCACACAAGAATGAGCCATATCACTTACTACAGGATTTAGACTATGACAAGCATAAGGCCTATATAATGCTTTTGAGTTTGTCAAGCAATCTCTTTTGAACCCCTTGATGCTTTCCTTTCATATTGGACCCATTATCATAACCTTGACCTCTAACATTTCTAACATCAAGATCTAGAGATTTTAGCGCATCAATTATTGTTTTAAAAATACCTAATCCGGATGTATCATCTATGATAAGAAAATCTAAAAAGTGCTTCTCTACTTTGACCTTCTTATCTAAAATCCTTACGCATCGTACTATTAAAGTCATTTGTTCTTGGTGGCTTATATCCGAGGTACAATCAAGAATGATAGGAAAATATTTGGCCTCTCTTATGACTTTCTTAATAGAAAATTGAACTTTATGAGCCAAAAGAGAGATCAATTCATTTTGAATATTATGACCAAGATAATGATGATGTATTTCACGAGTATGAATGCGCCTTATATGATCTTGCATTATTACATCAAATTCGGCTATAGATTCAATCATACCTAAGAAATTATCATTACTATTTTGGTAAAGTTTTTCATTTGACCCACGAAAAGCTAAATTTTGTTTAGCAAGACACTTCACAACCGCAATAATTCTAATCAAAACAAGCCTCCACCTTTCTGTCTCTTTTATAATTTTTCTTTGTAATTCTTTATCAATAGTTTGATTTTTTCTCTAATCTAACTAGCATTTCATTCCAAGTTTTCATGTTAGCCATATGTTCTCCACTTCTCTCATGCTTTTTAAGTCTCTCGCTAAGATGCTTCCAATCATTAATTCATCATTTGCTAGCACACTTAAGTAACCACGAGATTTAAACAACTTGCAACAAAAACAATAAACTTTATTCACATGTTTCGAATAAACTAACCACTTTCTATCACAAGTTTCTCCATTACTCAATTTTCTAGAATAATATTGATATGAAAAATGTCTATAATACTTATCAAGAGGAAAAATTTAATTCCCTTTTAGGTCCACATGCAACTAACTTATCTCTCGTTTTATTATCAAGATTTTCTCAATATCTAGGATTAAAAGTATCAAAATGAAATCTTTGTTGTTCATGACCATTCAAACTTTCAAGTAAAGATGCATTTGACACATTATCATGCTCACTCAATCTATTAGGATCATTATCGATACTCAAGGAAAAAACTTCTTGCTCATGAACATTCAAACTTTCAAATGCATTTGGAACATTATTATTGGAACCATCATTTAAATCATTCACGTTTTCAGTTTGTTGATAAACGCTAGCACTATCACCTAGTTTTTTAACAAATTTATCCACATCCCCTGTGTTTTAAATAGCGCAAGGCGAGGCAAAGCGCTGGGGGGCTTGGTTTGAGCCTTGAGCCTAGGCGTTGTAGCCTCTAAACCTTGGCCGTATGAGGCGCAACTACAAAATAAAACAGTAGGTTAGATATATTCATTGATTCATAAGTATCTTTAGAACAATTTGTGAGTCTGAAAAGAGATAAGAAAGAAAATCCAACAAAAGCTTAAACCATGAGTCTGAAAAAGATAAATGATAACAAAGAAAATCCAATCCAACAAAAGTTAAACCATGAGTCTGAAACTCTGAAACATAAAAATAAAAACAAACATAATCCAATCCAACTAAAGCTAAAACCATGAGTCTGGATCTCTAAAAATCTGTCTCATCATCATCGTCTCCTACGAAATCTTCTTTAATTTCATTATCCTCATCTCCTCCTCCGAAATGCTCTTCAATTTCATCATCCTCGTCAATCAAAGTCATTGGAGTTGGAGCCATCCTCTGAGATGCTCTTGGAGTTGGAGTGGAGCATGTGGCCGTATTCTTCCCTTTCGCAGTTCTACTTGAAGACTGTGTTGATCCTCTTTAAGCTCTAGTAAGGTAGTTAGACTCATTAGCACCAGATACTTTGCTTACCATTTCCCATGTCAAATCACTGTCATAAAAAACCAGTTCTCTAAACTCATCAGAAGACTCCTCATCCATTCTTCCAACCAACCACTAATTACAATCATCAATATCTTCTAAGTTGATAGGATCAACTGTGTCTTTCAACTTGTACCGACGTGTTAAAGCGCGATTGTACTTAACAAACAACATATCATTAAGCCGCTCTTGAGCCAATCGGTTCCTTTTCTTGGTATGGAGATGTGAAAACACACTCCAATTTCTCACACAACCAGTCACACTACACGTGAGACTAAGAATTTTTATTGCAAAGTCTGGAAGTGTTGGTGTTGTGCCTCCATACGAAGACCACTATTCAGCTGGTGATTTCGTAGTCCTTTGCCTTATTGCCATTGGAATCCCAAAGAGTCCAGAAGCACGTTTAAACTGCTCCAATTTGGTGGATATCTTATCTATGAGTTGCATCATCAGGAACCAACCTCTCAAGGGTGCTGTATAGACCTATCGATACCTCTTCACAATCCACTGCTTTATACTAAAATTCTGGATTCAAGTAGTAGCCAGCAACATGCAAAGGATGATATAGTTGACAATTCCAGCGCCTATCGATGATTTCAAATGCTTCCTTGTATTTTTCTTCTCTACCCTTGAAGGTGCTAGCAATGGACTCTTTAGCCCTATCCACTGCTTCATAGATGTATACCATAGCTGGTTTTTTCTCTCCATCAACCAACCTAAGCACCTTAACTAGAGGACCCGTAAACTGTAGTGTATATAGCACGTTGTGCCAGAAACTGTCTTGCAAAATGATCCTCTTCACATTCCTTGTTCTTGCTTCCTTTGGCCACTTGGAATCTAACCAATCTTGAGAATTCACAAAACTCCTCAAGTTTTTTCTCTGCCTATAATACTCCGCTAGTGTTATGAAAGACGTAGCAAACCGAGTTACAACCGGTCTATGCAGATTTCCTTGGTTTGTGAATTTTCTCATCATATTCACAAGAGAACTGTGACCATAGATATATCCATTCATGAAAATGCAGTTCTTGATTACAGTCTTTACTTGAGGATTTTTTTCTATATCCTCAAGGATGAGGCCTATGCAATGAGCAGCACAAGGCGTCCAATACAAATAAAGTCCTTTCGCTATTAGCAGTTCGCTTACAACATAAACGAAACACAAAACAGAGTTAGAGGCAGCCATAATATGAAAAAAAAAACTCATAAAGCTAGAACAAAAAGATTAAAAACTCACTAGCTTTCACGTAGTTGGGTGCATTGTCAGCTACCACTTGGACATCATTAGCTTCCCCAACTTCTTCCACCATACGATCCAGGTGATCAAACAACATGTTATCATCTTTCACAACTGTGGAAACATCAACTGATTTGATGAAAACTGATCCCTTTGGTGAGTTAACAAGAAATTTGATAATGTCTTTTTGTACAACAGAATCTCGTCATCCGTCTAACATTATTGAACAGCCTCTAGTTCCCCATTCTTCTTTGTGCTCCACCAACTTTTTCTTTGTTGCATTGACTTCTTTCTTCAACAAAGGTACTCTTAGTTCATACATGATTGGTGGCTTAAAGCTGGTACCATATTGACCAACTAACTTTAATGCCTCTTTAAAACTATCAAAGTTAACTGCATTAAAGGGAAGCCATACATCATAAAACCACCTCGCAATAGCACCACATGCTCTATCCCTAAGTTCCTTATCACATACTCCAAAAATATCTTTTCTGTTGCCTTTTCTTCCTTTCAATACATCAGGAGGAGTTGGACAAACAAACTTGTCCATTGGACCTTTGCGTTTCTTCACAGGCGGCTGTCATCTTTTACTAGCCAGAGCTTCAACTTCTTTTTCTTCTTCATAATCATAATTGTCATATGAAGTGCCAGGTGGTGGCATCATTTGAGTGGTGGCTTTAATTTCCTCATCAGATTGCCTGGCCTATGCAGATTTCTTTGGTATATGAATTTCCTTATCATATTCACAAGAGAACTGTGACCATAGATATATCCATTCATGAAAATTCAGTTCTTGATTACAGTCTTTACTTGAGGAATCTTTCCTATATCCTCAAGGATGAGGTCTATGCAATGAACAGCACAAGGCGACAATATAAATGAGGTCGTTTCGCCATAAGCAGTTCGCTTACAACATAAACAAAACACAAAATAGAGTTAGAGGCAGCCATAATATGAAAAAAAAAACAAAACTCATAAGCTAAAATTAAAAGATTAAAAACCCACTAGCTTTCACGTAGTAGGGTGCGTTGTCAGTTACCACTTGGACAACATTAGCTTCCCCAACTTCTTCCACCATACGATCCAGGTGATCAAACAATATGTTAGCATCTTTCACAACTGTGGAAACATCAACTGATTTGATGAAAACTGATCCCTTTGGCGAGTTAACTAGAAAGTTGACAATGACCTTTTGTAAAACAGAATCTCGCCATCCGTCAGATATTATTGAACAGCCTCTAGTTCCCCATTCTTCTTTGTGCTCCACCAACTTTTTCTCTATTGCATTGACTTTTTTCTTCAACAAAGGTACTCTTAGTTCATACATGGTTGGTGGCTTAGAGCTGGTACCATATTGACCAACTAACTCTAATGCCTCTTTAAAACTATCAAAGTTAACTGCATTAAAGGGAAGCCCTGCATCATAGAACCACCTCACAACCTTAAGTTCCTTAACACATACTCCAAAAATATATTTTTTGTTGTCTTTTCTTCCTTTCAATACATCAGGAGGAGTTGGACAAACAAACTTGTCCATTGGACCTTTGCGTTTCTTCACAGGCGGCTATCATCTTTTACTAGCCAGAACTTCAACTTCTTCTTCTTCTTCTTCATAATCATAATCTTCATATGAAGTGCCTAGTGGTGGCATCATTTGAGTGGTGGCTTTAATTTCAGCTTTTTTAAGTATGAAATCTTTTATTTCTTCCCTCACATTAGGAGGAACTAGAGAACATTGAGTAACATTCCTAAAGCCTCCAACAATATGTTGATTTGCACGTTGAACTCCACCATTTGTGACTTTCTTACAATAAATACACGTCCAGCTACCGTATTTTCCAGAAACAGGAACTGCATGTTTCCTGACTGGATCAAGATTCTTGGGATGATCTGATCCAGGCATAATGAGTTGATGAAGAAAACAGAATTGGGAGAATAGAAAGTATAGAAAAGAGACAAGAGCGTGGAAAAGATGAAAGACAGAGGCTGGGAGAATATGAAAAGAAAGAGGCTCGAGACGTGAGTGTTTATAAAAAGTTTTTTAGGTTTTTTCACATTTAATTTACATGCCATATTTTTGGAAACATACAAAGCAAGTAAATATCGATGGTTTTGCATTATTACCTTTCTCTTTCTGAGGCGCAGAATGAGTTGAGGCGCGCATCACGCCCTGGCTTCCCGGAGCGAGAGCCTCTAGGAGATCGCCTAGCCTCATCAGTTAAAGGCGATGACCCCTTAGCCTCACCGTGCCTTGAGCCTAGGCGAGGCCTAGGCGCGCTTTTTAAAAAACTAGGTGATAATGCTAGCGTTTATCAACAAACTGAAAACTTGAATGATTTAAATGATGGTTCCAATAATAATGTTTCAAATGCATTTGAAAGTTTGAATATTCATGATCAAGAAACGTTTTCCTTGAGTATCGATAATGATCCTAATAGATTGAGTGAGCATGATAATGTGTCAAATGCATCTTTACTTGAAAGTTTGAATGGTCATGAACAACAAAGATTTCATTTTGATACTTTTGATCCTAGATATTGGAAAAATATTGATAATAAAGCGAGAGATAAGTTAGTTGCATGTGGACCTAAAAGAGAATTAAATGTTTCCTCTTGATAAGTATTATAGACATTTCTCATATCAATATTATTCTAGAAAATTGAGTAATGGAGAAACTTGTGATAGAAAGTGGTTAGTTTATTCGAAACATGTGAATAAAGTTTATTGTTTTTGTTGCAAGTTGTTTAAATCTCGTGGTTACTTAAGTGTGCTAGCAAATGATGGATTAAATGATTAGAAGCATCTTAGCGAGAGACTTAAAAAGCATGAGAGAAGTGGAAAACACATGGCTAACATGAAAACTTGGAATGAAATGCTAGTTAGATTAGAGAAAAATCAAACTATTGATAAAGAATTACAAAGAAAAATTATAAAAGATAAAGAAAAGTGGAGGCTTGTTTTGATTAGAATTATTGCGGTTGTGAAGTGTCTTGCTAAACAAAATTTAGCTTTTCGTGGGTCAAATGAAAAACTTTACCAAAATAGTAATGATAATTTCTTAAATATGATTGAATCCATAGCCGAATTTGATGTAATAATGCAAGATCATATAAGGCTCATTCATACTCGTGAAATACATCATCATTATCTTGGTCATAATATTCAAAATGAATTGATCTCTCTTTTGGCTCATAAAGTTCAATTTTCTAGTAAGAAAGTCATAAGAGAGGCCAAATATTTTTCTATCATTCTTGATTGTACCTCGGATACAAGCCACCAAGAACAAATGACTTTAATAGTACGATGCGTAAGGATTTTAGATAAGAATGTCAAAGTAGAAGAGTACTTTTTAGAGTTTCTTATCATATATGATACATCCGGATTAGGTATTTTTGAAAGAATAATTGATGCGCTAAAATCTCTAGATCTTGATGTTAGAAATGTTATAGGTCAAGATTATGATAATGGGTCCAATATGAAAGGAAAGCATCAAGGGGTTCAAAAGAGATTGCTTGACAAACTCAAAAGCATTATATATGCCTTGTGCTTGTCAAAGTCTAAATCTTGTAGTAAGTGATATGGCTCATTCTTGTGTCAAAGCTATTTCTTTTTTTGGAGCATTGCAACAAATATATGTATTATTTTCTAGCTCTACAAAAAGATGGAAAATTTTGCTTGATCATGTTCCTTACTTAACTATGAAATCTTTTTCTAATACTCGATGGGAAAGCTGAATAAAAAGTGTCAAACCTATTAAGTTTCAAGCTCCTCAAGTGAGATTAGCTTTAATCGATCTATATGAAACGGAAAGTTTAGTAAATTCACTTGAGAATTATGAGTTTTTACTTGGTATGAAATTTTGTTTGTCATGAACACGGTAAGCAAAAACGTACAATCCCAATCGATATGCATTGATAGTGCTATAAAATAATTAGAATGTATAATCTTATATTTTGAAAAGTATCGAGATGAAGGGTTTAGTTCTTGTTTGAAAGTAGCTCAAGGTCTTGCTCATGATATGAATGTTGATCCTATATTTCCAAGTAGGCGTCGTGTCTTTAGGAAAAAACACTTTGACGAGAATGATCATGATGAAGAAGTATTATCGGTTGAAGATGAATTTAGAATCAATTATTTTGTTGTTGTTGTGGATATGGCAATTTCTTCGGTAAAGAATAGATTTAAACAAATGATGACTTTTAAAAGTGTATTTGGAGTTTTGTTTGATTCATTGAAATTAAAATTACTTGATGAAAGTGAACTAAAAGGGCATTGCATTAATTTTCACAAAACATTTTCTCATGAGAATGTCTCGGATGTTGATTTTAATGATTTTTTCAGAATTAAAAGTTTTGCAAATGACTATACCCCAAGTGTCAATGACACCTAGTGAAGTGCTTGAGTTTATAGAAAAATCTAGGTTGTTATCCAAATGTTTCAATTTCTTATCGAATCCTATTAACAACACCCGTGACGGTAGCTTCGGCCGAGAGAAGCTTCTTAAAATTGAAGTTATTAAAAAGTTATATGAGGTCATCTATATCTCAACAAAGGTTGAATGGTCTAGCTATTTCTATGCATTGAAAAAAGTTTGTTAGAAAGCATAGACTTTGAAAGTGTCATTCATGAGTTTGCGTCGACTAGAGCTCGTCAAAATCGTTTCTTTCTTTCGAAATAACTATTTTGTTTTGTTTTGTTGTTTTAGATCCAACGAAAGAATGATGTATGAGATATGACGCAATATAAAGCAATGTGGTAGATGAAGACATAGAGCTTAAGACATGATTATATGAAATGGTTTTTGTTTTTAGCGTTCTTGAAAAGGCCCTTTTTGTAAGTCGCCCTAAGGCTTCTCGATTGTTAGAACCGGGGCTGGTCCACTCGCGTCCGAAGTGAAGCAACCACGTCCAAGTCCCTTGCCACCATGCTATGCGTGTAACACCCTTGAACTATACTAGACATCAAGAGACCTGGAAGCATTACGTTGATAAAATCATGTAAGATCCAACCAAGGTTATAAAACAAATCCATCATCTTAGTCGGTCCATCCTTGGTACCATCCCTCTTAAACATAATATTAGGCTTGCTAATCCTTTACCATGAACGAAAGTTGTGTCGTTTCGAACAGAACCTCTTATCATTAATCAATACACTTCACGAATAAAGAACTTTCACTTTAGTAAATATAATTTTTAATCAATAAGTTATCACCCTAAAATACCCCCAACAATTGACATAGTAACGTGCAACAAATAATTAGAGAATACAATGATTAAACACAAGCGAAAACAATAACAACAATAATAATCAAACATGCATGCAATAACAATCCTACGGCCATGTGATCACTATCATTCCCACCATATTCTAAAGGTGATTCTACATTTGTAACCACTCAAACTACACGAATTAGCAATACACACAGAAAGTTATCTTTCGAATAACGTTTTCCTATAACACCGTCGTGTCGCTCTTGGTCTCCATGGTAGCGAACCAACTCCCACTGAAACTTAGTATGAACTAGATTATCTTCAAGCAAACCTATCGGGTTCAAACACACCACCAAGAAAATTCACGAATTACAACAACTCTATATGCTCAAAAGTACAGTCAAACACTATACGACTATCAATACAATATATATACTAGCAAAATAATAAGCAAACAATAAACACATCTTTCTCCAAAATATGATCTCAACTCCACAATAATTTCACATTCGAAATATATATTTTTCAAATACATAGATTGATAAACTCATGGTACCTTTAGCTGGTATGAGAAAGAAGATAAGGTCTGGAGGCAGAAAGTTTAAAGCTATGGAAAAGTTTCAGAGAAAGACACTTAACAAAAGTGGCTAAAGACAAAGGAGAGACTCTAGTCAAGGGAGAGGCTTCACTTTATTCAATAATGTCATTTAGACTAAGTATTGTCGTTTTAAGTTGAAGGTTGTATTTAAAGGAAGGTTTTCTATTAGGGCTTCCATAACTTTTATCATCATTCAATAATAATCTCTATTCCTCTTAATCTCTCTTCCTCTCCGCCGAATACGGCGCAATACTTCTCTCCCTCCATTTCTGTTCTTATTTTCAACTCTCTGTAAGCAGAGCTTATCATTGGTGCTTTCGTTGTTTGAGTAAGCGATGGCTTCTGCTAATCCAAAGCCTGTCGCCACCGATTCTAGTGAAGAATCGCTGGAACTCAGTTTAAACCTGAACGAGACTCCTCCACTAGCTCCGTCGCTGGATTCTCGTGTGAAGAATGTCGAAAAGGAGTTGCTTTATGTTCGTGAAGCGTTAAACCAGATCTTAAGGAACCAGATCTACGGACCAGTCGAGATGGCCGAGATTCCACTCTATTAGTGTTTGCAAGCCCTTTACCGAGTAATCAGTTTCAAGGGTCACTGTCGATGAGTTCAGAACGACAACTGCGCGAAGCTATTTTCCCCTTTCCAAACCCAGATCTGTAGGTTCATCAAATGGAACCGTGTTTTCAACCACAGCCTTTGGAGCAACATAGTTCTTCGCCGCGTCAACGGGTAGAGCTCTCTACACGACCTCTAGAGCTACCACCGTATGAATGAGGTAACCCAGATGATTGATTTTTCCGCGTTGAGCAGTGCTTCAGGTCCCACAACACTCCTGATGCTAACAAGCTAGAGAAGGTAATATCTTCCTTAACTAGGGCTGCAGTCACTTGGTGGCGTTATTCGAAAGAAAGAGAAGGCATCTATACTTGGAAGGACTTCCAGGATAAGTTTAAGAGACGGTTTTGACCTAGTCAAAGTAGTTCAGCAGTCGACCATCTGTTGAACATCAGACAGGTGAGTAGTGTTGATGAGTATCGTGATAGGTTTGAGGAGCTAACAGTGGAGCTGCCTCATGTTACTTTTGACATTCTAGAATCTGCGTTCCTCAATGGCTTGCAGAGAAGCCTCAAGGATCAGGTCGTGAGATGTCGACCAGTGAATTTTACTGACATAGTGGAGATAACAAGGCTTATCGAGTCTCAAGAACGAGACATTCATAGCTATCAAGTAAGGGCGCAGCCTAGCCTTCCTTGCCAGCCAATTTGATTCAGTCCGTCCCAAGAAACAATGATAGAGCTCAATCTAAACGTCCGTATGATCCTAGAAGATATCGAAAACGTCCTTCAGGGAGTGGGACCTCGGGTAATGGAGAAGTCAGAAACACCAATCCTTGTCAAAACTGTGGAGACAGATGATTTCCTGATCATCGTTGCAAGCAGCAAATATTGAAAAGCTTGGCAGTGGTTGAGGATAAGGAACAAGAAGATCATGTAGGTGAAGAATCAGCTGAACAGCAGGAGACAGAGGATCAAGGTGAAGAGGAAGGATTTGTGACTCTAACCTTGTGGTCAATGTCAGATATTACCAGAGAAAGATCTTTGAAGCTAAGAGGGTACATAGGGTGTGCTAATGTGGTGGTTTTGGTTGACTTTGGTGCCACCACCAATTTTATATATGAAATGTTGGTTCACCCAATGGATTGGCCTATTACTGAAACCCAAATATTCAGAGTAAGAGTAGGCAGCAGTCGGATCAACAGAAGCATAGGCAAATGCGTGAATGTGCCACTAGAAATTCAAGGGATAGAATTTATAGAAGAATTCTTGCTGTTTGATCTGGGAGACCTATACCAGGTACTAGGATTTTTGTGGTTAGCCAAACTGGGAGATACCAGAACCAATTGGGGATGTTTCCGACTTAGTTGGCAGATTGGTAACACTTGGGTAATAATACCTGGCGATCCAGAACTATATAGAGAGCATGAATCTCTTCATTCCATGGATAGGAAAATTAAATACACAGTTAAAGCTTACTTGCTGGGGTTAGCTTCACTCTTTGAAAACCAAGAACAGCAAGGACAACAAACAGTGGTTCCAGCCATTCAGACGATATTGGATCAGTATCAGGCAGTTTTGCAGATGCCACATGCATTACCTCCCACTAGAAACAGGGAACATGCCATTACTTTACAAGAGGAGTCCTCTCCAATCAATTTGTGGCCTTATCGATACTCTTATGAACAAAAATATGAAATTGAGAAGTTCATCAGGGAAATTAGAAGCACAAATCATACGCCCCAGTGTCAGCCCCTACTCCAGCCCAGTTTTACTTATCAAGAAGAAGGATGGCGGATGGAGATTTTGTGTCGACTACAAGGCATTGAATTAAGCAACCATACCTGACAGGTATCCTATTCCTGTGATTGAAGAATTGTTGGATGAGTTAAAGGGAGCTGCAGTATTCTCCAAATTAGACCTGAAGTCTGGCTACCACCAGATATGAAAGAGAGTCAATGATGTAGAGAAGACTGCATTCAAGACACATCAAGGTCACTACGAGTTCCTAGTTATGCCTTTCGGCCTAATGAATGCACCATCAACATTTCAGTGCATTATGAATGACCTATTCAGGCCGTATCTACGCCGATTCATCTTAGTATTCTTCGATGATATCTTGGTCTACAGCCCCAATCTGCGGTCCCATGTGAAGCATTTGGAAACGGTCCTGCACTTGCTACAGCTGCACAAATTCTATGCAAATAATGCTAAAAAGTGTTCTTACCTAGGACATATTATATCAGCTAAAGGAGTTGCAGCTGATCCTGAAAAGGTTATTGCAATGCTAAGCTGGCCTGTGCCAAAATCAGTAACAGAGCTTAGAGGGTTTCTTGGTCTAACAGGCTACTACCGTAGAATTGTGCAGAATTATGGTTGCATTGCAAGACCTCTGACTGGTCTATTGAAGAAAAATGGATTCACTTGGAGTGATGAGGTAACCAACGCGTTCCAAGACTTGAAGTAAGCAGTCACCAAGCTACCACTACTAGCTCTTCCCGACTTCCAACAAGAATTTACGGTGGAAACTGATACTTCAGGATCAGGGGTGGGAGCTGTATTGTCTCAGAACAAGAGACCAGTGGCTTTCCTCAGGCAAGCTTTCCCTAGCCAAGGGAGAATCAAATCGGTTTACGAGAGAGAGTTATTGGTGATCATAAAAGCAGTCACTAAATGGAAACATTATCTGGCAGGGAAAGAGTTTGTAATCAAGACAGATCAAAGAAGCCTTAAACACCTGCTGGACCAAAAGGTTGTGTCTACAATACAACAATGATGGACAGCAAAGCTAATAGGATTGAAATACAAAATTGAATATAAGCATGGGGCTGACAATAAGGTAGCAGATGCCTTATCAAGGAGATCCCATGGATAAGAGCTGTCGCAATTCGCTTTGCTAGCTCCCGTCACTTTGGATAAATCAGCACTAAAAGAAGAGACCAGGGTAGATAAGGAACTGGGACAGCTGCACAGGGATCTTGAGCAAGGTAAGTCCACCAATTCTGACTTTACTCTGGTGGATGGGTTACTATACAGGAAGGGTTGTTTGGTGATTCCTGTAGGATTTCCTTTTATTCCAAAGCTACTTGAGCAGTTTCACACAAGCGCACTAGGTGGTCACGAAGGAGCGTTGAAGACATTCAAGAGATTAACCAGTGAAGTTTACTGGAGAGGCATGCGAAAAGATGTGGTGAAATTCATATCTGGCTGCCAGGTTTGTCAAAAATAAATAAATATTTGACCTTATCACCTCGAGGCCTCCTATCTCCTCTTCCAATACCTCAACAAATATAGACTGATATAAACATAGACTTCATTGAAGACTTACCAAGTTCTAAGGGGTTCAACTTTATCTTAGTTGTGGTGGATAGGCTCAGTAAATATGAGCATTTCATCCCATTGAAGCACCCTCACTGCCAAATCAGAAGCTGAAGCCTTCATCAGAGATATCGTCAAGCTCCATGGATTTCCTACCACAATGGTATCTGACAGGAATAAAAAATTTCTGAGCCACTTATGGACAGAACTCTCCAAGTTGCAATTTTCTTCACTGCAAAAAAAGCACCGCCTACCATCCACAGATAAACGGGAAAACAAAAGTGGTCAATAGGTGTTTGGAGTCCTCTCTAAGATGCTTCACGGGGAGAAGACCTACATCGTGGATATAATGGCTACCATGGGCTGAGTATTGGTACAATACATCATACCATACAACCATCAAAACCACACCTTTTTTTGGCTGTCTATGGTAGAGCACCTCCTCCTCTACTCAGGTATGGAGACACTCCTACTCCGAATGCAAATGTGGAAGAATTGTTAAAGGACAGAGACATATCTTGGGGGAGCTTAGAGAGAATCTGGAAATCGCCCAGAACAGAATGCAAAAATCAGCCAACAAACACCGGAGAGATGTGGAGTTGGCGGTGGGGGATTGTGTCTATTTGAAGCTAAGACCCTACAGATAGAGTTTTGTGGCTCACAGGAAGAACGAGAAGCTGTTGCAACGTTACTTTGGGCCTTATCAAGTGTTGAGTAGAGTGGGACGAGTGACTTACAAGCTCAAGTTGCCCAAGCACAACAAAATTCACTCTGTGTTCCACATCTCACAATTGAAAGTGGCAGTGCCAGCCTCATACACTCCTCAGGAGTTACTAAAGATTATGACATCGTCCTTGGAGTGGGCAACGGAACCGGAGAAACTGCTTGACATCAGAAAGGCAGAGCAAGGAGAAGGAGCAGAAGTTCTGGTTCAGTGGATAGGACAATCGAGTACTGAATCAACTTGGGAACCATTGACAACGCTCGTGCAGCAATTTTCGCATTTTGACCTTGAGGCTAAGGGGGAGTATTGATAGACTCATGGTACATTTAACTTGTATGAGAAGAAAGATGAGGTCTGGAGGCAGAAAGGCTATGGAGAAGTTTACGAGAAAGATACTCCCTCCGTTTCATAATATAAGGCGTTTTAGATAAAGTATTTTGTTTCACAATATAAGTCGTTTTCGAGTTTCAATGCAAATTATATATTATTTTAATATTTTATGATTATTTATATTATGCGGTCTCTTTTATGATTGGTTGAACTTTTAAAAAGTAGATTTTCTTAATCTGCGTGCTTTTACCTAAAACGACTTATATTTTGAAACGGAGGGAGTACTTAACAAAAGTGGCTAAAGACAAAGGAGTTAAAGACAAAGGAGAGACTCTGGTCAAGGGAGAGACTTCACTTTATTCAATAATATCGTTTTAAGTTGAAGATTGTATTTAAAAGAAGGTTTCATATTAGGACTTCCATAACTTTTATCATCAATCAATAATAATCTCTATTCCTCTAAATCTCTTTTCCTCTCCGCCGAATACGGCGTAATACTATTTAACTTTTCAACCAAACTACACAAATTTTTTTTATAATTTTTATTCACTGGTTCCTACATCGGATTTGTAGTGATACAGGTAAGTCTTTTCTAGATAAAAAACCCAAATAATTCGACCGGATTAGTCTTCAAATGCGAATTTTATGAATTTTGGGTCGGGTCATTTTAATCTCTCTATTTTTTGCAAATTGCATAGGGTCGGTCGGCTCGAACCAATCCAAAAGAATCGTGGTCGGTTCAAGAACCGTTTAGCCTATGGAGAAAATTGCGAACCAGAAGAAACAGGTCGGCGGTCATAAACAGATGGCCTGATTTTTCTCCTTTTCAGTTCTCGGCTACCTCGACGACGCAACTAAACTTGGTACTCTTCTTTCTCTTCTCAAACCCTAAATTATCTGAAACCCTAAACTTTCGATTTGAATCTTTCGTTTCCGATTTCTTGAAAATTTCAATTGCAGTTTCCTTACATCGATGAAACCCAAATCCTATTGTTGTTAGATCAAATTGAATATCAAACCAAGATGGTGAATTTGTTCTTGTCTGAACCAAAGTGGAACGATGTTGGCCACAACAGTAGCAACAACATCAATGTGATTTTGCCTCTGTTGAACAAATTAGGCTCTCAAATTCAATCATTGGTGACTCATGGAGCTCGATCAGAAGCTAGACTTTGGCTTTGTAGTGCTCTTTCCACTATTTCTATATCCCCTAGGAAGCAACTTAGTATTTTCATGAAGTTATTGAGATCAAAACCCAGAAAGATGCAGTTTTTATCTCAGCTTTTGACAATGATGTTCGAAAAGAGACCGAGGAAACTTGGATCTTTGTTAGCTAAAAGAAGTTATATACTTGAGAAGTTCTTTGAAGGTAAAGAGTCTTCTTAGTTAGATTTTGCTCACATTGTTTATTTACATTATCATGTGATTGTGTTTGATGTAGAGTTTTTGATATTTGTAGGGAATCCGAAGCGTATACTAGAGTGGTTCTCTGAGTTTGCTTATGATGGGGGGTCTGATCACAAACGAGGTGCAAAAGCATTGGCGCAGTTTGCGTTTGCGAATCGAGATATTTGTTGGGAAGAGCTCGAGTGGCGAGGTAAACACGGGCAATCGCCTGCGGTTGTTGCTACAAAGCCTCATTATCTTCTTGATTTGGATGTGCAACGAACCATTGAGAATTTTCTCGACAATGTTCCTGAATTCTGGTCTTCCAATGAGTTTGCTGAGTCGCTTAAAGATGGACAGATTTTGTTTCTTGACACGAAATTCTTTATAGATCTCTTTATTGGTTTCATGTATGAAGAAGATATGGATGATGTTTGGGATGCTGTTGAGGAGTTTCTTACGGAGGAGTCTTTCTCTTCGTTAACACAGCATCTCCTTATCACTCTTGAAGAACGTGACTTGTGTCGATTTCTTGAATTGCTTGGCAACTATTTCGAGCCAAGTATTGAATCTTGGGATAGTGGTGACTCGTCTTGCTGGCTCGGGGTTGTTCTTTCAAGATATGTTGACACAGAATCTATTGACGAGCTGCTGCTGCTGAATTCTATTATCAACCAAGGTCGTCAGCTGCTGCGGCTTGTACGTGACGAAAACGGGAATGATGAGGGAGAAATGTTGAAAGAAACCATGGCAGAGATCTGCAGAGGATTGGAAAACGGCAATAGCTTTTCTCTAATTCTGAGAGAGCTCTCGAAGATGAAACACACAGAGGTGATAAAATTACTCGGGCTACTTTCTTGGACTATTCACTTCAGACTATCAGAGGAATGTCAGACGCCAGATTCGTGGGAGCTTCTACTTAAAGAAAATGGGATTGAGTTCCGGAGGTCTAATGACCACTCGTTGCTAAGCTATAATGGACTTTCTGAAGAAAGTGAATCTGACTCAGATAGTAGAAGCCATGTTTCTAAAAAGAGGCACAAGAGGGAGAAAAAGAAAAGAAGGAAGAAAAAGAAGAGGGCTTTTGATGATGATGATATCGGTGATGATGAGCTTATAGGTCTGCGTCAAATAAGTCGAAGTTGGTTGCTATCTACTGATGGGTATTCTGCAACATGGACCAGTGTGAGTTTCCTATTCTTCTTTATTTGTGTTTCGTATAATAGATGTGTTTCTTATTTGTGTTGTTTATCATGTGAGATGGTTTTTTTCAGGTGGATTTACCTGAATACATCGCAAGGTATTGTTTGTCGACATGGATGAAGTGGTTACTAGCTAGACAAAAATGATTCATACACAAGTCAAATGACATAATAGCAAGGTAGTACTAGTTATTTACAACCTTAACCTGTGCGGTCTACATGCATTTAAGTTTAGTCTCTTCGTTTTCCTCTAGAAAGGTTGGGACTTTCATGGTAACAAATATTAATGCCTCGTTAATCTAAAAGTTTGAGACAGCTATCATCATCATACTTTCGACTCTTTGTATTCCCCTCTAAAGGTTGCGACTTTTGCAGTTCCCTTTCATGTCTATATAAAGACACGTATGTTCAGAATTAGTATGATTTATCACTTACCCTCATTGTTTCAGAGATGTCTTCGTCCATTGTTAAAATCGGAATAGATAGCATCAAAACAATGGTAACTGAAAAAGAGAGCGATATCAACCGTCTTGTGAAGACATCCTTGTCCAACAAAAATAACAGGAAGAAGATAATCGGTCTTGACACCGAACGGGTGCAAAAGGGAAGAAAGCTAAATAAGACCGTCTTGTTGCAGCTCTGTGATGGAGACAATTGTCTAATAGTACAACTTCCCAATGAAGGTGAAGGTGAAGGTGAAGATGACAATCTGCCTCTCTCTCTTTTCAATTTTCTCAACCTACCCGAGTTCACATTTGTAGGCATTGGCTTAAACAAGACTATGATTAGGCTTGAGAGTGAGTTTGGTTTGACCTGCAAGAATGTTGTTGAGATTGGACCCGCCACATGGAACCTGACCGATATGACGGCCGATGTGAAATTTAGGATCAGTACTATTGTTTCGACTGAGAGACCAACAAATGCCATACTTGACGACTGGGAAAAATTTGTTCTCAATAAGAACCAGATAAAGCTTGCAGACTCCAATGCATACTTTGCTTTTGGCATTGGGAACATTCTGTTGGATGTGTTTGGATTTTAAGTTTATCAATCTAGATTTCTGTTTGTTTTTCTTTCTTATGTTCTTCAGTCTTTTGTTGTAGTTTGCATTTCAACAGTCTACAGACCACAAAAATGTAAGGGGCTGAAGGATGATGATTAAATGTTGTTAAAGCAATGAAATAGCTTTTGACAGACGAGGTATGAAATTGAAACTGAGTCAGTCATCATCACTCTATGTTTAAATGTTGTTAAAGCAATGAAATAGCTTTTGACAGACGAGGTATGAAATTGAAACTGAGTCAGTCATCATCACTCTATGTAAAGTGGCTGGATTAGTTTCCAATTTGTGACTTTGTGACCAATAAAACCCAAAATTTGAAGATAAGAGTTTGGGCTCAGAACCCAAAAGAAATGAGCCTCTTTGCATTGATTTTCTTTGATATTGAAAATTTTATTGAATAAAATGCCAAAATAGGATCAACAAGAGATCAAAAACCTTTTTTTCTCTCTCGCGAAGACCAACTCGCCCTAGCCGCCGTCAAGCTTCTCCTTTTGATTTGACCTCTCCGGCCACCGGCGCTTCTCGCCGGAGTCGTGAGAGGGCCGTCCGTGGTTTGTTCTTCCTTGCGTCTTTAGTTTCGGAGCCATTCCCAGCCCTCCTCTGGCGGATCTAGTTACAAAAGTTTCGGAACGGCTTAGGTTTGGGTCTTCTTCCGATCTCGGCAAGATCTTCCCTGAGAATCGTCTCCTTTTGGCTCGTGTTGGTGCGCCGCGAATTGTCCTATCTCGTCGGTTGCTTTCTTGTGCGTATTTGCAGATCTGGTTTTTGCCCGTTGGCGTCCGATGTTGATACACGATGCGTTAGCTTCTAATGCGGCCGAGATGTTCTTGCCTCCTCTACGGTATCATCTGACTTTTGTTTTCTTTCGTCCATGAGATTGCTGCTTCTGGTCTCTGGTTTTGTGATTTTGGGTGGTACAAATCTTTGGTTTAGGCAGTTTTAGAAAGTGTGTAGGTCAGTTTAGGCTGCCTCGCTCTCCTTTCTCTTGCTGTTAGCCCGAAGCTTTGGTCATAGCTTGCTGGCGCTCTTTTGGTTCCGTGATTTTGTTGAACTTACTTTAGCCCTTTGATGAGCTTTATGTGATCTCTCCGGTTCGATCGTGTGCTTCTCTCATCTGAGTGTAGTATCTTCCGGTTTGAGGTTTGTTTCGCTCCTTGTCTATACACTCAAGACCTGATCGAGGTCTGGTCAGTTCATGACTTCTAACGAGGCGTCTCCTAGTCGTTGTATACGACATCGCCGCTTCTGGAAGATTTGTGGGATTTGGTTTATGTGTCTCATGTTTGTCTTGCCGGAATAGAAGTTTAGGTTCATCTGCTTTGAGAGGTACCTTGGCTTCACAATAGGAGGTTTCGTTATCTGCAAGATGGACGCATGTTGTCCTTTGTGGCTAGCTTTGCTCACATCGGTGTTGGAGTAAGTTTGGCATGTCCTTTTATTTCCTTCTGAGCTTTAGTTTACGAGTTTGTCCAATGTTTCGTCCGGTGGTTTGTTCACTCGGTTTTAGTTAGTGTCCCTGTGTTTTAGGGCATCACTTCCCTTTGTTGGGCTTTCGCTTCCCTCTTTTGGGCTTTCGCTTCCCTCTTTTGGGCTTTTAGACTCCGGGGATATTTATGTCTTCCGCCGGCTTAGTTTCCGAAAGAGTTTCGACTCTTGTCGGTCTTGTATTTCAAAACCGCATTCTACCTTCGTATAATATAATGGAATCATTCAGACGAAAAAAAAAAAAAAAAATGCCAAAATAGTAGTAGTACTGTACAAATTATTTGATGTTTTCCATGAAAAAGAAATAAAGACCATGTATTGGAGAGAAGAGAAGAGAGTCAGAAAAAGTCAAAAAGATTCTTTTGAAAGACGGGTAACTTCAAAGTTCAAGTAATTATTGCATTTTCATATACGCTCTGTTCCATGGATTCACTAAATCTTATTTGAATACAAAACTCGTATATCAAATTTAATATCGCAACTATAGGTAAGAATGGTTTTTGCCAAAAATACCTCCAAAGTTTTTAGTTTTGCAAAATCTACCCTCCCAATCCTAAAAGTACATGACAATTGACAACTACCCAACCAACGAAAAAGCTGCAATACATATACAAGCCTCGGTTATATCGATTATCCAAATATGTGTTACTGTTTATTAAAGACAAAAAAACAAAGAGTATTGTTTATAACTTATAAGTTGCATGGAAAACAAAAAAATTGTAGAAATTTTTACTCTAATCTAAAGATGGAGGGATAAATCACGAAAAAAATAGAGAGAATTATAAAAAAAAATAGAGAGAATTATGGTTTATGGTTTATATGTTTGGAGATTTCTCATAACTTGGCTTTAAAAAATTTGCAATAAAAGCTTATTAGGGTTAGATTGAGACGTTAGACTCGATCATCGGGTTTAAGTTCGAGTAAAAAAATTTGAGTTGTAAAGAGAAGAAGATCATGAAATAAAACCAAATCGATTATGTTTCGCAATTGGAAAATATTAGTTTCAATCAACCAAAAAAGAGTAGATGCTACGGAAAAAAAGAGCCGTATGCAAAAATTAAAAAGATTTTGACAATAAACTAACTTTCACAATCTTTATTAACATAATTTTTTTTCACGTTTCGATAATTTCATTATAGTCTATTTTAACTTAAATATAATCAATACACAACTCCATCTATTTTTATGTGGTAGAGGCAACTAGTCCAAATAAGATGATTACCTTAGGAATGCTTCACAAAAAAAATTAAACCCACTATTTGTAACAAATGTCGTTATCTATAGAGAAACAACACAACAACATAAAATTTGTAAACCCACATTGAGAAAAGGTGTGTAATACTGTTTTTTCCGTTGGTGGTTAGTTAATTGTCTTTCATTTTCTGGAATGTAAACGGTAAACTTTTGCAAAAAAGGATATTATAAGGATGTGTATTGCAAAAAAACACATAAACAGTTACTTTGATAAAAGTAAAAATGGTTGCAGAGTATTATTATTACTCAATAGGCCATAGCTCAGTCACACAGGTACACATCCATAATAGTGCCCCATTAACTTCTTTCACTCTCTTATTGTGTGTGAACAGTGAGACAGAGAAAGAGAGAGCTTTGCAGAAAAAAAAAAAAAATGCAGAACTTTTGGTTCACCATCTTCTTCTTCCTGCTAACATGCGCACCACCGTCTCCTCTATCCTACGCATCCGCCGTAACTCTCAGCCGTCGTCTCCTTTACGACTATGAATCACCTCTTCCTCTTCCTATATCTCCCATTAGCCCTCCTTTCTTCCCTCTTGAATCCTCTCCTCCTTCTCCTCCTCCACCTCTTCCTCCTACTCCTCCGACCACTTTCGCCGTATTTCCTACTTTTCCGGCTAACATCTCCGCTTTAGTCCTCCCTCGCTCCTCTAAACCACACCACACTTCACCTACACTTCTCCTCCCAGCTCTCTCCGCCGTCCTTGTTATCGCTACAGTCATAGGCTTGGCTTTGTTTCTCTACGGCCGCCACCAAGGGCAAAATCGTCATTTCAAGGACTCTCATTGTTCCAGTAGCAACACAAGCAGCTATGGTGATGAACAGAGTCATATCACCACTAACTTCAACATGGCTGCTACTACTTCTCCTTCAGAAGTTTTCTACATCAATACAGAGGAATCTGACCATATTAGAACCGGAGGAGGAACTTGTTTCTTGAAGCAAGACTCGCCGGAGATACGACCATTACCACCATTACCTCCTCGTAGCTTCCACCACAACAACTATGAAACAGAGGTAAACGAAGAAGACGAAGAAGAAGAAGAAGATGTGTTCTTTTCACCAATGGCTTCTCTCCCTGGTTCTCAGAACTCAAGCCCATCTCATTCATGCTCTTCCTCCTGCTCCGGTTGGGTTTCTCCAGCTAGGTCATTCTCTATCACCATGTCTCCACCAAACCCTAGATACTCAGACGCCACTAACCTTCAGTCTCCGTCACCGGAGAGACTAAGAGTAAGAAAGAACTACAACGGAAATGGGTCGTCGTCTTTAAGAATGTTTAGCTTCTGGAATCAAAATATGGGATTTGGGTTTCCTCGTATCTCCTCTGCTTCTACTTCACCAGACAGAGGATTCATAAGAACACCACTTTCTTCTCTCTACTCTTCAGTTTCTACTTCTCCTGATGGGTTATTCCGGAAGTTTCTCGATAGTTCGCCGCCGATTTGGAATGACTTTAGTCGGAATGTGAAGTCTGTTTTGCTCTCTCATACTGCATCATCAAGAAGAGATTTTGTTATCAACATTGGTGAATCTTCTTCTCAACAGAGGAAAGTAGCAACAGTTCCTGCTCTTCCTCCTCCGACCAGACCACCTCCTCTTGTTCCACCGTCTCAACCTTTTGTGGTTCAAAATGATGTAAAAAAGCTATCTTTTTCGGACCAACCTCCCAAACAGCTGCCTTGGGATCGTCTTAGATCGAGCTCTTTCAAGTAAGAGAAGCGAAAGTTTTCTTCTTTCTCTTCTTTTTTTGTTGATAAGACTTTAATGAAGTTTGATTTGTCTGATTGTGTGGTAGATTGAGCAAAGAGATGGTAGAGACTATGTTCATTGCAAACTCGTCTAATCCAAGAGATCTTCCGATTCTAAGTCAAGAAAGCAAAGTTTTAGATCCAAGAAAGGCTCAGAATATTGCTACTTTGCTTCAACTACTTAACTTAAGCACTAAGGATGTTTGTCAAGCTCTTCTTGATGGTAAATAATCTTAATTCATTGCCATTTGTTTTTGTTTTGTAATGCTATTGATTCATGTTCTTTGAGTTATTGATTTAGGTGACTGTGATGTACTTGGAGCTGAACTTCTTGAGTGTTTATCGAGATTGGCACCTAGTAAAGAAGAAGAGAGGAAGTTGAAGAGCTTTAGTGATAATTCAGAGATTGGTCCAGCTGAGAGGTTTCTTAAGGAATTGCTTCATGTGCCTTTTGCGTTTAAACGGGTTGATGCATTGCTATTTGTGGCTAATTTCCACTCCGAGATCAAACGTCTCAGAAAATCATTCAGTGTTGTTCAGGTAATGCTGAAGATTGCGGATTTACATATATGTGTCTGATGTTGTAATCTTTATGTCTCATAAGCTTATCTGCTTTTGTAGACTGCTTGTGAAGAACTAAGGAATAGTAGAATGTTTTCGATACTTCTGGAAGCTATTCTGAAGACAGGAAGCAAGATGAATGTTAGAACAAACCGCTGCGGTGATGCTCATGACTTCAAACTTGACACGCTCCTCAAGCTCGTTGAGGTCAAGGGATTAGATGGAAGAAGCAGTCTCTTGCATTTTGTTGTTCAGGAAATGATTAAATCAGATGGCAGTATGAGAGCTTTAGAAGGAATCAGAAACCTGAATACAGAACTGAGCAATGTCAAGAAATCGGCAGATATTGAGTATGGTGTTTTAAGAAACGATGTCTGGAAGCTTTGTCAAGGACTCAAGAACATCGAAGAGCTTTTGCTACTGAGCGAGGAGAGTGGTTCAAATGGAGATCAATGGCTGACGTTCAGGGAGAGAATGGCCCGGTTCTTGAAAACTGCTGCAGAGGAGATTGTGAAGATTAAAATACGAGAAAGTTCAACGCTCTCTGCATTGGAAGAGGTCACAGAGCAATTCCATGGAGATTCTTCCAAGGAAGGTCACACAATGAGGATCTTCATGATTGTGAGAGACTTCCTGTCTGTGCTAGACCAAGTGTGTAAGGAAATGGGAGACTGATTCCCATTGTAAGATTTTTAATGTAATGATTAGGAACGTATCTCTAGTTTCAGTGTCTTGTAACCGGTATGACTAACGCCTATCTGGATAATTCTGTATGAGTTTTTGGAAGACAATTCATTAGGTTTTGATGCTATAACTTAGATTCTAGTTTTGATGCTTTAACAAGTTTCCCTTACGACATGCACAAATCAACGAGTTGCAAAAGTAAAGCCAAATCTTTGGTTATATTAGCATTTTGTTTAGATAATAGTATCTATACAGTTAGCTAATATAACCAAAGATTTGGCTTTACTTTTAGATGCATCTACATTTCTAGTTAATTTGTGGTCAAAGGATAGGACCTGATCACGATCTTGACTCGGTTGAGTCTTGTTAATGTAGATGCATCTAAACAAATCTTTGGTTATTACCGCAAATTAACTATCCTCTGACCACAAAAGTAATGCACGATCTTGACTCGGTTGAGTCTTGCGCATCTACATTTCTAGTTAATTTGTGGTCAGAGGATAGGACCTGATCAGCCAAGTGTTTTATAACACAGAAACACTATAGTTATTACCACATAATTATGTCTTCGCTTATTATTTGCTTAAGTTCAAAGCTTCTGCATCCATGCGCTCGAGGATATGACGAGCTTCTTCCTCTGTGGCAGGAACTACATTTCGAAGCTTAAACCCATTGTTTCTGGCCTTTGCCTCGGGTCGTACAGTGAATTTGAAGTAGAATGTATTTGAAACCTACATTATATGCAACAGAGAAAGAGACATCACATTTTCATAATGAGCTTCAAATTCGATACGGTTAAGAGAAAATTGGCATGAAGATGTATCTCTTCTAAAGAATCAGTAAGCAAGTTCAACTTGAAACCATTATTTAAAAGAGCTTCCATCATTAAGTTTAGGATTTTACCTCACTGGAACGAATCTCTGGGCTTGTAACATGGGCAACAACTTCGATATTGATGAGCGGACAATCTAGTTTATCCAGTTGAGTGTAAAGCACACAGGATTTGAAACGTAAGAAATCACCAACATCGACCTGTGATGCAAGTCCATTCAGCATTAGTTATATACAGAAGACGGACATAAACAAGAAGAGGATAGTAAGCAGTGATTTGGATACAGACCGGTCTTAGGAAATCGACGTGATCAACTTCTAAGAAGTATGGCACTAGACCCGCAAACGTATAAGCTGTGGAGAAAGCCAACTCAAATGCTCTATGCATCAAAAACCCTCCAAAGATCCTTCCATGGATGTTCCTCTGCTGCGGTTGACATATTAGCGAATTTTCAAGACGGGTATCTTTAAGAAGAATGCTGTTTCTGTCAGCAAGAGCTGGCATATCAGAGAAGATCCTTCCTTCAGCCAACCAAGCCTTGAGCTTCTTACACTCCCCGTGATCAAATTCCCTTCTGTCACCTCCTCTCTTCTTCTTCCTCAAGTTATTCCTAGCTTCAGCTTCCTCAAATAAAAGCTTTTCGACCTCGGTTTCAGGAGAAAGACGGTTGATAGGAGCAGCTTTACCAGTCTTTGAGTCACGCGCCACAAAAATGAAATTAGCAGTTAAAGCAACAGAATCCGAAGAAGCCTTGACATCTTCTGAAAACAACAACAACAACAACAACAACAAAACATAAGCAAGTGTTTTATAGTTTCAGGACACATGCTTGTAAGTTATATACATACTCAATTCGGATTGCATAACTTCGAGTTGAATCTCAATAGAAGAACGACCAACCCAAATGACAGAAGCAACAATCTTGAGATCAATGTCGACACAAATCGGCTTCTTCAATACAATCTTATGAACAGAAGCTGTAACAAGCAAGAGTGGTCTCGTTGTACTATCATCATCAGAACAATGCTGAATCACAATGTACACAAACATTCAAATACACAATAACATCACTAAACCTATACAGAATCCTGAAAAAGTATCAAACTTTAGGACTCAAATTGGTAAATCAAGATACCTTGACGGAGATAGTTCCAGCTAAAGCATCGAGATCTTCGAGCAAGATCCCGATACGGACCTCGTTCCAAGGATCTCTGTATTGTTCCCGGAGAATGAAATCAGAAGAGAAAGGGTAGAAAATGGTGGTACGGCTATGAGAAGGGGTTCTGGTGAGAAGCTGGCTCTGTGGTGGAGCGTCTTTAGGAGGATCAAGAAGTGATTCGAAGATTTTGGATCTGGCTTCCCATAAAGCTGTGGTGACTGGTGAGTGGTACATACCAGGCCATAAACTCAGAGGCTTCTTGGTTGAGTCACAAGGGGAGGATGGTGAAGCAAAGGTGGAGACGACGGAGATGGGTCTTGGTGAATTCATGGTTGGATGAAGAAAGTGAGAAGCTTTTTTTCTGGGTTTATGGAAATTGGGGAAGGTGAAAGAGAAGATGGTGAATCATTCAAAGGAAGGACATTGTTTGATTTTGGTTCCTTTGACTTTGGAGTATTAGATTGTTTGTTTCTTTGACATTTATTACTTTCGTGTTTTTATAAGGTTAACTTTAAAGAGCACCCTTTGTCTGATTCTCATCAAACATTCTTTTGCTTTTTTTTTTTTTTTTTTTCCTAATTTCACAGTCAACACTTTTTTGGTTAAAGATTGCACTTGCAAATGGTATTGGAGCCTTACATAGGACAAGAAGATATTCAATATTAGGGGAAGACCGTGTGAAGAACAGGGAGATATGACTGACCTCCTTGTGGTTCATAATTCATTGGTGTTAAGCTATGAACATTGGAAAATCAAGATGATGGCTAAGATCATAGGGATTCATAAGAATGTTTAGACATCGCCACATCGGTTGAATCTGAGTAGGAGTCTCCAAAATAATTTATTGGAGACAGTTATGTCGCAACAAAGTCTAAAACAGAATGGTGAAAACATAACTTAAAAGTGTCGAGATTCAATTCTCTAGGCCTTAGCATGGCATTGCCTCCCTTTTCTTATATCATAAGTAACAAAGCCTTTTAAAAAAGGTCGTCCAAACGAACAATAAGCACGCATATATAACTCAAATCAGTAACTAGATGAATTATGCTTTGAATGAAGGGAACGCTCCTTTCTATGGAGCAAGTAGAAAGAGGAGACATGAAAATGATCTTGATGGCCATGAACTGTTTTTTTTTTGTCTTATGCATCTGCGACTTTCTTTTGATCACGGTTCTCGAAGAAGAGCCTTGAGCGGAGAAAATTTTGGTTCTCGTCAGGGACCTTGGTTGTGCTGTTTAAGAACTGCTTGTACCATTTTCCAGAAGTTTTGAGGACTCTATCAGCAGTGGTATTAGTGAAATTAACGTAACTGAGTCCGTATCTGACGGTAAAGCCTTTGCCGAATTCATAATTATCTCCAAGAGACCAAGCAAAGTATCCTTTCACGTTGCAACCAGACTCCCTAAAAACAGGAACAATGTTTAAAAACAATCGGGTTGATCACACATGCATTTATATATAACAATTAAGTATAAGAAGATAGGAAGAAGAGTAGAATCCACTCACTTGATGGCCTTACGGAGAAAACAGAGATGACTGCATATATAATCAGTCCGGTTGGAATCAGCTATAACCTCATGGAAGGGTGTGTCACCACCGGGGCTATTATATCCTAGTTAGACCGTGGTAACATGAACAATTACACAATTTAGTCACTTTCTTGGACCGATTTTGACATAAACTAAAACTGTATAGAAGGAGAAATAGTATATAGAGTGACTCACCGTTCTCGGTGATATAGACTAAAGGGTTTCCGTACTTAGTTTTGAAGTGCTCCAACACGTTTAAAATTCCTCTTGGATAGTAATAACTATCTCCATTAAACTATATAAGAAAGGGAAACATCAAACATAGATAAATCCCAAAGTATATATATATATGTGTTATTTTGCTTAACAATGATTGAGACAATAAGGGTGGATCATGCATGCATACCCATGGACCTATGGGACCTTCTTTATTTTCATCTGTAAACACAACGATGAAGTAATGGATGGTCACGAAAGGTTGTAAATAAAAGGATATAGATATAAAGAAGGTTGTAGAAATACAGTATTACATGTGTATGCTGAAAGTGAGTCATTCATGACGGTGAGTCTATTCGGAGGATTTGCAGGAATGGCATAGACGTACTGAGTTTGGTAATAGTTGATACCAAGAAAATCATATGAACCCTTCACAAGTTTGGCTTCTCTTTCACTGAACTTTGGAAGCCGTCCTCCACAGACATATTTCCTCATGATTTTAGGGTATTTACCTTTTGTTAGTGGCTCCATGAACCTATATTGTGAACACATTATTCCTTAATAAGTTTCTATATGTATGTACATCTATTATTCTTTTTTTTTTAATACATATATACAGATATATATATATATATATATATAGCATCCCAAGAAGAATTCTTTGTTCCTCTCTGTTGCCTCTTTGTTGGCTTTAGTGCTATCATATGGAATAAACCATCTAGTTATCATCACAACTCCAATCTGTCCTCCTTGTTTTCGATGTTGTCACGAAGACATTGCATATCGTTATGACAAAAATCATATGTTAAGTGTACATCTTTTTTAAATGGAGAACTCACCTTATATTTTTTCCGGTAAAGATGGACGACTTTTGCATGAGCAAAAAGCTGGTTGTGTGCAACAGTATAAGGTTCTCTTCCAGAATCTCCGTCGTAACAATCTATATTAAGCCAATCAGAACATCGACCGGGTGCATCTGTTCCCATTGCATAGCCTCTTGTAGGCACTGTGTAGAGCTGGTTGATCGTAATCCAATTCTTCACCCTATCACCAAATCTATCGAAACATATTTCCGCGTAATCTTTGAAATCATCTCTGTACAGATTATAGAATCATTTCGTTAATACATCAAATCTTTATATATATTGTCATATTTCTTAAGAAGCAGTATGGCATCAATAACATACATGATATCGAGGTGCAAGAAACCTTCATACTCATCTTGCAGAACTTGAGGAAGGTCCCAATGGAAGAGGGTAACGAAAGGAGTTATATTCTTTGCTAGGAGGCCATCTATGAGGTCGTTATAGTACTTAACCCCTGCTTCGTTGATTCCCCTCTTCTCCTTTCCAACCTTCTTCACCTTTCCAGCTGCTCATATATATAGTATATTTATTGTTAGGACAATCAAGTATATATATACATGGACCAATGTGTACTTACCCGGAATGATTCTTGACCACGCAAGCGAGAATCTATAGCCGTCAACACCGAGTTCGGTCATTACGTCTATATCTTTCTATAGTTATTCAAACAATTGCATGTAAATCCACATGTACGTAGTTGATAAAATTACAGTGAGTGTATTAGTTTGTATATGGAGGAATTAACCTGCCAGTACTTATATGATCCACAAGTGTTGTCTCCATTCCCTAGATCGGGTCCTCCTTTCTCTAATAGCGTACAAAGACATTCATAAAGAGCTATAACGTACCGCCACTTCTCTTAAATTATATATATGTAAGTATATATCAACCATGCAAACGACAAACCTGGATATCGGTGAGTGAAGCCATCCCAAACATTAAGTCCACGACCTTCAGCACCTTCGATCTAAAATGAAAAAAAAACAACTATACAACGTTAGATTTTAATGTTTCTGAATGGTGTAATACATTAAAATTGGGACAATAATTGATTTGTTACATGCCTGGTAAGCAGAGGACGCAACACCGAAGATGAAGTCATCATCGAAATGTTTTCTGTTTAAACGACCAGTTTGGTTACATGTGAATGGCTTATTCTCTTCGCACATAATCTCTTCAGCTTTGCAAGTCACCACCGCTAATAGAAGAACTAAGCCGAGTCCAAGAAGCTTCATGGTTGATATATGTAAATGTATGTTTTCAGTTGCATGGAAACCTAATGCGGTCACAGTTAAGCTTAGAAAGAACAAGTTTTGTAGTTTTTGTAGAAAATGTAATCTTTGCTTTGTTCATTCGTTTTGGTGTCCTTAAATAGGAATTTTACATCACGGAATTAAAGAAATGGATTCCTACAAAAGTGTAAGTGAAAACGTGATCGAAGAACACTTGTTAATACTTCTATTATTGCCAACGAGGATTACGCAAAACAAAAAACCAATGAATTGACTAAGTCTATAGCTAATTAATTTGAATTTGGTTTTCTTGACCCCATCAATATATACACAGCCCTCTAGGAGAACCTTGTCCTCAAAGTTCAGATCAGAGAAGCTCTTCTTCTCCTTCCTCATTGCAATATACTTTCTGGTCTGTCTAATTTTTGACAGAGCTTTGTCCAAATCTTCATAGTTAGTGGTTCCAAATCGAGCCCATAGTCACTCTTCAAAGAAATTCCACGTGATGAATGTATTCTCCTCATCATACGTTTTCTTGAGAGCTTGCTACCACATTCGTTTGCTTCATCTTCGAGATGGTAGCTCGCACATTGCATGTGGTGCTCGTCCGGCGTTTAAATAAACAAAGAATTAACGAACCTAACTAACCTAGGCGGTTGGATCTTCTTAACCGCGAAGACTCCAGCTTGATGTTCTTTGATTGGAACTTTACATGTGATTGGTATGTACGGTTAAGCATCTCGATTAGGCCATTGAGATAGAAGCTTCAGCGTGTGAGAACTTCTCATTCACGCCAACTTTAATCTTTTGAAGTTCGTCTGTTCAACTGGATCTTTGTATGCTTGTCGCTAGTAGCCATTTCAGAATGAGAGGTCCCATTCTGCCCACCCTAATAGTAGGTTCCATCATAATGACAATCGAGGTAACCCCTCAACATACCCCTCGTAGTGGCCGAAATCGACACATCCTCGTAACCATCTTTGTTATAAATGATTTGTTTTATTATTTCACTTGTAATAAATAATCACCTATTGATGACTATTGTTCATGACCAGAACCATCCACCAATCCACAAAAATTATTCACCGATCTTTTCAACCAAATTAATGCTGCAAAAAATTTAAAAAGCAGCAAAGACGCAGTGGCAAAACCAAACCAGTGACTGTACTACACACCCAAAGCTCAGTACATAGTAATAAGAGAGAGTGCATCTAACAATATATCATATTACAACACACCATCGACGACAGAACCCAAAAATAAAATAAAAACAATACTTACTTATACATATATATCTTTGGACTGCTACGACTAGAGATGTTTGTTTCACAAGTCCTACCCTTCCTTTTGATCAGCGAGCAACTATGAGCTCTTCGATGAAATCGCCTTCACCTGATTCAGAGGGGATTAAGATATCATCGTCAGCGGTGAAGTTGTAGCTCTCTCCAATGGCTCTCAGGAGCTGATAGACTTCAAACATGGTTGGCCTCTGTTTTGCTATTTCCGGTAGAACGCAGTTGCATGCTACTTTAAGCACTTTGAAGATCTCATCATCCACACCGTTCCCGAGTAAGGACCTGTCGATTGCTTCTTGCAGTTTTGATTCACTTGATAGCTTTGTAATCCATTCCACAAGGTTACCCTTGAAGCTTTCTTCCTCGGCTTCTTCAGATACTATTGTCACACTCGTTGCTTTTTGGCCCGTTACTAGTTCTAGAAGCACAACCCCAAAGCTGTAGACATCTCCTTTAGGAGTTGCAACCATGGTTCTTGAATACTCGGGAGCAACATAACCGAAATCCCCAAATTCTCCATTGACGAATGTGCTTAAATGGGTATCAATTGGGTTCATCAGCCTAGCTAGACCGAAATCCGAGATCTTGGGCTCGAATTCTGCAGTCAACAATATGCATTTCGAGCTTATGTTGCGATGGATGATTCTCGGGTTGCAGCTGTGGTGAAGCCATGCCAATCCTTTTGCCGTCCCAATCGCGATTTTCAGCCTTGAAGGCCAATCCAAGGGCTTGAAGGATTCTTCATCTGCAGGATGTAACTGATCATAAAGGTAACCGTTTGCCATGTACTCGTACATTAGAAGCCTCTCCTTATTCGCAACACAATAGCCCAAGAGGGGGACTAAGTTTCTGTTTTTTACGGAGCCCAAAGTCTTCATCTCTGCGTCAAACTCTTTCTCAGAGCGTTGAGAATCCTGCAACCTCTTTATCATAAGCGGAGTCCCGTCTTCAAGCCTACCTTTATACATAGTTCCTGTTCTTCCTGTTGCAATGATATTATCTTTCTTGAATTCCTCTGTTGCCTTCATAAGATCGCTTAATTTCATCTTTGAAACCGAGTTCTTAAACATGAAAACCTGAAAATTCACAAAACACCCAAACATATGTCATAAATTCAGAACATAACATATAGTATGCGTGTTATAAAATCAATGAGGTTTTTACCTTGACGCCTTTCTGTCCTTTCAAGCTCTTTGCCCATCTGTTTCCTTCAGGATCATCCTGCTTCTTCCGAACAACACCCAATTTACGGAAATAGAAGAACAAAACAACCCCAACGACTAATGCTGCCGCAGTCAATCCACCAACTGCCGCTATAATAACAACTTTACCACGAGAGCTAGAAGCACTCTTACAATCATCCAGAGGCTTACCACACAATCCCGGGTTATTATCAAAGTTCTCCGCCCCAAATTTCAAGGTTTGGTTGAAATTAGGGATAGGACCTACGAGAAGATTGTTAGCCACAGAGAAGGTTTTGAGCCGTCCAAGCAGCACTAGCTCGGGAGGAAGAGTACCAGTGAACCGGTTATTCTGAAGCATAAGAGAGTTCAAAAAGGTAATGTTTGAGATACTAACAGGGATTTCACCAGAGAAACTATTGAAGGAGAGGTCCAAAGTTGTAACAAGTGGAATCACATCAGTAAGATTGGATGGTAAAGGTCCAGAAAAGTTGTTTCTAGAAAGCTCTAGACCAGTCAAATCAGAACATTGCTTAATCCCAAGAGGAAACACTCCTCTAAGACCATAACCAGAGAGCTTAATACTCAAAACCCTATTCTCATCATCATGCCAACAAGTCACACCACTGAACTTGCAGATATAACCAGCAGTCTCGTTGCCAAAAACCCAACTCGATAAATATCCATTTGGATCCTCAACTTGAGATTTCAAGGTCCTCAAGCAATCTACGTTGGCCTGATTCGCATCGATCAAGGTACACAGTAGCAGCAAACAACAGAGACAATTCCACAGCCAAATTGTAAAAACTAACCTACCCATCATCATAAATCCCCCAAATTCCACAAAATGGGTAAAATCTCTATAAACTACAGAAACAAAATCAAGGGTTCTCTCCGATGAACATCAAAATCCTGTAAACAAATCACAAAATCAGAACTTTATTAGCAACAACGCAAATTGAAGATAAAGCGATCTTTAAAATTGAGTTGACTTAGAAAAAGTTACAAACTTTTTAGCAACTTACGAATCAAAATCAGAGATACAAAACGAAAGCTTTGGTCTTTGTAGTCGTCGTCGTCGTGGTGCTCTTGTTCATAAGTGTTGAAGAACACAATGAAGAAGGAGAAGAAGAAGAAAATCGCATCTGTGGTTAAGTGTTTATGAATGATGAAGAAGAAAGGAGTTAGAATAATTTAATAAAGGAGTCGTATTGGTGAGTGAGTTGACTCAGACTTTGGATCGTCGTCGTCGTGTTGTGAAAGTTCGTGAAGAATGGGGCAAAGAAAAGAGAGACACTGATGATGAGAACGCAATGACCCCAACAAAAACCAAATCGGTCTTTGCGCGTTAAATGTTTTTTTTTTCTTTCTTCTCTTTTTGACTTTTCAACATCATCATATCTTGTTTGTTAGAGATGGACAAATTTTTCTTCCATTTGGTATTTATTTCGATTTTTGTTCGTTTTAATTAATTCTGGATATTTGTAACTGGTTTGGAGTTTTGACCAAATCAAAGAACAGACTATGATGATTTTCACAAGAAATATAGTTATTCACTAACATCTATATATACATTTTTGGAGTACACTTAGCAAATAAATCCTAGAGTTGCTAAGTATTTACGAATCCATGCCATTGGCATTTATTATTACTTTTACAAAAATTTAAATAAAAGATATTAACTAAACAATATCTTGCCTAATTTGTTTCTAAAAATATCTACACAATCTTTCCATATATCTTCAAAAAACATTTATAGCAAATATTTCTATTAACATTTTGCATAGCAATAAAAATACTAATTTATAATAATCAAAATATTCACATAGAAAAATCATATACACATACAGGAAAAAGAACTATATCTATCATCATTTAAACCGTTGCTTTATTTAAATAAAAAAAAACACAAAAACTTGAAATCATATACTTTCTATGATAAATTTAAAATATATATTAGTAGTATAAATTTAAAATCTTTCAAAGAACGGTATACCACGGGTGAAATCCTAAAATTATTAGATTTTTATAACAATAATAATTTATTTTCTTCTATTTTATAACACTAATTATTTAGCTAACGAGATAATATAGACGGGGTTATATGGGATGACGGGTTTGGGTCGATATTAATAGAAAACGGTATATCACAGATGAAATCCTAAAATTAACAATCAAAATACAATTATACAATCTTAAACACAAAACAAAAGAAACAATATTAACAAAACAAATCCAACTTAAATTTAAAATTTTTAGTTATAAAAAAACTGACCCACGGTATACTACAGAGTAAAATATTCAAAATTTTAAAATCCACCATACATCGTTACTTAAGAAAAAATATATGTTTTCGTATCTATACTTCAAAAATTGATAGATAGATATCTACATTAAAAAAAAAAATTAATATGATATATCTTCAGTTAATCTTAAAAAATAACATTACATTTTTTTTTTAAATATAGCCCCGCGGTATACCGCGGGTTAAATTCTAGTCCAATATGTTACGATAGGATTCCAAGAAAAAAAAATGTATGGGAAGTTGTGAGGTTTTGTGTTCTTGGTATAGTTTTTGACAAATACCAATCTATATATACATTTTTAGAACACTTTTAGCAAATAAATCCTGGGGTTGGACAGTATTTACAAAGAATGCCATTGGCATTTATTATTATTTTTACAAAATTTAAATAAAAGATATTAACCAAACAAAATCTTGCCTAATTTGTTTCTAAAAATCTCTACACAATCTTTCCATATATCTTCAAAAAAAATTATAGCAAATATTTATATTAACATTTTGCATAGCAATAAAAATACTAATTTATAATAAACAAAATATTCACATAGAAAAATTAAATACACATACAAGAAAAAGAAAACACAAAAACTTGAAATCATATACTTTATATGATAAATTTAAAATATATATTAGTAGTATAAATTTAAAATGGTTCAAAAAACGGTATACTACAGGTGAGATCCTAAAATTATTAGATTTTATAACAATAATAATTTATTTTCTTGGATTTTATAATACTAATAATTTAGCTAACGAGATAATATAGACGGGTTTATATGGGATGACGGGTTTGGATCGATATTAATAAATAACGGTATATCACGGATGAAATCCTAAAATTAACAATCAAAATACAACTATACAATCTTAAACACAAAACAAAAGAAACAAGAGAATATTAACAAAACAAATCCAACTTAAATTTAAAATTTTTAGTTATAAAAAACCCGACCCACGGTATACTGCAGAGTAAAATATTCAAAATTTTAAAATCCACCATACATCGTTACTTAAAAAAAATGTATGTTTTCGTATCTATACTTCAAAAATTGATAGATAGATATTTACATTTAAAAATACAAATTAATATGAGATATCTTCAGTTAATCTTTTCAAAAATAACATTAGATTTTTTAAAAAAATATAGCCTGCGGTATACCGCGGGTTAAATTCTAGTGCATAGTAATTTGTATCTACAAAATCTACAAAATTGAATATCATGTCACATGTTTAAATACAAATTTTACATCAAATTTAAATACTTATTACTTATTTTTGCATATAAATTAAAAAATCATTTAGTTATTTTTCCTCTAAACAAAACATTATTTATTATTTTATTAAGTATTCAAAAAAAATTCAACCAATAGGAAAAAAATCGGCACAATACAAATGGCTATAAAACAAAAAAAAGGATAACTAATTTTGCATTAAAATTTGAAAGAAAAATCAAATAAACTGAAACACTAATTATTTTCCTAAAACATCAATTAATATGATGAGGAGGAAATATAAGTTAGTCAACCCGTTGCATAACCTAATGTTGAATACAGGTCAGACCCTTCACCAATTTTAATGAAATATTTGTATTGGACCTCAAATTTTCGAGGCCCACAAATTTTTTTTATTTATTATTAAGCACCAAAATTAGCAAAAAAAAAACAAAACAAAACTTAAAATTAGTAAAGACCCCATAATTAATATAAAAAAAAAGTGCTCTATAATTAGTAAAAAATCGCATAATTAACAAACTATGTCTAAAAACTAAGAAAAAATTATGAATGTCCCATAATTAGCAAAAAAAAAATAGCAGTTTTTTCTTTTAAAAAAGTCTCAATTTTTTAGTATTTGGCCCTGGAGTTTACCGGACCACCACTGATTGAATATAATAAATTTACTCAAAAATATAAATTACAACTAGATTTTAACCCGCGGTACACCGCGCGATGATTTGTTTTTAAAATTAGTGATTTTTAAAATTCAATGGTTATATATTATATAAAAAAATTTGTAAATTCCATCATTTTATAAGACATTTAAATTTTATAGTTTACAATTATTATTAAATAACGGGCTACCACAAAACAATTTTTGTTTATACATTTTACTTTAATCAGGATCATTCGATATATCTAACATTGGTGGTGTTAAAAAAGTAATAAAATAAAGATTTAACCGTATTGAAGCAGCGGATTAACGATTTTAAAAAAAATTTGATTCAAACTTGTCCCGTCATATAACTTCGTCATGCAATATAACTCCGTCCTGCAGTATAACCCCGTCCGGCAATATAATCGTCCCATCTTATTTTAACTCTTTATATATGTTCAAATGTTCTTATATTATAAACTTTTTATTGATTTTAAATATATGAATTATAATATTTAAAATTTCTTAAAAAAGCGTCCCGTTATATAACCTTGTCTACCAATATAACCCGTCTCGTGTTATAAATTTTTATTTGATTTTAAAAATATATGAATTATATTATTTAAAACTTTTTAAAACTTTTTAAAAGTTTAAAATTTAACATTTCCGGTAAAATTAGCAGTTAAACTAAAAAACCGAATAAAACGGTATCTAATTTTAAATTTGGATGCTTATTAAGTTGAGCTTATTGTTCATTTGGATTTAGATTCATTTTGATCTTATTTATGATATGATTCTGAATCAATATCTAAATATTTTAACCGATATGGGACGTTAAACACACACCTTTTTCATCAATTGGCTAATATATTTCCGTTTTAAGAAATTTCGAATCCCAATATATGCAGAAAAAATGTTCAGACAAAGATGATAGGAGAATTATATTTCTAAATCTTAACTAAATCTTCTAAATATCTATATTTTTAACTATGAAATATCCGATTCATAATTTCGGATATGTTTTGATCCGATCCAAAAAAGATATGAACTATCCGGTGTAAAATTTTTTTTTATTGGGTTGGATACTAAAATCGTCGGATAACAATTTAACCCACCCGCTAAAAATGTATTTCAAAAAGACTAGTATAGATGTCTCGACTGATAATTGATAAAGTTAGAAGGTGTCTCAAAAGGTGGGAGAAGTAAAAAGAATTTGAACCTACTACACGGATTAGACGAAAATAATTCCAGTTATTTTCATTAAGTCAAAGTTAACACTCCGTATTAATGTTAGGTTTAATCAGTGTTGGCTCTACTTCAGCCAAGTCAATGAATGCTAAGTTTGAGATTTTTTGTTGTTGTTGGAATCTTTAAATTCTGGTTTGTTAGTTTTTTTAAAAAAGCATGTTCATTTAACAGATGCACCCGCCAACCACGGCTAAGCGAACACCCCAATATGTTAATTTTTGTTGCTTATGTATTGTCAGTTTGTCACAACGATTTTATAAATTTTCTTTTCTAAATTTCATTTGTTTTGTAAACAGTTTACAACATACAACGCTCTAATATTTGTTATTTATGACAGATTTTTTAAATTTGCCGGATGGATGAATTTATTCGTTGTTCGTGTTGGCATTTGGTGAGCACAAGTGAATTTAGCCGATAAAAGGTGAAATTAACTTGACTTCACACGACATAAGATTCTTCATTTTCCTTCGGCTGGTTGGTTGTAGTGCCGGCTCTGGATGAAACATGTGCTTTCGGCCTTCAAATCTATATTGATTTAATTGGCTGATTTTTTTGTGTATGGTTCATTGGTTATGGTGGTAACTAAAAGCTGCAAATTACAAAATCTCAAGGACATGGGTTTGAATATCATCAATTTTTGGTTAGAGATAGACAACTTATCTTTTAAACAATTTTGGAAATTTGTAATGGTTTGGAGCACAACAGTTGTGGATGTCATTTCGTACGAGAGCATTTATCGACTTATCAGCTTCTTTTGAACAATAGCCTCTCTACAGAAATAGAAGAACAAAACAATCCCAAAATAATCCCAACGACAAATGCTGCCACAGTAAATCCACCTAGTGCCGCTATAATAACAACTTTACCTCTAGAAGCACTCTTACATTCATCCAGAGGCTTACCACACAAACCCGAGTTATTAGCAAAATTCTCTGAGTTAATGCTGGTGCTGTTGAACGTTGGGATAGGACCTGAGAGACGATTGTTAGCTACAGAGAACGTTTTGAGCCTTCTAAGTTTCACTAGCTCGGGAGGTAGCTGACCCGTGAACTGGTTATTCTGAAGCATAAGAGATTGCAAAAAGGTCATGTTTGAGATACTGACAGGGATTTCACCAGAGAAACTATTGAAGGAGAGGTCCAAAGTTGTAACAAGTGGAATCACATCAGTAAGATTGGATGGTAAAGGTCCAGAGAAGTTGTTTCTAGAAAGCTCTAGACCAGTCAAATCAGAACATTGCTTAATCCCAAGAGGAAACACTCCTCTAAGACCATAACCAGAGAGCTTAATACTCAAAACCCTATTCTCATCATCATGCCAACAAGTCACACCACTAAACTTACAAATATAACCAGCATTCTCGTTGCCAAAAACCCAACTCGATAAATATCCATTTGGATCCTCTACTTGAGATTTAAAGGTCCTCAAGCAATCAACGTCGGCCTGATTTGCATCGATCAAGGTACACAGTAGCAGCAAGCAGAGACAATTCCCAAGGAATATTGCAAAGACTAGCCTACTGCTCACCACCATCATATATCCTGGAACCAAATAATCACATAATTAATCAGAAATTATAAATAGCAACAACGAAACTGGATATTCTTCACATAAAAATGAAGAGTGAGTTGACTTAAAAACTAATGATAACTCACGAAAATTTGCAGGAAGTTCTAAGGAACTCACAAATCAAAATCAGAACTTCTTAGACGTTGCGTGGTGATCTTGTCTTGTGCATGAGTGTTGAGTAAATTCTGTTAGAGTGTTTATGAATGATGAAAGGATTTTGAATAATATAATAAAAAATGAAAGGAGTCGTCTGACTTGGATGGTCGTTGCCTTGTCGAAGAATCAAAGTTCGTGTAGAATGGTGTAAACACAGACCGATGAAGTGATGTGTGACCAATGCAATGACTCAAACCACATTGGTCTTTGCGTGTTAAATGTTTATTTCATCTTTTTTTTCTTTTTGACTTTTCAAAATCATATCATCAAATTGTTTTGGAAATGGAACAATTTGGTATGTGGCTTTTTAAATCGTTTTAAATAATTCATTTATAATATTTTCATATGAAATATAACATTAATTAACTACCAAAAAGACAGGTTTATTTACAATAAATGGAAATAAGCCTGAAAAAAAAAAACCAAAAACAAAATTATCAAACTCTTTTAGCTTGAAATCACTTGTTTTTTATATAACTCAGGTGATTTTAAAGGCTTTCTAAGCTCAAAGACTAATCTTTAGGCCCGAATAAACCATGTTAAATTGCTCGAACCCCCGTGACCAATGCTACTCGAACTCAGGTAGCGAAAATTACCTGTTTTTACCACTGGACCAAGGCGACTCGATTTGAAATCACATTTGTAAGAAGCTTCGGAGACTAGTGGATTTTTGGTAGAGAATGGAAACTAGCCTATTGCAAACCGCTCTCTCAATGACTCGTAAAAGGTGGCTACTCGAATGGTAGATATGCTTATGTTTTCTCTCATTACGTTCACGCCAAACGTAACATATCGACGTTAGAAAACCAATGGAAGCAAAATGAAGGTGAGTTTATCATAGTGAGTATATGTGATACTCCGAAGTGTAATCTCCAAATCCGGATCAACTTCCTCATCCCGAAATACCCACAACATCCAGCCAGATCGTGTAAGTATAAGGGCAAGCCAAAAAAAGATGATCACATGACTCATCCGGTTCAACTCAGAAGAGACAAGGCTTGACTCATCCCAACAGTCGTGTATGAGTTCCAGTTGAGAGCCTATCCTTGATTGCTAACCAAACTATTTTTTCTCTTGGTGTAGTCTTTGATAAATGCCAATGTATAACCAAACTATATTTTCATTGTTGCTCTTACTAAAAAAAATCATATATAAATTTTGCATTCGAAAAATTTACACAGATATATTTAATATCAACCAACGATACAGATGAAGTGGGGTGAGAGAAAGAGAATGCTTCAGGTTTCTGGTTCTTCTGGTAATTCAGATAAAAAACGACGTGACGACTTATTCATGTGTGAACGACGTGTAGAGATCTCGAATCTCTTCGAAAGAATCATCGTTACTCTACCAAGAGGAATCGCCGCCGGAAAGACAGTAGTTGTGGTGATTAAATCTAAGCCGTCCATTGACTATAGTTGAATTAAAAACGTTGATCAAGAATCTGACACCATCAACCTCTTTATCTTCTCTAAGAAAAACATTGACTTAATTTTCACCGATCTCCGCCTCCTCCGTTGTCCTTATCGGCTGGTTGGATACTTTTTTAACTTCTAGAAATGTTTGATTGGTTGTTTTAGTTATTTCTTACCTGTTAAGAATTTGGATAATTATCCATTTTTGTATTTATCCATCTAACACTTTCTCTCCAAGTTAGATGGATAACTTGGACTCCAATTCTTGTGAGACCCTATAAATATGTGCACAGAGAAGTGAGTCAATACATGAATGAAACACTTTCATTATTACTCTCTCTCTCGTCTCCCACTTCTTCTTTCTTTTATTATTTTATTATTTTCTCGTTTTAGTATTTTATTTCAACATTACCAAAATAAATGTTGTATGTGACAAGTAAATAATGAAAAATGTTTTGAACATCAAACGACAGCATAGTTCACAAAAACCCTTATCAATATGAAAATAAGTTTACAAAATTAAGTTAAAATAAGCAAAACATTACTAAAAATAAATTGTGACGGATACTAACTTGTTACATCCATTCAATGAGAATGGACTTGTTGATTTGGTGTTTTTATCATCTTTGAACATATTTTAGAAGAAGCTCATAGTTTCCTCCGATGAATAATATCAGTCTAATAGTCTATGAAAGAATGTGCAATCTAGTTTTTCTACATTATACCAATCTTCGTTAACCGGTTAAAGATTAGGTGTTTGGTAAAGAGGTTAAGAAATTTAAAGAGTGATACACATAGATGGCGAACATACCAATTAATGGGAAAAGAAAAAAAAAAGGAGGAGGAAAGTGTAAATTACAAGTTCCCGGCAGCTTCAGACAAACTCACGTGACACAAACTTTAAAAGGATTTGACTAGAGCCACTTAAGTCGTCTGGTCCGAACCAGAAGATAGTGAAGAAGGAGCCATCAAACCACACCAGTCATCTCACGTGCCAACTAGACTCAAGTAAAATTGGGTGTGCTTAATAAAGTGTCTGTTATATAAATCACTTTGCTTTTTTGATTGCCTCTCTTCTACTTTCCTCTTTCCTTTTTAGGGATTTCACTTTCCTCTTCTCTCTCTCTCTCTGCCTAACCTCGAATTCTCTCGATCGCTCTTCACCATGGATCTACGATCTTCTGGTGCTTCTTGAAGTTTTTTGATCTCTTCTTTTTAGGGATTTTTACTTCGGTTGAATTTCCGGGTAAAGTTTGTTTCTTTTTTCTCTTGAGGTTTATACTTTTTTGTTGTGCTCTTGTTTCGAGTTCGAGTTCGTCTTCACTGTAGCTAGGGTTTCTTGATTTCTCCATGAATAGCTCAAAATTTCTGCTATGACTTTGAATTTTGCTCTTGGGTTATGGATTGAGTAGGAATTTCACAGAATCAGTGAATCAATCAGCTTAGCTTTTTTCCTCTCTCATTTCGTCATCTACTGTTCTCTTAATCTGATATTTTTCTTGAATTTTTTGGGGGTTTCTTGTTTGTTTGTCTTTACTTGTCTTGTAGGCCATTTTCTTACATAGTTGTCTACTATGACTTGTACTGTTTTGTTCACTGAGCTGTTTTGTTTTTATCTTCAACGAGTGAAATTGTCATTGGATAATTTTGACTGATCTTTGTTTCTCTGTTTTTGATGATTTATTTTTGTAGTTGTTTGTCGTTTTGGGATTTCGTGGAGCTTTACTTGCAGCTTGGAGATTGGACTTGTTTGAGTTGGTAACAACATTTTGTGTTTAAAGTTTTATATTTTATTCTTCATGTGTGATTATTATGCAGTATTAAGATTGTCTCTGGTCTCTAATGTTGGAATCGTAATTCGTACTTAAATTTCCATTTTGTTTAGGCTCTTTTGTGATGGAGGATACACGGTCAGTTGCTTCGCTCATGGACTCTACATCGTCTAAGATTCAGCAGCTTCAGAAGGCGTTTGCTGAACTTGAAAGTCAGCGTGCGGTAACACTTAATCTGAAGTGGAAGGAACTTGAGGAGCATTTTCATGGGCTTGAGAGGTCTTTGAAGAGACGGTTTCATGAGCTTGAAGATCAAGAAAAAGAGTATGAAACCAAAACAAGGAAAGCTCAAGAACTGTTGGAGAAAAAGAAGGCAGCTGTTGAGGCTAAGGAGAAGGCGTCGCTTGAGAGGCTTCAGAAGAAGAGAGATGCAGCTATGTTTACTATAAACAGTGCTTTAGATAAGTACAATAACGCTCCCATCAGTAAACCTTCTGTTGGTGAACGTTGGCCACAAAATCCTGTAGGGGATTCATCCAATGCCTTTGCTGCTGATGGTATTACCGATGATAATCCGGATGGTACTGTGCAAGATGTTCAGATCTCACCTGTGATGGGGAATTTTGAGGTGAAGGCTTATCCACAGTTGCTGAAACTGTGCGGGGATATGGACTCAGCAGGGCTCCATAAGTTTGTGTCAGATAACCGAAAGAACCTTGCATCACTAAAGGAGGAGATTCCTATGGCGTTCAGAGCTGCAGCAAACCCAGCCAGCTTAGTGTTGGACTCTTTGGAAGGGTTTTACCCCATGGAGGCACCAACCGCTGATGGAAAGAAAGATGCTAACCTCTTGGGCATGCGCAGGACCTGTATCATGTTGATGGAGTGCCTTAGCATACTGTTATCTGGTCTAGACCCCAACTCCCTTGCTGCTGTTCTCTCACAAAATGTTAAGCGTAGAGCTAAAAGTATTGCAGAAGGATGGAATCCACTGCTGGAGTCTCTTGACATGGATGCTTGCAATGGTAATTCTTTGGAGGCTCATGCATTCCTGCAACTGCTGGCCACTTTTGCTATTGTTGGTGACTTTAAAGAAGATGAACTCTTAAAGCTGATCCCCATGGTTTCACGTCGCCGTCAGGCAGCGGAGCTCTGCCGTTCACTTGGATTAGCTGAAAAAATGCCTGGTTTGTTCTCTAATTTTCAGGATATGGCTGATTATCTTTACATGCTATGACATTTTGATGAGAAGCTTGATATTTGGTATTTAGTGAATAGCTGGATAGGGTCTCTGGTCAAGGACATAAACATGACATGGCTTTCTACGTTTTACATTCTAAATTCTCCACCTTCACCATTCATCTTAATCTTTGATTTCACTGCTCCTATTATCCCAGGTGTGATTGAAGTTCTCGTGAACAGTGGAAAACAGATTGATGCGGTTAATTTGGCATTTGCGTTTGAACTCACAGAACAGTTCTCACCTGTCTCATTATTGAAATCTTACTTGACTGAGGCAAGGAGATCTTCCACCCAAGGCAGACCTGGCAATGCATCTCCTGCTGTTCAGGCAAGTGTTCCCTGACTTGATAACTTGCATTATTCATCATTACTTGTAAGAGAAAATGACGGGCTAGGTTAATGCACGTTACCTATAACAAGTGGTTTGATCTTTTCATGAACTATTGTTGCCTTTTCTCGAGCATCTGGCTCTTTGGCGGCAAGTAAATCACCTCACTTGAACATCTCCAAGCTGTGTTCAGTTGCTATATTGTTTACTGAAGACTTACTTTCTTAAAGCCTTTGAAACTTAAAACCAATGCATTCATTATCAATTACTTTAGGCGTATTATGTATATAGTACTTGATGAATGCAAGATTTAGGCGCATATTATCATAATAATTATATGTGTACCAATGCAGGATGAGTTCAATGAGCGGGAGCTTACAGGGCTCAAAACCGTGATAAAGTGTATCGAAGAGCATAGCCTGGAAGAGCAGTACCCAGCTGAGCCACTTCACAAACGGATTCTCCAGCTCGAGAAAGCCAAAGCGGACAAAAAGAGAGCAACAGAACCCACAAAGCCTCAGCCAAAACGACCACGTGGTGCTCAACCCCGAGTTACTGACAACAACAACAACAACAACAACATCAAGACAGGATACGGTAGAGTCATCCCTGAAAGGTATCCACAGTATGTGTATGACAACAGACCGTTCCTTAGCGGTCCAATCATGGCAGCACAACCTCCACCTCCTCCTCCTCAGACATACACGTTCAGTCCCGCTCCTGCACACGGGAACTTCTACGGAAACTGCTATCAGTACCAGGCACCTCCTCCTGCTTACTTCCACTAGTGATAAAAAAAGGTGAATGGTGAAATGTGACTGTGACTCTGTGACTCCCCTTTGGTTGTTAACTTGTGGCAGCTCTTTTTAACTCCTCTCTCCTTTTAGTTCTTTCCCTTTTGATGTTGTTGTTGTGTACGGATGATTTTAGTATTTTTAAGGATCAACCCTACTCAAAACAAATATACTCAGATTTTCTATTAATTATTATATCTTTAATGTTGTATTATTATTTATTTTTGTCCTTAAACCATCACAAGAGGTGAAAATTACAATACTAACCCCATTTTTGAATTTCGAAAATATCTTTTATTTTCTCATTCCTTCGAAATTCCCAATTCTCTCGCTCTCTGATATCTCCCGCCAACAATCGAAATGAGAATCGCCGAGATCACAACGCCGGACCTCCGATTACATCACCGGGAAACCGAATCTCACACTCACCATCCTCTTCTCTCCGAGATCGAGCTTTTGATTCAACAATCTGAAGCCATTTCCAAAAATCAGCCGCTACCTCAATCTCTCCCTATTTCTCTAAGACAATCCCTAACTCGGCTGAGTCAACTCGCTCCTTTTCCCGATAACTCCTTTAAGCTCACTATATGGAAGCTCAGCTTTCGTCTCTGGAACGCTTGTGTTGATCTCTCTAACGCCGCCTCTCTACAATCCTCTTCAACCTCCGCTGAGTTAATCGCGAATCTCAGACATGTTGCCGCCGATATGCTATTTCTCGCTAAGGATGTCACCGGAGTTCCATCTCCGACGATTAAGTCTTCTCTCTTCTACTATCGGACTGGTCTCGTTTATCACAGTCTCAAGAAATTCGATCTCGCCTCCGATTGCTTTGAGAGAGCAACCGAAATCGTTTCGAAAATTGATATCGCGAAAATTTCCGATGCCGGAGAAAAGAAACTGTTTCTGGATCTAAACCTAGCTAGATCTCGAACTGCCTGGGAAATTTCTGATAGGAATTTAGCTGTAACGTTGCTCAATCGAGCGAAGAATATGTTGTTTGGTTCACCGGATCATTACAAATCGCTCTCAAATCAATTCCTTGCGTTTGGTAAAAGCTCTTTGTCTAGAGATGACGATGATTGCAGTCTAAACGATGCTCTTAGGCTCATGAATGAAGCATTGGATCTTTGTGAGAAGGGATTAGGTACTGCAAAAACTCGGGAAGATACTATGGAGTTCACGGCCATGAGAATCAAAACTCTGCGTTTCATATCGGCAGTGCACTTGCAGAAGGGAGAGTACGAAAATGTGATTAAATGTGTGAAAGTTCTTAGGAATGGAGGAAATGGTAGTGATGGAGCTGATCAACATGCTTCATTACCTGTGTTGGCGATGAAGGCTTGGTTAGGGCTTGGAAAACATAGTGAGGCAGAGAAGGAGCTGAGGGGTATGGTGGGAAACAATGATATTCCAGAGGCAGTGTGGGTATCTGCTGTAGAAGCATATTTTGAGGTGGTGGGAACTGCTGGAGCAGAAACTGCAAAGGTTGTGTTCTTAGGTTTGCTGGGAAGGTGTCATGTTAGTGCAAAGGCGGCGCTTAGAGTGGCTCATCGGGTGCTTGGTGAGAGTAGGGGAGGTGATAATGGTTCGAGAATTAGGGCAAATGTTGTGGCTCAGCTCGTATCAGACGAGAGAGTTGTTGCTCTCTTTGCTGGTGAAGCAGTGACCAAGGAGAGGAAGGCAATACATTCTGTTCTCTGGAACAGGTATGTTTTTCGCCATTCAACTTTCATCTCCCTTGGTTACATTGGTGTATCAAATTTATTGCATCTTAGTTAACTGAGTGATTCAAATTGGCCACAGCTATTGATAGGTTTCTGTTGTTGTTTTTTTTTAATGTATGTCCTGGGGATCTAATATGGGTATCTTCTGATGTTTACAGTGCTTCAGATCATTTCCGTGCTAAAGATTATGAGACAAGTGCAGAGATGTTTGAGAAGTCAATGCTCTATATTCCACATGATATAGAAAATAGAGTTTTCAGGGCCAAAGGCTTCAGGGTTTTGTGTCTTTGCTACCTTGGGCTCTCTCAGCTGGATCGAGCTCTTGAATACATAGAAGAAGCTGAAAAGGTATACATTTATCTATGGAACTTCTACTTTCAACGGTTCTCCTAATTGGATCTTTCAACTCAGAATTGCTAACTAGTTTTCTGTCTCTGCAGCTTGAGCCCAATATTGCTTGCTCTTTTCTTAAGGTATACTGTCTTTTTCTCCACCGTACGATTTATATGTATCTGGAGATTGTTTGACAAAAATCGTTTTAAGCAACTTCTCTTTGCTCCTGATTCTTGCAGTTCAAGATCTACCTGCAAAAGAAGGAGCACAGTTGTGCCATCGCTCAGATCGATGCAATGACGTCCTGCCTTGACTTTTCTCCAGATTATCTTTCCCTTTCAGCGCATGAAGCTATTTCTTGCCAAGCGCTTCCAGTTGCTGTTGCTTCTCTTTCCAAGTTTCTCAGTTTCTATATCTCTGGAAAAACAATGCCAACCACAGAGGTCGTGGTCTTCCGTACCTTAGTCACTATATTGACTCAAGCCATTGGCAGCGAAACCGAAGCTCTTAACTTTATGTTGCAAGCTCAGAGCAGGGCATCTAAGCTTGGGACAGAGTGTTTCTTTGGATCAGGAGAGACTGGAAAGCGAGAACAGAACTGGTTTGCTGTAACTTGCTGGAATCTTGGGTCAAGATGTGGGAATGCAAAGAAGTATGAGCTCTGTGGTGAATTCTTGAGGCTGGCATCGGAATTTTACAGCTATATGGATACTGATGAGTCTGGAGAAAACAAAATGATGATTTGCAGGTCCATAATACTAAGTGTCACCGCTATGATTGCTTTGGAGAAGCAAAACAAGAGCGCACTGACTGAAACTCAAGTGAAACTTGCTGCAGAATTGCTCGTGAGAGCAGGAAAGGTCTTATCCTCCTCTCTATTAATATTACCTGCTGAGTTTTACCTTTCAGTTTCACTGATGTTTGGTTAGATATGTGCAGATTATGTCTTCTTCGTTCTCAAATGGTAAAGATTGTATCATGGAGCCAGAACTCATCTTCATGTACACCTTACTTGCGTATGACATACACGGAAGGCTCAACAATTCGGCATTCCAGTTACTTGTGGTAAAGACATTTGCTGGTTCCAAGTCTTGTCATTACAACTATCTTCTCCAACTTGGAATTTTCGCCTCTCAAAGCCCTCAGTCCAACCCAGACGTGTCAACATTTGCTCTTAACGAATGCCTATCCGCTCTGATCGCATCCGCTTCACCAGATTACCCAACCATAGCACTCATAATCAGGAAGCTGATCTCCATATCCAGCATCCACAAAGGCGATACAAACGATGAAGAAGCAATTTTAAAGATGTACAAACAGGCATACAGAATCATGGTTGGGTTAAAGGAAGGGGAATACCCGACTGAAGAAGGGAAATGGCTCGCAATGACAGCTTGGAACCGAGCAGCATTGCCCGTGAGGTTAGGACAGTTTGAGACCGCTAAAAATTGGCTGAGCATCGGTTTGGAAATAGCTGAGAAGGTTACAGGTATGGATACTTATAAAGCTTGTATGCAGGATTACTTGGCTGGTTTTCAGACCAAAGTTTCTTCTGCATAGTGCCTTTCATATTAACTGTCTACATAGTTTAAATGTCCATGAATAAATCTGAGATATAGAATTGTTGAAGATGTTTAGTTTATATAGTCCACACCAAATCCACTAGAAAAACTTATTAAAACATGTATTACAACTATTTATCTAATCGGGATTAGTAGATCCTAAACATCCATCTAAGTCTGATTAGGTTGTTTTCCTAGCATCTAGCAAACATTTTCTGCTCTAACATCATAACATTCATCTCTCATGGGAGTTATGCAAATCTTACTAATATCAAAATTCATTCACCGAATTCACTTAGGTTTAGGTGGAGGCCTAAACTTAGAAGGACATAGGATCTTGACCAAGTTTGATCAAATGAGATCGTTTACTTTTGAGATGAAACGACTTCACCATATTCATCTACAGACTACAGTACTTCCAGAATTATATCTTTGACCATCTAATTTATCTAATCCTTACACTAAGTAGTTGCTGAATAGTTCTAGTCGGCAGAGGTTAATACTATCCAAAAGCTATGGGGTTACGCAAGAAAACTAGATTAACACTTCAATGACAAAGGAAAAAAAAAACACATATATTTTTACGACCGTTGAAATTTTGTTTTCTTTTGCTTAAAATTGGTCCGTCGACAAATTTGTCCAATTGAAACCTTCTTTTTTTGCATATTTTTCTTTCATACTTCCGTCACTAAACATTATATATTTAGTCGGATTTTCCCTAAAATATGATTTGAGAGACGAAAGATAGAGTAGCTCAAACAGAGTTCTTTTTACAATTCTAATCCGTTGACTAATGTTGTTCTCCTGAAATCCGTCAACTTGGAATTTTTCTTCTAATTTACAAATTTCTATTTATTTTTATATTATATTTCAATTGAATAGTGGAAAAATAAAACACGATAACTGTATATAAATTATTGTAACTATACTCGTAAGTAGTAGTAACCACCAACCAAACGTGGGATTTCTCCTTTCTCTGTTGTTGGAAAGTTTCATAATGGAGAGATTTTGTATTCAAAACTCACTTCTGCTCTCATTTCTTCTTGTTCTGCTTCTCTTCATCTCCAACTGTTTTGCTTCAAGTCAAAACGCTGGCGTTGATGAACAAGTTCGGGTTCGGGTCAGGGTAGGGTTGGTTTTGGATTTGGGTTCCGTGGAAGGGAAGATAGTGAGAAGCTCTGTTTCTGTGGCGCTTTCCGATTTCTACGCCATTCACAATGATTACAAAACAAGAGTCTCTCTCTCAGTCAGAAACTCTCATGGAGAGCCTCTTCTTACTCTCTCTTCTGGTACATACTCCATTAATCTACATAAACTCTTTTCTTCTCTGTCTCCATTCACACTCTCAATCTTGGTGTTTTATCTTTTGTGAATGAAACAGCTGTAGATCTATTGCAAACTGAAGGAGTAGAAGCGATTATTGGCGGGAATTCGTTGTTGGAAGCAAAGCTTTTAGGGGAACTTGGAGAGAAAGCTAGGGTTCCTATGATTTCACTTGACTCTCCTATTTCATGTTCATTGAGTAAATACAGTCACTTGATCCAAGCCACACATGATTCTGCCTCAGAGGCTAAGGGGATTACATCTTTTATTAATGGGTTTGATTGGAACAGTGTTGCTCTTGTTTATGAAGATCATGATGATTGGAAAGAGACTATGCAACTCCTTGTGGACCATTTCCATGAGAACAATATTCGTATAAAGTCCAAGATTGGTTTTTCTGCCTCTTCGAGTGAGGATTCTATGATGGATCGGTTACGGAAGCTTAACGCCTTGGGAACAACTGTCTTTGTTGTTCACTTGTCGAAAGTTATGGCAACTTATCTCTTCCCATGTGCTGAGAAATTAGGGATGATGGGTGAAGGGTTTGCTTGGATTCTCACTACCAAAAGCATGAACAGTTTTCTTGAGTCCATTGATGATTTCGCAAAGGAGGCAATGGAAGGTGTGGTTGGTTTCAAATCTTACATTCCAATGTCAAAAGAGCTTCACAATTTCTCTTTGAGGTGGAGAAAATCACTGCATGTTGAAGAAGTTATTGGGACTGAGATTACTCGGTTGAGCATCTCTGGTATTTGGGCTCACGATATCGCTTGGGCTCTGGCGAGTGCAGCGGAAGTTATAAGGATGCCAAATGTAACATCAACTCTCCTTGAGGCAATCACAGAGAGTAAATTTATAGGTTTGAGTGGTGACTTCCAATTAGATGATAGGAAGTTGTTATCAGACAAGTTTGAGATTGTGAATCTGATAGGATCAGGTGAGAGAAGGATAGGATTCTGGAATTTTAAAGGTAGTTTTAGCAATAGAAGACATTTATCATCTACTCATAACAATCTTGAGACCATAATCTGGCCTGGTGGCTCTACTCAAAGTCCAAAAGGGAGTAGTCAAAAACAGAGCGATAGAAAAAAGCTGAGGGTTTTGGTTACGTCTAGCAATAGATTCCCAAGACTGGTGAATGTAACAACTGACCCAGTAACACATGATATAACAAATGTCGATGGGTTCTGTATAGAAGTCTTCAATGCTTCCATTGCACCTTTTAACTATGAAGTGGAGTACATACGTTGGCGCAATGGAAGTAACTACGACAATCTTGCATATGTACTTAATAGCCAGGTACTAACCATGGCTCAATTTACGATTACAAGTACTTTTTCATCTATATAGAGTATGGAAACTAAACCAATATTTTAAAAATTATATGTTGCATCCCACAGAAAGACAAATATGATGCGGCAGTGGGAGATATTACTATCACTTGGAATAGATCGACTTACGTTGATTTCACGTTGCCATTCACCGAAATGGGTCTTGGAATTGTAGCACTTAAGGAGAGAAGTATGTGGGTGTTCTTGCAGCCTCTAACAACAAACCTTTGGATAACAAGTGCATCTTTCTTTGTTTTGATAGGCATTATAGTTTGGTTGATAGAAAGACATGAGAACCCTGAGTTCCAGGGATCTTGGTCCCAACAGATTGGAGTTATGCTTTGGTTTGGGTTCTCTACCCTTGTTTATGCTCATAGTAAGTAATTGCCTTTGCACATTTGTATATGCCAATCTTGGTCAGAAGAGATTGGAGTGATTGTATACTTAAGTTTTCACACTTGGCTGCTTACTATGTGTGACAGGGGAGAGGCTAAAACACAACTTATCAAGATTTGTAGTTACAGTATGGATATTTGCGGTGCTCATATTGGTTACAAGTTACACTGCAACATTGACATCAATGATGACGGTGCAACAGATACGATTTAACTCTAATAAAAACTATGTGGGTCACCTCTCCGGCTCCCAAATCGCAAAAGCGGCCCTCGCCAATTCCAGCATGCAAACAATGAGATCATTGGGTCTCAATACTTCAGAAGATTATGCTGGAGCCTTGTTGAACAAAACTGTCTCACTTATTGTTAGTGAGTTGCCATATCTCAAAGTCGTTTTTCGCGACTACCCTACAGATTTTCTCATGGTCAAGAAACAATATACAACCAATGGTTTTGGCTTTGTATGTATCCTTCTTCTGCATCATCAGTTTCCATACTTTTTATCTTTGGTTTTTCTACTTGTTGAAAAAATATGTTTGTTTATTAAACCACGTTACAGATGTTCCAGAAGGGCTCCGAGTTGGTGCATAATGTTTCTCGGGAGATCTCGAAGCTAAGGACGAGCGAGAGACTAAACGAGATGGAGAGAAAATGGTTTGATAAACCGTCCCCATTCCCAACGGATGATACATCAAATCCTATAACCCTTGATAGATTCCGCGGTTTGTTTATGATCACTGGAGTTTCATTTGTTTTCGCTCTTGCAGTACTTTTCATTCTCTGGCTCCGAGAAAAATGGGAAATTCTTGTGAATTCGGTCAATATATTCCTCTCACGATGACTTAGACATTTCAGGATCCTCTTCACAAGAACTATCCATCCTAGTCCCCTCGATAACACTATTGGCGAGAATGCTATTCAAATGGCTCAAGGTAACAGACGATAGGAACTGATTAAGTAAGAGCAAACAATTGTTTCACAGAACAACCTTGCCGTTCTTCCTCCAATGGTCCACTAGTTCTTGATCCAAACTGGCTTGGGATTGAAAGTATAAATGACTGTTAGACCAATTTGTAAATTATAGTGTGATCATATTTGGAACCACTTTATGAATTTGTTGTTGCATGATATGTTTCTCAGTTTGATTAATTTGTGGATAGTGTTTTCAAAATGGTTAGGTTCTCTTATGTTAGATCCGCTAGGATCCATTTTTAAAAAGTAAATTGAGTAAATAAACAAATATTTATTTACGTAAATGACAAATAGCAAAAAGATATCGGTAAAGTATTGAGTAAGAATTTCTCGATCCACCGGAAATAGGGATATAATAGTTTCACATGGATTATATCTTTTATATGTAAAGGTATGAAGGAAAAAAGTATATCAATGAAGTACACCGGAAGCCCTTGATATCTTGAGTCATGCACTCATGCTATTAGCGATCATTGGGTTTGGATGGTAGCTCAAATTATAGTTATCACGGAAATCATTCATCCGGAGAGGAATTATCGTCAAACGATGTTAAGTATTTTAATGGAAAAATTCTTGAAAAAAGCCCGACTTATTTAATATTTGCCAAAAAATACTCGAATTTTTGATTAAGTTGTTTTCCTAGCATCTAGCAAAACATGGTCTCCTCTAAGATCATACCATGATCTCTCATGGGAGTTAATGTTATGCAAATCTTTTTTTTTTTTTTTAAATAATGCAAATCTTACTAAGATCAAAATTCATTTGACCGTAAATTTTATGATAGAAAGAGTTTGGTGGTCGTGTATAGTTAAGTTAGTTTTAGGTGGAGGCCTAAAATTAAGGAAGGACATTGTTAAGTTCTATGGGCTTCCAACTCAAAACCAATTGGCAATGAGTGGAGTGGCCCATATCCCTTATATATTACTTAGGATCCCTTCCAACTTCCGATGTGGGACATTATGTCCTAATACGCCCCCTCGAGATGATGGCTCTTTGGCCATTAATCTCGGAATGTTCGGGCTTAGATCGACGACATCAATTTTGGGCCTTGTCGATGATTGGACCATCTTTGGGTCGGATCGGGTTGGACATGTGTGGATCGGGCTCTGATACCATGTTAAGTTCTATGGGCTTCCAACTCAAAACCAATTGGCAATGAGTGGAGTGGCCCATATCCCTTATATATTACTTAGGATCCCTTCCAACTTCCGATGTGGGACATTATGTCCTAATAGACATAAGATGCTAACTAAGTTTGATCATACGAATTCGTTTACTTTTGAGATGAGACGACTTACACTATATTCTCCTCTGCTTCTAGATTTATATATATATATAAGCGTCTAATTTATATAATCTTTACGGTAAGTACTTGTTGAATAGTTCTTGTCGGCAAAGGATAAATACTCTCCAAAATCTATGGTGTTGAAAGATGTTTGTTTTCTTTTGCTCAAAATTGACTCTTTGACAAATTCTGTCCAAAAGAATCTTCATTTTTCATATTGTTCTTTCTTACTTTCGGCACTAAACATTATACATTTTTCCTAAAATAATGGCTTGAGAGAAAAAAGAGTAGCCAACCTTAGTACTCCACACCGAAATTTCTCTTAAATTGTAATCGGTTGACTAATGTTATATCCTCCTAAAAATTCGTTAACTTTGAATTTTTCTTCTTCTAATATACGATTTTTTTTATTACATGTGAATAGAATAGAGAAAATATAAAACACGGCATGGGTTGGCTAAAGCCGTTTATATAAAATAATAATAATGATGTGTAAAGCAGCAAACGTGTAGTCTCTCCTTCCTCTTTAGTTGGAAAGTTTTTTAATGGAGAGATTTTGCATTCAAAACTCAGTTCTTCTCTCCTTTCTTCTTGTTCTGCTTTTCTTCATCTCCAACTGTTTTGCTTCGAGTCAAAACGACGATGATGATAAACGGGTTCAGGTCCGGGTCGGGTTGGTTTTGGATTTGGGTTCCTTGGAAGGGAAGATAGTGAGAAGCTCTGTTTCCATGGCGCTTTCTGATTTCTACGCTATTAACAATGATTACAAAACCAGAGTCTCTCTTTTAGTCAGAGATTCTCATGGAGAGCCTCTCCTTGGTCTTGCTTCTGGTACATACTCCATTAATCTTCAACCTCTCAACATAGATCACCTTCTTCTCTGTATCTATTTTTGTTTTGTGATTATCCATATACACTCACAATCTTTGTCAATGAAACAGTTGTAGATTTGCTGAAAACAGAAGGAGTGGAAGCGATAATTGGCGGGAACTCGTTGCTAGAAGCAAAGCTTTTGGCGGAACTTGGAGAGAAAGCTAGGGTTCCTGTGATTTCACTTAACTCTCCCATGTCATTGTCATTGAGTAGATACAGTTACTTGATCCAAGCCACACATGACTCTGCCTCTGAGGTTAAGGGAATTACAGCTTTCCTCCATGGCTTTGATTGGAACAGTGTTGCTCTTGTTTATGAAGATGACGATGACTGGAGAGAGAGTATGCATTTTATGGTGGACCATTTTCATGAGAATGGTGTTCATGTACAGTCCAAGGTTGGTTTTAGTGTCTCTTCAAGTGAGGATTCTTTGATGGATCGGTTACGGAAGCTTAAGGACTTGGGAACAACAGTCTTTGTTGTTCATTTGTCTGAAGTTATTGCAACTCGTCTCTTCCCATGTGCTGAGAAATTAGGGATGATGGGTGAAGGGTTTGCTTGGATTCTAACTGCCAAAAGCATGAGCAGTTTACATGAGTCCATCGATGATTTCGCAAAGGAGGCAATGGAAGGTGTGGTTGGTTTCAAGTCTTATATACCAATGTCGAAAGAGCTTCACAACTTCACTTTGAGATGGAGGAAATCACTCCATGTTGAAGAAGTTACTGGGAGTGAGATTACTCGGTTGAGTATCTCTGGCGTATGGGCTCACGATATCGCTTGGGCTCTGGCGAGTGCAGCTGAAGTTACAAGGATGCCAAATGTATCATCAACTTTCCTTGAGGCGATCACAGAGAGTAGATTTAAGGGTTTGAGTGGTGATTTCCAGTTGCATGATAAGAAGTTGTTATCAAAAAAGTTTGAGATTGTGAATATGATAGGATCAGGTGAGAGAAGGGTAGGATTCTGGAATTCTAATGGTAGTTTCAGCAATAGAAGACATTTATCTTCTACTCATGACAAGCTGGAGACCATCATTTGGCCCGGTGGGTCTGCTCAAAGTCCGAAAGGTAGTAGTCTAAGAGAGAGCGGTAGAAAAAAGCTGAGGGTTCTTGTTACATCTAGCAATCGATTCCCAAGACTGATGAAGGTAGAGACTGATCCAGTAACAAATGCTATAACAATTGTCGAAGGGTTCTGTATAGAGGTCTTCCAAGCATCCATTGCACCTTTCAACTATGAAGTGGAGTACATACGTTGGCTCAATGGAACTAACTACACCAAGCTTGCATATGCACTTCATAGCCAGGTACTAACCATTGCTCGATTTTACGATTACAAGTACTTTTTAAATTTACGTAGACTGCGTGTGGTAGCTGAATGAATTCCACTGATAGTTTTTGTTGCATCTCTTAGAAAGACAAATATGATGCGGCCGTGGGAGATATTACAATCACTTCTGATAGATCGACGTATGTCGATTTTACGTTGCCATACACCGAAATGGGTCTTGGAATTGTAGCAGCAAAGGAGAGAAGTATGTGGGTGTTCTTCCAACCTCTAACACCAAACCTTTGGATAACAAGTGCAGCATTCTTTGTCTTGACGGGTATTATAGTTTGGTTGATAGAAAGAGCTGAAAACAAAGAGTTCCAAGGATCTTGGCCACAACAGATTGGAGTTGTGTTTTGGTTTGGCTTCTCTACTCTTGTTTATGCTCACAGTAAGTACTTTTGATATTCTTATATACCAATCTTGGCCAAAATAGAATAGATTGGAGTGATGCTTACCTTTTGCTGCTTACTATATGTGACAGGGGAGAAGCTAAAACACAACTTATCAAGATTTGTAGTTACAGTTTGGGTATTTGCGGTGCTCATATTGGTTACAAGTTACACTGCAACATTGACATCAATGATGACGGTACAACAAATACGATTTAACGCCAATGAAGACTATGTCGGTCACCTCTCGGGCTCCCTCATCGCAAATGCGGCCCTCACCAATTCCAGCCTCCGAGCAATGAGATTATTGGGTCTCAATACTTCAGAAGATTATGCTCAAGGTTTGTTAAATAAAAGTGTCTCATATATTGTCAGTGAGTTGCCATACCTCAAAATCCTCCTTGGCGAGTATCCTGGACATTTTCTCATGGTCAAGACACAATCTACCACCAATGGTTTTGGCTTTGTATGTATCCTTCTTCGACATCATCAGTCTCTTTACTCTTCATCTTCTTGTCACTTGCTGACCATAAATGTTTGTTTGTTAAACCACATTTCAGATGTTTCAAAAGGGCTCAGAGTTAATGCATAATGTTTCTCGGGAGATCGCGAAGCTAAGGACGAGCGAGAGACTAAACGAGATGGAGAGAAGATGGTTTGATAAACAACTCCCATACACAACCGATGATACATCAAATCCTATAACCTTATATAGATTCCGCGGTTTGTTTATGATCACCGGAGTTTCATTTGCTTTCGCTCTTGCAGTACTTCTCATTCTCTGGCTCCGAGAAAAATGGGAAATTGTTGTAAATTCAGTCAATCTATACCTCTCACAACAACTTAGGCATTTCAGGATCCTTTTCACAAGAACTATCCATCCTAGTCCCCTCGATAACCCAATTGGCGAGAATGCGGTTCAAATGGCTCAACGTAACAGACGATAGGAAATGATAAACATAGAGCAAACAATTGTTGTGATGTGGTATGTCTCTGACTCTGACTCTGACCTTGAAGCCTCACAGAAGAACCTTGTCGTTCTTCAATGATCCAGTAGTTCTTGATCCAAGTAAAAATGATTGTTATACCAATTTTGTAAATTATAGAATGATGAGATTCACAACGACTTTATGAATTTGATGTTGCTGTTTATATACTGAATTTAGCAAAATGATATCGGTAATATATTGACTTATAACTTAACACATTATGTATTTGTAAAAATATATATTTATGATTTGTTAATCTTATAACCATACGACGTTATTTATAAGGTTTTTTTTATTCATGTTTATATTTGCAATAGTATATTTTCAGTATAGTTTTTACTTTTTACTCTATAGTTAGTTTATATATATTTTGGAGAAGCCCACATGATGGTGGGCTGGTGGCTTGGCGGGCCTAGGGTGGTTGGGTGCAACTCCCTCCTCTCCATGGTTCGTTTCCTCCCTCCTGCTGTTATCAACATTATTGTGGGAAGTCTGTCAGTTGGGCTTTGGTCCAATTGGTTTACCTGGTAGTCAGAAATGCAGGCGGCCTGACTACCCCCTGGCACTTAGTCGGAAGGCATTCCAAACTCGGGATAGGCAGAGTGGTAGCCCGAAGGGCCTAGCCGTTAACACGGTGGACCAGTCCACTATGTAGCACCTCGGTGCGTTCCTACCGGGGTCGACCGGATAGCCGATAGGGTTTATCAAAAAAAAATATATATATATTTTGGAGAATATGATACTTTTGTAACACTATAAATCTTCGTTTTATAAAGTAACTTTACAAACCTTATAAAATGTAAGAAACAGTAGGTAAGAGACTCCTACATTTCGTTTGTTTGGTTTTGTGTTCTACATATGATATGAGATCGTTTACTTTTGAGATGACACGACTTTCACCATTTTCCTCTACTTCTAGATTTATATCTTTGACTGTCTAAATTGTCAATTCTCTTACACTAAGTAATTGTTGAATTGTTCTTGTCAACACAAGTTAATAACACCATCCCAACAAATATGGAGTTGTACGTAAAAATGTCAGATTAACACATTTGTTCGTACGACTGTTGACAAATGTTTTTTTTTTTCTTTTGCTAAAATTAGTCTGTTGACAAATTTAATCCTATAGAATCCTTTCTAATTTATTCCATATATTTTCCTTTTTACTTTCTTCACCAAACATTATTCTTTTTTAGTCAGATGATAGTCATCATATGTTGACGGAACAGTAACACCGTTAATCGATTTATTGGTTTTGACCGGATTTAGGTTATTCGTGTAGAAAATTGATAAGTTCATGTAGTTGTAAACATACTCTAAAGTTCTGTATATGAATACGATAAAGCAACTAAGTTTATATGGAAATTGGCCGTTTTTCCGACAAAAAAGTAGCCAAACTTGGTAGCCCACACCGATTTTTTATGTTGACTTATGTCATTTTCTTAAAACCATGATGTCATCATCCTAAACTTTGAATTTTTCTTCTAATATATATCAAATTTTATAAAAGTAGAATAATTAGACAGAGGAAAAACAAAACACGGCATGAGTGTTTATATAACAACAAAATAAAATAATGACTAAAAGCAGCAAAAGTGGGGTTTCTCCTTTCTCTGTAGTTGAAAAGTTTTTTAATGGAGAAATTTTGTATCCAAAATCCAATTTTGCTATCGTTTCTTCTTGTTTTGCTTCTCTTCATCTCCATTGCTTCTACTCAAAACGACGACGTTGATGATGGACGTAAACGGGTTCAGATTCGGGTAGGATTAGTTTTGGATTTGGGTTCCGTGGAGGGGAAGATAGTCAAAAGCTCTGTTTCCATGGCCCTTTCTGATTTCTACGCTATTAACAATGATTACAAAACTAGAGTCTCTTTTTCAGTCAGAAACTCTCATGGAGAGCCTCTTCTTGCTCTTGCTTCTGGTAACACACTTCTTCTCTACATAAACTTGCTCTTCTTCTCTGTCTCCGTTCACGCTCACAGTCTTTGTTTTCTATGTTTTGTGAATGAAACAGCTGTAGATCTGCTGCAAACTGAAGGAGTGGAAGCGATAATTGGTGGGAATTCGTTGTTGGAAGCGAAGCTTTTAGGGGAACTTGGAGAGAAAGCTAGGGTTCCTGTGATTTCACTTAACTCTCCCATGTCATTGTCATTGAGTAAATACAGTTACTTGATCCAAGCCACACATGACTCTGCCTCTGAGGCTAAGGGAATTACATCTTTTATTCATGGGTTTGATTGGAACAGTGTTGCTCTTGTTTATGAAGATCATGACGATTGGAGAGAGAGTATGCAATTTCTGGTGGAGCATTTCCATGAGAACAACGTTCGTGTACAGTCCAAGGTTGGTTTTACGGTCTCTTCAAGTGAGGATTTCGTGATGGATCGGTTACGGAAGCTGAAGGACTTGAGAACTACCGTCTTTGTTGTTCACTTGTCTGAAGTTATTGCAACTCATATCTTCCATTGTGCTGAGAGATTAGGGTTGATGGGTGATGGGTTTGTTTGGATCCTCACTGCTAAAACCATGAACAGCTTCCATGAGAACATTGACGGTTTTGTAAAAGAGGCAATGGAAGGTGTGGTTGGTTTCAAGTCTTACATTCCAATGTCTAAAGAGCTTCAGAATTTCACTTTGAGATGGAGAAAATCCCTTCCTGCCACTACAAAAAAAGTCCACATTGATAGCACATGAAGATAGCTCATTTTCCGTAACTGCTATAAAAAAAGATATGTTGGATAGAAATACTATATTATAGCATGTAAAGAATGCTAAGCCCGAATTTTAGTAAGCGGGAGATTTTAGAGCCTATTTTTTTCATGAGCGCCAACACTTAGGTCAAAAAACACAATTAGCCTCACTGTCATTTTTCCCTTAAAATTGTCTAAAGACAGAGAAAAAAAAAACTTTGTAAGGAAAAAAAAAACAAAAAATCTCTCGAGAGAGCTCCTCTTCTCCTCCATATATCCTCGCCGTCTCCGATCTTCTTCTCCACTGTGGCACTGTGTCCCTTCTTTCGATCTCCCTTTATCTCTCACTCTTTCGCCTTCCCTTTCACTGTCTTTATCTCTACCTTTCTGTTATTTTTTCCTCCAAAAACTTCGACATTTGCACGCACACCATGTGTTCGATGAAATTACTGAGATGGTGCTGTGTTGGATTTTGAAAGGGGATCTAGCTTAAACGCCGTTTGTTGTTCTTCCTCGCTCTTTGTGACACGTTCTCTGTCGCTCTCTCACAATCGCAAGTAAGCTTCTTCTATTTTCTTCTTAGATCTTCAAATTTTGTTGTGGCTTTGTTTCTAAACCTAAGGAGGTGTTGGGGAAGGAAATGTTTTGATGTCTTGATACTGTAGTAATAAGATCTAGGGTTTCTGGGATTTGATTTAGATGTTAAAAGATATGGGTGTTGGTCAATGTTTGTGCTTATAACTAATGCATAGAATCTTGACTCTTTATTACTTTATGCCCAGCTTCAGATAAACCTTAAATCGATAGATCAAGTTAAGAGCTTGTCTTCTTGATTATGATATTACTTTGGATTTGTATTGATATTTTTGGTGATTGTTCCTTTCTAACATTGCTTTGTTTTGGAAATTTGTATCAGGGATTGAAAATTTATATGTGAGCTTAAAATATATATGTGAGCTTTGAGGTTATTTAGTATATACATAATGAACTTATGTTGTTCGACAGAATGCCGCAATGAGAATTCTGTTTCTGAATATAGTTGTTTTATGATTTAAACTTATTTGTTTATGAGAAGGAAGTTAAGGAGATGCTAAAGATAAAAAATTTGAGAGTCTTGAAACTAATTTTCAAGTCCTATGAAGAAAGGTGTAGAGGTCGATGCCAAGAAGAAGACGGTATGCCCTTGATTTGTTTTTTTCTAATTTGTAGTAAGTTTAGAATATGGCTGATTTGTTTTTTCTAATCTTGATTGCCTCTTTGTTTAGATTTTGCTGCTTGCATCGTGAGGTCTATTGATTTTTTACTTGGTTAAATTTCCTAGGGACTAGGATACTCTTGAATAGTCCAACGCACTAGTAATTCTCAGCCTATCTGTAGCTTCAGTTCCAGTTGCTTATCTACAGCGAAGCGATCATCTGAAAGATTGCCATGACTAAAAGATAATCTGATCAATTTGAAAAACATCTGATCTTTAATTTTCTGCTGATGGTTTACAACTTTTACTCATTCATCTGGGTTGCGTGCGCTGATATGTTAAAGAATGACAGACTTTTGTAGGAATCCCATTATGGATGGCACCAGAAGAGATTCAGAACTCAGAAGGGTATAATGAGAAGGTATCTCGCCTATATTCTGAGCTTCACCTCTCCTAGCTTGACATGTCTTATGTGTTTGTAGAGTCTGTCTTTGTTTCCTTAGCAAATCTAATATTTTTTGCATTCTGTTTCTGTTACTGGAATTGTTGTCATTTTAGGCAGATATTTGGTCGCTCAGAATAACAGTTATTGAGATGACAAAAGGAGAACCTCCCCTAGCTGACCTTCATCCCATGAGAGTGCTTTTTATCATTCATCGAGAAAATCCACCTCAGGTTTCACATTTTCTTTCATTTTAAACATGATTAAATTATGCTGCTCGTCAGTGTGCTTTGCCTCAGTGGAATTCAACCACTGCCTTTTCTTGATTGTGAAGTTAACCTTCCATATTAACAAGGATAATATTATTTGTTTTGTTTTTTTCCCATTGATTTGATTAAATTTTGGTTTTGTGTTTTTGCACTTGTTATTTCTTTGCCATCTTTAACCTCACTGAATTTTATCATCCCTCTATTGCTCATGCTTTCTAGTTTATTATCTTAGTTAAAATGATGTCTTCTCCATGGTTCAACTTATATTTTTCAGTGATATTGTATTGTTTACATCATTTAAAACTTGTGTATCTGACAGGTACTAGAAAAAATCATCATCATTGGTTGAATGTGAAACTCCTTGCTACATCCCTTTCTTAGCTTGTGATATGGATCAGATGCTCCAAAACGCACACAGTAGGAACAACTTTACCATGGCCGTAGGAATAGAGAATGCTACTAAGGCTTTAGGAAGTTTTTTCTTTTCCGTTATGATGTTAGTTTTAGTTTGTTCAAGACTACCGCGACATTTTAGTAATTAGTATGAGATTTAATATGATGTAATGTATGACTTGTTGATTAATGTAATATTACTTGTTGATGATTTATAAAATATAAATATTATATATATGTGTGTCTAATTAAGTAAATTTTACAAAATTGGATTCTAATAAAAATTTTATTTTATAAATCAAATTAAATTTATGTAGCGAAAACAAAATGTTACGACATTATATAATACGGCACTAAACGTGTGTCACAATAAAATATGTTATAGTGTTTGATTAGCGCTATAATATAAAAATGCTATCGTATGTGGGGGTCTAGCATAACATGCAAAAAAATGTTATCGTATGTGTGACACCTACCATAACAGGGGCATAAAATAGCGTTTATGAAAACGCTATGAATGACATATTATAACATTTCTGTCGTGTTAAGAATGTGGATATTTCTTGTAGTGTGCTGAAGAAGTGGAGATAACTTGGCTGAGTATCTCTGGCGTATGGGCTCACGATATCGCTTGGGCTCTAGCGAGTGCAGCGGAAGTTACAAGGATGCCAAATGTATCATCAACTCTCCTTGAGGAAATCACAAAGACAAAGTTTAATGGTTTGAGTGGTGATTTCCGATTGGATAATAAGAAGTTGTTATCAAACAAGTTTGAGATTATCAATATGATAGGGTCAAGTGAGAGAAGAGTAGGATTCTGGAATTCTAATGGTAGTTTCAGCAATAGAAGACAATTATCTTCTACTCATAACAAGCTTGAGACCATAATCTGGCCCGGTGGGTCTGCTCAAAGTCCGAAAGGGAGTAGTCTAAGAGAGAGCGACAGAAAAAAGCTGAGGGTTTTGGTTACATCTAGCAATAGATTTCCAAGACTGATGAAAGTGGAGACTGATCCAGTAACAAATGAACTAATTGTTGAAGGGTTCTGTATAGAAGTTTTTCGGGCTTCGATTAGTCCTTTCAACTATGAAGTGGAGTACATACCTTGGCTTAATGGAAGTAACTACGACAATCTTGCATATGCACTTAGTAGCCAGGTACTAACCATTTCTTAGTTTACTATTTATTACAAGTATTTTATTTCATCAATGTAGAGTGTGTGGAAACTGAATCAACTCCATTGAAATATTTGTGTTGCATCCCACAGAAAGACAAATATGATGCGGCCGTGGGAGATATTACAATCACTTCCAATAGATCGATGTATGTTGATTTTACGTTGCCATTCACCGAAATGGGTCTTGGAATTGTAGCACCAAAGGAGAGAAGTATGTGGGTGTTCTTCCAACCTTTAACACCAGACCTATGGATAACAAGTGCAGCTTTCTTCGTCTTGACCGGCATTATAGTTTGGTTGATAGAAAGAGCTGAGAACAAAGAGTTCCAAGGATCTTGGCCACAACAGATTGGAGTTGTGCTTTGGTTTGGCTTCTCTACCCTTGTTTATGCTCATAGTAAGTAATCGCCTTTTCACATTCTTTGTTCATAAAAAGATTGTAGTGATGCTTACCTTTTGCTGATGTGTGACAGGGGAGAGGCTAAAACACAACTTATCAAGATTTGTAGTTACAGTTTGGGTATTTGCAGTGCTCATATTGACTGCAAGTTACACAGCAACATTGACATCAATGATGACGGTACAACAGATACGATTCAACTCTAATGAAGACTACGTAGGTCACCTTTCGGGCTCCCTTATCGCAAATGTGGCTCTCACTAGTTCCAGCCTCCGAGCAATGAGATCATTAGGTCTCAATAGTTCTGCAGATTATGCTCAAGCCTTGCTGAACAAGACTGTCTCGTTTGTTGTTGATGAGTTACCATACCTCAAAGTTCTCCTTGGTGAGAATCCGACACTTTTTCTCATGGTCAAGACACAATCTACCACCAACGGTTTTGGCTTTGTATGTATCCTTCTTCTTCATCAGCATTAGCTTCCTTACTCTTTATTACTTTTGACTAGCTGACAAAAAATAATGTTTGATTTGTCTTTTACTATGTTTCAGATGTTTCAAAAGGGCTTTGAGTTGGTTCCTAATGTGTCCCGAGAAATCTCAAAGCTAAGAACGAGCGAGAAGCTAAACGAGATGGAGAAAAGATGGCTTGATAAACAACTTCCATACACAACCGATGATACATCAAATCCTATAACCCTTTACCGATTCCGCGGTTTGTTTATGATAACCGGAGTTTCATTCGCTTTCGCTCTTGCAGTACTTCTCATTGTCTGGCTCCGCGACAAATGGACAGTTCTTGTGGATTCAGTTAAACTATTCCTATCGCGACAAATTATACATTTCAGGATCCACTTCTCAAGAAATATCCATCCTAGTCCCCTTGATGACCCCATTGGCGAAAATGCGGTTCAAATGGCTCAACGTAACAGACAATAGGAACATATTACAATAGATGAAAAGGTCCATAACCAATCTTTACTTGTAAATGGCTTACATATAAAAGTATAAATGATGTTTAGACCAATCCTTGCTTGTAAATTATAGATGTGATCAAATCAAACCCACCTTTATAATGTTGGTTAATATATGATTAGTGTCTCCGAAATGGTTAGGTTGTCAAAATATATATCACAAGTCCGATTATAATCAGAAAAATTAAGTGGAGCAAATCGAATCAGTTAAAGATCCGGTTTAATGAAATTAGTTATACCAGCTAAAAAATCTGAAAACACAAACCAAAATCAAACCGAGTCAGAAATCCGAAATGGCGGTCCGGTATGGGCTTATTTTGGGCTGGGCTAATAAAATCAATGAGCCCATCAACATTTACTCAAAGAGAAGAGACAAAAACCCTAATCTCTCAACTCTCTCCCAATCTCATATATAATCATCTCTCTTCTTCCTCTTTTTCAACAACGCCTCTCTCATCTCTCTGTTTTAAAACTTTTGCAGCTTACACTAATCGTAGATTACTCCTTTGTTTTTATTTTTGGTCTATAGTTTTTGTGTAAAGCAAGTCTCAGCTTCTTTGATTGGGTTAAGATAATCACGATCCAATCAATTTTATGAAAATCATAACTTGCGAAATAGAAATCGGCAGTATCACTCGCCTGGATCTGATAATTATCATGATTATCCAGGCCCTTAATCTACTGGCACAATCTTTTGAATTTTGATTTTGTTATTGTTTTTTGGGCAAACGCACTCTGTCCCAAGACCATTAATTCCATGTTTTGGTGCAATTTCTTCGTTTGCTAAATTGATCTGTACTCCAATTTTAACCAAGTCCTCGGGATTTTACAAAGTGATCCCTACATGGGCACATGATTGGTTTACAATACTTTGATTATTACGATACCAATTACTGTTTTTATATCTCAAGATTATAAATTGTGTACGACCATATGTGATATGGTCACCAAAGGACGATAATTGATTCAAGATTTAGGTTTAGCGAACTAGAAGCTTTAGGATTTAACTTAACATATCTAATGAATCTAGTTTTCGTATTTTCTTGGATCAGTAGTCTTATATACGGACTGCAACAGAACTGGTAAAGACATGTTTTGGGACATAAGCCTTGAAGAACAATTTTGTTAATTATGTGAAAATTCAAGGATCTAATTATGATGCAGTGGCAGAATTAAGAGTGTCTTGCTCAAATCGAATACTAAACTGTTCCCCGTAATTTGGAGATGGTTCAGATTTGAATATGAAAAATTAATTAAGCTTTGCATAAGATGTTGCGTTTTAAGAGGAACCTATCCCTGAAATGGTTCATAACCCTGAAGTAGTGGATGTGGATAAGATAAGTTGATTAAAGATTTGGTTCAAAGCGTAAATCAAGTGAACATGATATTGATGATCAAGGGTCCATCAATCCATTTCTATTGCTAATTAACCTATCACATCCTGTTTTAAATTCCAAAGTCAATTTGAAACTTCATGCTCTTCAGATATTTATTTATAATTAGAATTGGGCTTTCTAGGCCCATATACTACATGTACGAAGTCGGAATCAATAACCCGTGGGTATTTGAACAAGGCTTGAGCGTTCGGTTCTTTGTTCTATTCGGTTGGGTTCTTTCGGTTTTCGGTTCTTCGGTTCCAACCCCTTAGGATCCATAAGGGAACCAAAAGAGTTTCAGTTCGGTTCAGATAATTAGAAAGAGAACTGATAAATAACCAAAGTCCAATAGATATCGGTTCGGTTTGGTTCTGGTTATTTTACCTAAAATATCCAAAAAAACCTGAAATACTAAAAAAAAAAAACCGAAACGCTCCAACCTTTTAAACTTTTTTTGACAAAATTGTAATAGACCAAAATATATATAGCTAAAATATCAAAAGATTAACAAAAATCTATTGGGTTAGAGATTGGGACAAAATGTATTGGGCTTAGATGTAGGTTTGTAGAGGGTTGACTAAATATTTTCGGTTTCATTCGGGTACTCATAGATATTCGGTTCGGTTTGGTTATTACCCATATCCATAACCAAACCGAAACCCTTTTCAATTCGGTTCGGTTCGGTTCTTCGATTCCGGTTTTTATGTCCAGGCCTAATTTGAACGGGTCGTCAAATACTGTTCAAGAAGCCATGGTTTCGGCAAGTTTTAGGGAAAGAAGATTAGGCGGTGACTTACTGAGGGCGCCATTATTTAATTGGGCTTTTAATGGGCTGATTATGTTTGGAAGGCAGAAAATATGTTTCTGAAAATATCCATACAGCAATTTAGTAATCTTTCTATTCTTGTTTTTTTCTCTCTGTCACTATTTGAACTTCTCAGTTGCTAATTTTCTTTTTTTACTTTCAATAGTTTATATTATGATTTATGAACTATATTGAGAATTTAGAAGAAAGAATGATTCATATATTTTAGGGTAATATTAAGAAATAACCTTTGACTAGATAAAAATTAAGAAACTAACGTTGTGTCAGTTTTTTTTGGAAACTAACTCTTTTAAATGTGGGGTAGGGGTGAAATAAATACCATACTATCCTTCAAAGTTATAGTAATTACAAGACTATATTTGTTTGGAAAATATAAGATTTGCGGCGATAATTGATGCTACATTTCCGGTATAAAATCCGGCGAGAAAAATGAAATTTTGCGGTGACGGTAGTTACCACAGCAGAGATTATGGTGGATATGTTGGAGGTGGTGGTCGTTATGGAAGTGGCGGTGATGGATACAAAAGAAAAAAGTAGCAGATGGGGGTATTGGATATTAATGAGTACCGGAAGTTATACGACAGCGGTGGTGAAAGAGGTGGCGGTAGTAGATACATAGGGGGTCCTTGTGGTTACTCATGTGGGGGTATTGGAGGTTACAGATCTAGTAGATGCGGTGGTGGTTGAGGTCAATACGATGGTGACGGTCACCGTGAGGTAGATGGTTACAGAGGAGGTAATGGTAGAGAAGATCCGACGAAAGAAAAGAATTCTGGCGGCGGAGATAAATAAAGAAGAGAAACAAATCATGGTAATTTTAATAAATGACATGTATCAAATATAAATAACACGACATTTGAAAGAAAAAAACTTGAAATAGCTTGTAATTTTGAAAATTGAAGTGCTTTCGAAAAATATAGCTTGTCGAAATAAACAATAGCATGATATTTCAGAAAATATAGTGTGTTGCGAAAACATATCGTAGTATATAAAAGAATAGTTTGTTAAATGAAATGATATCACTATGATTTTCGTCGGAACTTATGTGGTTACAGAGGAGGTAATGGTAGAGAAGATTCGACAAAACAAAAAAACTCTGGCGACAGAGATAAAGAAAGAGGAAAAACAAATCATGGCAATTTTAATAAATGACATGTATCAAATATAAATAACACGACATTTGAAAGAATAAACTTGAAATAGCTTGTAATTATTTAAAATTACAGTACTTTCGGAAAATATAGCTTGTCGAAACAAATAATAGCATGATAATTCAGAAAATATAGTGTGCAGCGAAAATCATATCGTCGTATATAAAAGAATAGCTTGTTAAATGAAATGATATCACTATGATTTTTGTCGGAACTTATGCAGATGCCGATGGAAAATAGTTTGATGGTCTTTGATTAGTCGTTATGTGATGTTGATTTATGCAGATGTGTTGAAAGGGATGATGATGTCAGCTTTGGACTGATAGTCTTTGAGGGGGTAAGATCGAGTCACGATGATGCTTCCAATCCAAAAATATCAACGAAGAGAAGATTTGTAATGAGTGATGATTGTGGAGCATGACCATAAAAAACAACAGAGATCGGATCTGAAAGAAATTGGTGGGCATGAGTTTTGATAAGAGATAAACCTTAGAAAATTAAGAAATGAAGAGAGTGGAAGAAAAGAGAACGGCGGAAGAGGGATGAAGAGAGAGAAGTTAGAAGAAAAGGATGCAAAGGTAATTTTCATATCCTTCTCGACAACATACTATTCATGAAGGTTATTTACTTGATTCTTTTTCATTCCAAGGTTACTTACTACAAATTCTATATATTTTAAACCTGTTGATATATATCCAGGAGAAAATAAAACTTCACTTAACAAACAGTACTTTATTGAATTAAAAACATTCCTCAATCTTTTCTTCTTTTTTGGTATATTGGAAGAAAAAAAAAACGGATTAAAACCCTCAAGATTCTTCATGGACTAAGAAATCTTAAATGAAACGTAAAAGCTGCTTTGCTTTCTAATGAGAAAAGCTAACTAATTATTCATCTTCGTTAATTCTTCTGCAATGATGTCACAAATTCATATTACATCGAAAGATTATAGTTCATGTAAAGATAGCAGAAACTAAAAACCATCCAAGAAGAGCTAAAACATGTACAAATGTACAATCTTCAAGATTCTTCATGGTAATAACTACCCTATCAAAAGCTAACTAACTCTTCTTCATTGATTCTTCTCCAAAGATGTCACAAATTCATAACACCTAAAGAATCGATTTACAAAGATAATTCCAGAAACTAAACAATCCAAGAACAACTAAAATCATGTACAATCAAATCCTCAAATGAAATCCAAATTTCAACACAGAAACTATCCAAAGTAACGCAAATCTGAAATGAGCCAAGAACAGGTTTAGTTTTCTTTTAACGATCTTTGAGTCAAATCAGCACCTGAACTTGATACAGAGACCATGTTTGCCATGAACACACCCAGATTTCAACTGCGAATACGAAGCCCTCTTCTTCGACGACGTAACGTTCTTCGCGAATGTTCTCTTCCCCGATTTCCTAATCCTCTGAATCTTAACCAGCTCATAATCATCATCGAGATCATCATAGTAGTCAAAGTCATCTTCATCAGTATCATAACCATTGCGATTGATACCGTGAACTTTAACAGAATAACGTGAACTTTCACGATGAGAAACCATCCTCCAGCGAAAACAACCTCCGTTGATGAGATCAAGATCCGCCGCGACGCGATCACCAGAAGCAACCGGAGATGAGACAGAGTACGAGGAAGTGACGGTATCGGAGACAGTCTTGAAATTGAAGGTGAGGGAAGTGAGGAACTCCAAAGTCTTGAAGTCGAGATTCGCCATTTTTTTGTTTTCTTTCTTCTTTTGTGATTTTTGGTTTTTCACTCAGAGGGAAGAAGAAGAAGAAGTTTGATTTCAACAACATGCAAAAACCACTAAAAAGGAAGAGATTATTGGTCGTTTTGTATTTTCTTATTAGACATGCGTGCTGTTTGTATATCACACAAACGTCATGTAGTTTGTTTGTAAAATCGCATAACGGAATGTAATTTAAAGAAAGCAAAACGTCTCATGTAGTGTTGTTCTTCATATTCTTTGGAGAATCGGATTTATGAGTTTGACACAAGGAAAACAAATAATTCCGACTTTACTTTACAACATTTTTTGTATTATTACACTGACATTGACATATATCGTTGTAATCAGTTAGAAATTTAGTTATGCAAAAATGAAATAAATCAATGATTGTTGGATTGACCATAATATATTGAAATAGTTTGACGAATAAATAACCAAATAAATCACTAAAAGTTACAAAGGATGTAAAAAGAAAATTCATCAGCAAGAATTGTTGGTAATCAAACTTACGTAACATCTTTAATATTATAATGAAATGACTTGTCGACGCAAATTATTCACGTTCATTATAGTATAAGATAAAAACTTTAATGTTTTATTACATTCTTTGACATTCGTTATTGACTAAAAATTATAAAACCATGCACACTTGACATTATTATTGTTCACAACAAATGAAGCCAGAGTACTAACTACCAACTGACAAATAAATATTCAATCACAAAAAAAAAAAAAAAAAAAAAAAAAAAAAGTTCTTTAATTTGACATTCTCATGGCCGTGTTTGAAAGTCACCGCATGAAGCGTTGACCAAACCCAAAGAACAACTAAATCCAAAAGCAGATCTTCCAACGTCAAACTCCACCAAAGTATTTTCCATCTGATGTAATCCGATCACCACCGCCTGCGCCGCCGCATCTCCTCCGTTGACGAAAGCCAAGCAAGCCACGTCATCACTGACCTTCTTCATCGCGTTTGCGGCAGAGACTTTCCAAATCACCCCAGCAGCTAGCTCTAGATCGATCCGAGGCACTTGCAAATTTGTCGTTGACTTAAGACAAAACTCCAAGGGTGTCGTGCTAATGACACGTGGAATATCCGACGTGGCTTGTGCGAATGCTTCAATAAAGACTTTGTATACGTCGCTTCTTAACATAGTGAAAGGGAAAACGGTACTTAGAGTCACGCCTCCGTCACCGTTGCGGTCGAAATCAAAAGCGTTTGGGGCAAGCAAGATCCTTTTCCCGTTAATGGAAATACCCTTGAGTCCCAAGAAATAGTTGTTGAGTTTTCTAGGGTTTCTAATCAATCGAGTGTAAGAGAGCATGGATCTGGCATCAATGTTTCTGAGCTTGTACGGACCTCCACCAAAGTAAATAGCACCTTTGTTCAAAGGACTTTCATCAGAAGGTAGACACAACGCAAACTTCTTCTCGAGTCCGAGTCTAGGTCGAGTCAGCTGGTTCCATGTGGCCAGAGCGGTAGGTGCAAGCCCCGCAAGGCCGAAAACACCAGGAGGGAAGTCCACGAGGAACGGCTTGGGGATGCATAGGTAATAAACGTTGTTGAACGTGACCGAGGGAGATGTAGGGTTTAGAGAAGATATGGATAAATCTCCATAAGTGAATTGATCAGAGTTACATAGACGTTGGAATGGCTCAAAGGCGGTTGCTTGGCAAGCACACACTCCGTTGATGACTGTGTTGGTGGGAAGAGGACATTGGTGAGGGCTAACTCCACGAGTGAGAGCACACACCGGGGAGTCGCAAGGGACGATGGGACGAGGTAGACCATCGTTGCATTTGCGGACAAGATAAGGTCCACCGATGTGAATGAAAAACTCTTGGTTTTTGTTGAGTGTGAAGGTGAAGATAGGCAAGATTGTGTTCTTAGAGACGGTTGATACTAAGGTTTTCGGTGAATAGTTATGAGCCGAGACGTAACTATAAGCTGAAAAAAAAAGGAGGCAGAGGACAACAAGACTATTTTCCATCTTTTAAGTCTTTATGTCTAAAATTGTTGGAAAGCTTTAAGGTTTATGGATATGGATATGATTAGAAGGAGAAATAACAACGGATATATAGTGATTAGAGTTGACATTTCGACATATAGACGTCACACACGTTAATATTGTACGAACATGTACACACAACAATACGGTCGGACCACGTACAACAACTTGATATATAAAAAGATTACTAGCTTTATGTCAAGTTGCTATAGGAGGGCCAAACGTTTAGGCAAAGCCAGGCCATGACAATCCTATTTTTATGTCAAGTTGATAGATAGAAACTTATACGTTAATAAGAAAAGAAAAAAACTTCAACTATCATCACTAGTTGTGGTTTTATATTTTTGTTGACAATTCATATTAGATATATACTATAAAAAAAATAGCAGTAGTTTGAATCTGGAATGTGATAATCAATAGTCAAAACAGCTTTCAAAGTTTTCTAGGATATGATAAGCATGTGCGCCTTTTTGGTCAAATTCGAATGACATATATTTGCTAAATGATGCATGTAAATGGTTAACTTATTGTTGAGAATTTTTTGAATGGAACCATATTTGTAATCAACCGTATAAAAAATATATAATGCATGTAGAAAGCTAGAGAAAAAGTCTGGGTTCAAGACGAAGAATTAGAATTGGTCTTAGTCATACTAAAACCGGGACTAAACCAACACCGGATTTATGTAGCTCGATCATAGAATTTTCCTTTGGGACACCATTTAGTAACCAGAATGCTTAAGAAGATTCAGTCTCTTAACTAAACCGAACTGCTACTATTTCATCAGCAACAACGTCCTTTAACCCCAAACGCTGAACTATCTACCTGTTCAGGTTTCCCTAGTACCATGTCTGTTACCATTTCCGCGGTTGCTAGAGCCTACACGATTTCAAGAAACCGGGAATTATGATAGGGTTCTTGAGAAAGGTTTTAGAACATTAGGATGAATCTTGCTTACCATAGAAAGTCCACCTCCTTCATGCCCAGCTGCTAAGTACAGGTTTTGTAATCCGGGCACGGATCCTATCATTGGCTTCCCATCAGGCACTATGATCAGTTAAAAGACAACTTTTTAGGTTTTGTGATCATGCCAAATGCCGGTTTCAAGCATTTTTTGGTTTGGGGCATTAGAGGCTAGAAGCTTACTGTAATGACGCAACCCGACTCTCACTTTCCTGTTCCGGATGAAATCTTCGAGGGAAATATCACGTAACTTGGGGAAGAATTCTGCTGCACGCTCCCATATGCAACGGATGATAAACTCATCAGCTTCAGTGTCGAACCCGACAAACTCACGGCTGCTCCCTGAAATTAGAGATGGCTAAATGAAGAAAACCGATATATCGTGTGTGACTAATGAACATCTTAACACACAAAATAAAAATAACATGGATTGTACTGGTTCAGGAGTTTAAGAGGTGGACATAGATTGATGAAATTACCGAGGATAAGGTTTCCTGATGTGTCCATTGTGGCTGTCATGGAAATAGATAGCATCCGTTCCTCAACATCCAATCCTGGAGCTGAAGCACTTTGATGATTTGTGTAACCAGCCTCCATTAATCCATGATTTAAGTGGAACGAATCAAAATTCTCTACCACAAGTAGATGCCCCTGCAAAGAAATAAATTGGATACTGCGTTTAAAAATACGAAAGCAATCTATTTCCAGCGTTTGCATATTCGTGAAGCTTGCAGCGGATCAACTCGATAAATAAAGATATACTTGTTTTTCGTAAACAAATAATATTCTCAAGAACTCAGCTTTCCACAATTTCTAGACCTCTTGATGTCGATGATACACTTCCATATAGAGATTCAAAATGCCAAATTTTTGTGCTGGCAGAGATTGATTACGGGGTAACTGAAATGGAAGAATGAGCAATCAGACGAGAATTCAAACCTTTCTTGGCTTCACAGGAACGTCCAGCGAAATGTTGCAGTCCTTAAGCAATTCATGCATCAGAGCTCCACTCCAGCAACCAGCAGCTACAATAGTAGCCTTCTTACCATACAAGTTACGTTTAGAAGTCTGAACACCTGCAACCTCCGTGCTACGCCCATCAGACCTGAATCGAAAATACTATTAACATATTAAAGTCTAGCAGAAGATCAATGAATAGTGTGCATGAAGATTTCCAAAGACTTGGATTAACTTGTTTTTGAGTTTCAGCCTCTTAAGGTACCAAAATTAGGAGATTGTGACGGCAAACTAGACACAAATATCGTATACAGTTATGAATATTTTGTGTCACATTGATTTTCTAGATTAGAGAAAGCATTTTTATTCTCTATTTCAGAAGAGTTCCAGCTAAACAAAGATTAGCAACCTTATTAAACCTGTAACTGGTTCATGATAGAACTCAGCATATCTTCCTTCAGGTGCAAACTCTCTGTTACCCTGAATATCTCAAAGAAAACTAAGTAAACCACAAATAAAACAGTCAGATGAGACATTCAACCATCCTTGAAAATCTAGCAACCTTCTCGATATAAGCAACTGCACGATGAGCATCCAGTTGCGAATCATCGGAAAGAAATGCAGCCCCGGAATCATCATCCACAAGAACCGCAGGCTCCTTTAACAACAACTCATCACTAGACAAATATTCAGTTCTTAACCCAGCTTCAGATAGCTCATGAACCTTTTGCTTCAGAGCAACACATTCCTCAGAAGTCCTTCCAATGAGTAAGCTTCCTGCAGATAACTATTCTACATCATCTACAAGCAAATTGCCATTTCATGGAACAAGATGAAAATAACATTGGTGTATAGAACCCAATTGGCTAAAGTCAGGAACTTTATAAGAATCAAGCCAAGGTTAACAAAGTCACTCAAAGAGCTCCAAATTCACTAAATTCTAAGCAAATGTTAAGTGGGGAATCAGAAAAATAAACCTGTCTTTTTCCAGCCAAGCAACTCTTCAGGATCAAGACCATCATCGTTTAAGCTCTCTGCAAGCTTGTGCCAGAGTTCATGGCTCCTCAAGGTCAAGTCCCACACATCAGTACCTGGTTTCTTGTGAGTCATCCATATATATCCCTGCCCTAAAATCCCAAAACGACAAATTTCAAGTTAAGTCAACTCTATTCACTTCAAGTTTCCAACTTTATTCACAGAATCCATAGGTAATGTACTAATGCTCAGATCCAATTTGTAAGAGAAGGGTTTAAAGATTACCGGCACCAGTGGCGCCGGAGCAAGGGACGGCTTTATCGACAACAGCAACAGATAGATCCGACCCGGTAAGGAATTGGCGGGCTATGGTCAATCCGATGATCCCACCACCAACAACAACTACATCGTAAGAGCTGCGAGAAGCTGTGACACGAAGTGATGAAGAAGCTCCATGTCGGGTTCTCCGGGTGGAGCTCCGAGATGAAAATGGGTAGTAGCTCTGGGGTGTTAAACATGTTGGTGATTGAAGGAAAATGGAAACCATTGGAGAAGGTTTTTGGTATCGTAAAGGTTTGAACTTTCAAAAGTCAACACTTATAGCAAAGTAACAAAGTAGACACTTTTAGTTTGATTTTGTGCCAATTACTATCTCAGTGCTTCTTCAAATAATCTTCTTGTAATAGGAGTCAAATGAGTTTATGTTCCAAGTTCCTTAAACATGAATCCATAGACCGTTTTTTTTCGGAGATCCGATTCGTTTCTACGTCTAGCTTAGCGAGTAGCTTATAAACAACACTCAGGTCTATGCATTACCATTCTCTTTTCTCTTGAGATGTCCTTATCGAAATACTTGGCAGTAGAATCAAAAATCTTCTTAGTATTACAAAGACTATTGATGTCTTCTCACCAAGTTCTCTATTACAAATGCAAGCCTTACAGCATAACATTATATTGATGGCGGAATAAACTCTACGCATAAACAACAAACACCTCATCTGTGATCTTCAAGCTTTCTACTATGAGCTTCTGAAATGATGGGAGTGGCATTGCAGTTTCCTAGAATCAGGCCCGAAAAGCTCAGAATTGTTATCTTGCTAAACTACTGACTAAGATTGCAAAAAGAGCGAGGAGAATCCCTCTGCTTGTCACAAAGATGGATCGCGGTGATCCCGAGAAGTTTACCCTCTGTGCTTGATCTCTGCAGAAATAACAAGGCACATGTCAATGCAACAAGTTTATCTCCTAAATAAAACAGAACTCCACTTAAACTGTCTCCGGCAAGGGCTAATTACATAATGAAACTGGAAAAGCACACTAAACAACAAGAATCTGGTTATTTTACATAGAGCAGATATGTTCAACTGATGAAATAGCATGTTTCAGAAAATAATGACTGAGAAGGCCAACCTAAAAAGCTAATCTCTGTGTATATCCCAGAAAAGTCTATATGAACCAGGTTATTTAAGTTACTTTTTTCTACATATTAGGTGCTTCGAGATCCTCCAATCTCTTTCTCTTGATCAAATTTGGAATTGTTTAGGACCAACAAAAGAAGGAAAGAGAAAAAATCGATGCTCTTTCTTAGCTTATATATGGAACATTCTTTTCCAGATCTTTCTTTTTTCGTTCCAACTCTTAAAAATAATATGAGAGCATCTGCGAATCTTACTTTTGTAATGGTGAGAGCCGACCACAATATATGGTGTTGTGAGGAACGGAATTCTCAGACGAGTCACTGTCAATCTCTGGATTAACCACACTCAAGTATAGTTCTTGGCCCAGATACCATGAGGCGAGATTGTCTATTCGAAGGTTCCACATGCCAGCATTGTCCAAAGAAACCAAGATGGCCGTCCATGCACCGGGAAACACCTGTAAACAAATTAGCTTTTTAAAACCACACAGAAACACATGTAACATTTCGGTTTCAGGTGTTAAGTCATATAACCTGCGTAGTAGATCGAGCAACCGCATCCCCCTTGTTGTATGTGCTTCTGCTATTTTCTGTCCACAGACCAAAGTCCATCCTTCAAAACAAACATCATTCTTTAATTTTATAACCACTGTCCATTATCTTTCAACGTCTGGTCATATAATTAATGCAACCTTACCCAACAACAAAAAATGCATAACCATCCAAGTGGTAGCTCTTAACAGTGGTGTCACTATTCTGAAATATGATTTCCACGAATCCCTTGAACGTGCCGTTTATGACAGAGGTATCAACCCTGGGATGCCTATTCATCGGTCTTTTGGGGAAATCCAATTTGTATACCCCTGAGATGTTGTATTGCTGAGCAAGCTTTAGGGGTGTTGAAGGAGGTAAGTATGATATACCATTAAGAGTGGCACGCAATCGCCCTTCTATCATCTCTGGTGATCGGTTGACAATCACATAAACATCAGTTACTGTAATCTGGCCATATTTGAAAGATCCCTGCGGGTTTGGGCGGGCAGCTCCAGCTGACAAATTCAACCTACCAAACAGCATTTTCCCATCAGCAACAAGTCAAGATTGCAGATTTGAAGAGAAATAGAAAAGGGGTTCCAGATTATGTTTCCTACAGAATGCCATTCTGGCCAAGATATTTCCTAATATGAAACATAACTATACATAGTCGTTGACAACCTTAAGGATCGTGCTTGGTTCATTGAGAAAAATGTGTCCAACTCAATAGGAGGATCAGGGAGTGGACCTGAAGCGGGTCCTTGAGAATTAGAGTAGCGCAAGACAGCGACTCCACTAGCTTTGATGGATGTAGAAAACCTTGGGCTGGCAACAATGTAGTAGTCGTTACTACCAGACTGATCCATAGTGACCAGAAATGAGAAAGATTGACCCACATGAATATCCATATTCGTATAATTCTGCTGAACTGTGTATGACCCTTCTGTCTCAACAAGAAGCAGGTTATGATTCTGTATTCTGAAATTCAAGCTGGTTGCAATGCCACTGTTGTGAACACGAAAACGATATGTTCGTCCTAGAAAATATGAAGATATGAATGTTGTCAGAGACGAGAGAAGAATCATACTATAAACCAAATGAAGATTCAACAAAAATAGATGTTATACCTGGTTCAACGTTTATTGTCCCAAAAGGAAAATTATTCGAAGCAAGCTCACGAGTGTAAGGAAAAGGTCCAAATCCATTGATGACAATACCATCTGGAGGTCCAAGGCCTTTCTTACTCTCAACATCCTTCCTCAGCTTCTAATTCCACAGAAGTGTTTCAGATGTTAAAACAAGCATAGCAAAAGAGACTGGACAGCAAACAATAAAGAAAGATTTCCGGGTTTGTGAAAAACCTTATGGCTCTTAGTATACCAATCACTGATAAAGAGAGTAACATCTCCATCAGGAAGAGCAAAAGGAACCGGAATGATTTCTCGATTATTGATAATAATCCCTCCATACCCACCAGAAGCTCTTTGAAAATTTGTTGATGGAAAATAAAAGAAACTACCAATCTGATCTTTAACTTGAAACTCATAAGTCCAATTCCAACCAGAAGGAATTGGACAATTAGTTCCTAAAACACCATCTTGCCATGAATTTTTCCTATGTTGTATCCCATTCCTACAAGTGACCACCACCAATAACATAGTTTTAGTGACCAAATTCAATCATACAGATACATTGAATTGAACTAAAGAATCGACATTTATTACCATGTAAGAAGCAATGGCTCATCAAGATTATTCTTCACATTCATAACAACATTCCAATTCGTAGTTACGTTTAGAATTGGACCAGGAAATAGCCCATTTATCCCAATTACCTAGAAATCGAATCCAAAAACACAAAAGATCTAAAAATCGAAACTTTCAAATTGGGAATTTGAAAAATTGAAACTTTCAATGTTGAAACCTGTTGACGAGTGCCGAAAGGAGAAGCAGAGAGGTAAGAGACAGTCCAATCGAAGAAGATGTAAGGATCGGCGGCTAGGGTTCCGGTAACCGACAAGAAAACGACAACGGAGGTGCACCAGAAGTGCGGTGGAAAGCACCGCATTGGATCTCTCACTCTCTGTGTGAGTAGAGCAGTGAGTGAAACTGGAGAAAACCATGTGCAGAGAGATTTGGGAAAGCTTTAAACCGCGTCTTCTGAATGTGAATACAGCAGAGGCGCCAAAAGAGAACATACTTGTTGGGTCCTACTTCTCCAGAAATTTCAGATAAATTATCAAAATGCCCAAAAACTTTGAGAAAATAGTCAATTTAACCCCATGCCTTTAATTTGAATATACAATTTCAATGTTTTATCACTAAAAGAGTCAACATTCAAAGTGCGTTTTTCAACCTAAACAAATTGAGTGAAAACAAATGGTTGGCTAATTTTATTTAAGTCAATGTAGTTTTACGCTCAAAGTTAATAGTCTAGGTAGTAAATTTGAATTATTTTGGCGTTGAGATAGAAAAAAACATTATATATTTCATGAGGTATAAAAACGCACTTTTCCCCAACATTCTTCACCCCCAACGTTACCCTTTATGCTTTAAATTTGTAGCTCAAATTTTCTTTTGTCAAATTGTTCATAATTAGGAAAGTTAACTGATTTTCTGAACTAAAGGTATAAAGTTAGTTTTTTCGATCAAAAGTATATAGTAGAGTTGCAAAGATTTGCGAGTGTTATACATTCTTGTATTATATACTCAAAATAATACAAAGAGCCAAAGATTTGCGAATGTCAACATTCGTCAATGACATTTCAATTTTAATATTGTTTTTACACCCAAAATAATACAAAATGAGCAGAATAATAAATAGCATCATAGTATATAAAATTCTTAAAAATATATATAATTTCACAGTAAAACATATTTATTCTATGGAGGAATCTGAAGTAGAATCGTCGAGTAAACTTCCATTGTGGCTATCGGGAGATCCGATAGGCTTATTAAGATGAAGAGGTTGCTTAAGAGTCCAATACATTATACTCGCCGTCAATGTCAGCATCATCTTTTGATTCACCTGTTCACATAATTTACACACATAAAAACCAAATCTTTCACTATAGTGTTTCTTCTATTGATTTTGTTTTAAAGTACCTCAATTATATCTTCAGGGAGTAAGAAAATGGAGCAACCAAGTTTCCTTGCTATGCTAATCACATAAGTTGCATTCATCTTTTTCTCTTCATCTGTATATTAACAAGTGTCCTTATTAAATAATAATGTTCAAACATGAACAAAAACAGAAACATATGAATATTAACAGTTATAGTTACCTGTAACTCCGTTTGTAACAAGACTCCAGTTTACGGATCTTTGCTGCACTGAACTCAGCAGCTCCAAGAAAAATATTCCATCGGATAAGCTCTTGTCCTGTCAAATTCAATCATTCTTCGTTACTCATGCATACGCGGTTCGAAAGACAAACCGGCTAAGCAAAGGAGTGTCATACGGATTGTGTATGTAAAACAAATGAAGCAGGAGAGTACTTACCCTGAAACTGTACATGCGGGTTTTGCAACCATTGTTTCTCACTTTAGCATTTGCCCATTCCAATATATCAACGTCTGTTATTTCTTTACCGTTGGAATGTAATCTCAAGTTCTTAAGAAGTTGCAGGATGTTGTATCTCATCAATTGCCATAAGTATGCTGGAAGATGGTTTTAAAGCATTCATTATTAAAGTGGTGATTCATAAAAACACACAATCATTGAATTGAGAAATTTTACCTAGTATGAGTTTCTTGTTTCCTTGAACAATGTCATTTCCAGCAATGTTAACCAAAGAGAACTTGAGCTGCTTCCCTAATTTCACAACCTGATTACAGTTTTCTACTTTCTTGAATGGCAATTTGATTGGAGGCTTGCTTGCTACTTTCCAATTAACAATGCCTGGAGACACTTTTTCTAGTGTCTGCAATAGTATCCACCTGTTAACGAACACGTAACTCAGTGTTAAATATACATTACACATTTTATTAACCATTTCTTATACTCCATGCTGAAATACTAACCCATCTCTGAGATCCTCAAACACGTTGTTTATGTATAGTGATCCATCAAAGCTGTTAATCCAAAACCGGAATGCTTTTTCTTCTCTTGAAATTTGAATGTCATCAGCTAGATTTTCAAGAAAAGATATCTGTTTCGTTTGTGTTGAAAGGCCGTTCCTGCGGGAAAGAAAACATAGTTCTAATCTGTTAGTACCACACTAAAAAATGCTCCCCTCTGACATGAAGTGTTTTCGATATTGAAGTGTATTACACCTGTGCTGGAATATATGTGCTACAAAAGCAAGATTAAGATTCGGGGAACCCTCAACAATATCTTTCGCCGTCAAGTATCTCCTGCATCCCATTCTGTCTGCATGTTCGAGAACAAGTTTTGCTCTCTCAAATGAGCTTTTAACTGCTAAATGTGATACATTCTTGTGCTCTGGTGCCAGGACATTTAATAGATTAGTGTAAGCTTCCGCATCCTGCAAAAAACCATGTCATAAGAGTCTATAGAGCATTTACTAGAAAAAATTGATCAAACCAACTAATTGGAGAACACATAACTTGAAATCAGCCTTTCAATACCTTTACATCAGAGGAGAAGTTTGTGACGGTTTTCTTGTATTCAGTTTTTCTTAACTGAAAATTCATCCATCTCAATAAGATCTTCTCAGGTGGTAAACTCATCAGCTCTTCCACATCCTGTTCATCCCAAAAGTTGGAACAAAGTAATTCATCATTCAATGTTTGATTTAAACAACAGGTATCAAGATAATGAGTGAGTAGTATTTACCTTGCTATCACCGACCAACTCCACCAGCTGGGGAGTTTTCTTCAAGTTTAGGTCTGCTAGCAATTGTATCTAGACAGAACAATCACAAGGAAGATTAATTACACATTCAACATTAGCAAAAACAAATAGCAGTATCTAGACATCATAGCCCCACCTTAATGATTTGAGAAATCACACCGAGCACAAGATGACGCTGCAATTAGAGAAACATAGAAATGTTAGTCATAACCATCACAAAAATTTCAAGATTACTGATGATAGAGTCACTTGATTCACATACCCTTCCTTCAATGATATCTTGAGTTCCAATATTAACCACAGTACATCCAATAGCCTTGGCAGAGTTAAGACAAAGCGTATGATTTTCATTTCTTTCCCATGGATTAAGCATACTCTTAGTATTAATCGCTCGTTCATCGATCGTTCCAGGAACCGCCACATTTATAAGCTTACTACATCAAATCAGAAACAAAGTTTACCATATCATCAAAGTAAAACATTCAAGAAACATAGAATCTGAAGAAAGAAGCTTACCAAAGCAAAACACCATCTTTTGCAACTTCGAATAAATCATTCGAAGACGGGTTAATCGGAAGGCACTTGTTTAGAAACTCATCTCCAGAGAGATAATTATTGATATGAGCAACATAAGAAGATTTCTCAGAATCACTAATAGTATGCAACAAAGTTGTTGTAGCTGCTTTAAGAAACGCAGACGAGTTTTTAACACCGCTTCCGATTATTGCGTTTACATGCGCTTGAAGATTCAGATAAATCTGCAAATCAAATAGCAATTACATCACCAGAAACACAAAGATCTAACGAATTTTGAGAGAAACGATGATACTAACCCTTAAGTAGAATTCGAAATCGACTTCATCATTCAAATTCGGATGAAAATTTTGGATCAAAGTCGCTCTTTCTTCGTTGCTTAGATTCTGATCTCCGACTACTTTTGATTTCCCCATCCTTGACGCGAGGTCTGATACCGTAAGCTTCCCGCTCTCTCTCTTCATGCTCGTGAACTGTAGAATTTGAAAATTGACAGAATCAGATCCAAAAATCAATGAGAAATCAAAAAGCTTATGGAGATTGTTCTTCAATTCCAGTGGATCTGACGTACGTACGTGAGATTTCAAACTCCGAAGCTCGACTTGCGTGAATTGGTTCTGTAACCATGGATCCGATACCAAAATCCCGACGAAACCTGACATTTTTCTCTACTCCGATCGATCTTTGAAGCGAACGTGAAGAAGAAGAAGAAGTAGAGAAGCTGAAGCAGAGCTGGCAGTGAAAGAAAATTTCAAATTAATGACGAAATTGCCCCTTTAAGCTTTTTTCGATTTTAAATTTCGCAATCAACTTTTTTATTTAGGGTGGGCAATAAAACTGTGACCTGTGGAGGGGTCCATGACTCCATATTGTCGTTCGAGATTTTAATGCATTTCCGTTTTTACCCTTTACCTTTAACGAGTTCTCGTGACCTTTGAGAGGGTAAATACGGGATTTATGAAGTTACGGCTAATAAACTAGTTGGAGCTAAATGTAACGGTCGTTTTGAGTAATTTGGTTATTCATCATATAAGGTGGGTTCATTTTGAAAGTTCAAACTTTATTGACTTTAGTTTTTGGACCAAAAAAGCATTTTGTTTTTCCCATTTTGAGCAAAAATAAAGCATTTTATTAATATAACAAAAGTAATATATTTGCGTAAATGTAAATTCTCCTCGTATTTAGATGCATTGTTAATTGAGTTAGTTACAAAAATTAGCTATAAACATAAATTGGTTTTGTGGTGGCAAATAGACAAAAATAAAATTTTATTTAGATTAGATTATCAATGCATTGAAGCTCTTTTTCTTAATACTACATCTTAAATATTTCACTTGACAAATAGTTTTTTTTGCTGTTATAAATACATCTCAAGTGTATCACTTGATAAATATTGTTTCTCTAGATTTACAACAAAATAAATAAAAAGATTGTTACCGTGTAATTTTGGTTATGATCGATGATAAACCAGAAAGTGATTATTTGCTAGATAGAAAGAACAAAGAACGCACGGCCGTAACGGTGATAACTTGTTTAAAATTTTTCTCTAATTTGTTGGTTTAATGCTAGCTTGCATCATGTTCGTAATACTGATAGCATTCCGTAGAAGAATGTTACACAGTTGGAATACCGCTGCGGCACTCCCAAAACTAAAGCCGACAGTCTCGACTATGTTGCACTCCCTATAAAGCTGCTCTCCCTCATGCGCATATAGTGTTTTGAAATCCATTGAAGACACACGGGAACATAACAAAGTGTTTTGACCTAGAGTGAAACGCGACGGTATGGTTCTTTTTGGGTTCAGTGACGTTAAAAAGCCCATTAATAGCAAAATAAATATGTAATTATTTAATTATTTAGATAGCATTAATAGTAGAAATTATCAAATAAGTATTTCGCTAATAAAAAGTAAGAATAGAATCGATCGCTAGATCATTGTAACTCTGATACCATATTAAATTTTTTGATGGGACTTTATAACTTGATTTTATTTTTGCTCAGATAGAATTCATCTTAGATAATGATATGAACATTTAACAAAAAAATAAATCAGAAAATTGTTTCTGTAATTTAGATAATAATTGCAATGCCTTGATCGACACACATATCCTTATGATATATTCTTGATTCTCTACAAGATTAACATACTGACAAAATAGAGTTCATTTATTTTCGATCAAAGCATTCTGAAGTAACTACAATGCCTTGATCTACACACATAAAACTCATTGACAAATCTCCATTATATTTTAGAAAATTGAATCATGCCAAAAGTGCATGAGTTATGGTGTTATACTAGTTTTTTTTTTTGGGTGAATATGATGGTGTTATATTAGTTAAAGGTTGATCAGATTATACTACAAAGTCTACAATATATAACTTTAAATGGTCATCTTATTCTACTATTAAGTCTATAACTATATATTAATAATTATGTATAAACCGCTGTTATAAGGTAACGTGTGTAATGTATAAGCATGGACAAAATATTTGATTGCAATAGTGTACTATAAAGCTAAACCTAAAAGAGGATTATGAAATAAAGCATGTGCCAGACATAGTGAATGAGAAAGAAAGAGAGATTTTGTAATAATTGAGCCAATATGAAGCAATCCATTCCTTGCCATGCCTACTTTATCTATAGCTTCCTCACTTCAATAAAATTAAATTTTATTGGTAAGCAATTATGTTTATTATATATACACACATTTACACATTGCTTCTCATTTTACCATTTGATAAAAATATATTGAGATATCTATATGGCATTATAAATATGATCCCTCGACTTTTTTTATAAGTAAGCAATGAACTTAATAAGAATCATTAAACACCATTATATTATTTGGACCCCTCCATGCTTCATCCACATGGTTGCTGATCTCAACTAGGAAGATTTCCATAATTGAAACCTGATTTTGTGTATCAAACTAATAATATTAATGATAAAAATTGTAGTTTAATAACTTTTAACAAAAATAAGAAAAGCTTAGTTACTTTAATCCTTTTGCGTCATTTACCTAGCTTATTTAACCTGCATAGTAAGTAGTGTTATATAAAAAAAATAACCAATATTGATAACCGGTCTTATTTGACAAACAAATCAATCGGGAAAATTCCCTAAAAAAGCCCCACTTATTTAATATTTGCCAGAAAACTACCTAAACTTTTTTCGTTGCCAGAACAATACACAAACTAATTTGGGTTGGAAATAAAAAACACTAACTAATTTTTTTTTCCGATTTCCTCCCTTCGCCGTAACGGCCGTTAACAGCGTTATCCAAATCGTCAAACGCTGTTAATTTTATTTACGGAAAAATTCCTAAAAAATCCCCGACTTATTTAATATTTGCCAAAAAATACATGAACTTTTTTGTTGTCATAAAAATACCCAGACTAATTTAACTTGGAAATAAAAAACACGATCTGTTTTTTTTTTTAAGGATTTCTCCAACCAAATCGTCAAATGCTTTTAATTTTGTTTAAGGAAAATTCCTAAAAAAACTTGACTCATTAAAGAAATCCTCTAAAACCTTCAGTTCTTCAGTAATATCAACTAAATCATGTTATTAATGTGTAACTTTTTCTAAATTGATAATGCTTTTTTCAACAATCTATCATATGTGAACAACAGTAAATTAAAGAAATTTTACCCACTTTGTTAGCCGAAGGTTCTTCTTAATTTCTTCAATTTATTGTTGTTCGCATCAGATATAGATAGATGTTGTATGTTAAAACTAGGATTTAATATAAGTATTATATCGATTTTGATTTTATAAGGGGATAACATCGGTTTTTTAGCCATTCTTATTTATCATGTGCAAAGAAAATGAGAAAAATAACGGTATTTAATATTTGCTTAACATGTTGATAACTGTTACAATAAAGTGGGTAAAATTGGAACAAAAAATAGGTCGTGCTTTTTATTTCAACTTTAAATTGATCTGTATATTTTTCTGGCAAAGAAAAAAAGTTCAGGTATTGTTTTGGCGAATATTAAATAAGTTGGGTTTTTTCTAGAATTTTTCGTAAATAAAACTAAAAACGTTTGATGATTTGGTTAACGTCGTTGACGGCCGTTACGGCGAAGGGAGGTAATCGGAAAAAAAAATTAGATCGTGTTTTTTATTTCCAACCCAAATTAGTTTGTGTATTTTTCTGGCAACGAAAAAAGTTTAGGTAGTTTTCTGGCAAATATTAAATAAGTGGGGATTTTTTAGGGAATTTTCCCCAAATCAATCATTACATCATTACAAATTTATCATGTAAATTTTAATATTTTATATAAAAGATTAAACTTAGAAATTTATCATCAAAGCCTTCTTAGCTCAGTGGTAGAGCGCGTGGCTTTTAACCACGTGGTCGTGGGTTCGATCCCCACAGGCGGCGTTATATTTTTTCCAATTTATCCTTTAATCAATAGTTTTCCTCGTCGTCTTCTTCGATTCTTTATCTTCCTTCCTTTGCGTAAACCCAAAACCTCAAACTTTTTGAATCCGAAACGAGAAATCAAACTATGTTACAATCAATTCATCTTCCTTTTTCCTCCACACCATCACCTTCTCAAAGAGAATCTCTAATCATTCCATCGATTATTTGCTCATTTCCTTTCTCCTCTTCTTCGTACCGTCCAAAACAAACCCAGAAATTGAAGCGTCTGGTTCAATTTTGTGCTCCTTACGAGGTCGGTGGTGGATATACCGATGAAGAATTGTTCGAAAAATACGGAACCCAGCAAAATCAAACTAATGTCGAAGATAAGTTAAATCCATCTGAGTATGAAGCTTTGCTTAAAGGAGGCGAACAAGTGACTTCCGTTCTTGAAGAAATGATTACCCTCGTATGTATTTTGAGTTTTGTTTAATCAAAATTTGCTTTTGTTTCGTTTTTCTAAGCTTGGCATTTCGTCGAACAACTTATAGGCGTTAAGCTTTATGATACAGAGAATCGTTAGTTACTCGTTAGTACGTTTTCTACGTTTCCATCGAACTATGTTTCATCTGGGCTTGCTTTTGTGTTGTTTTCCTAAGCTTGGCATTTCGTCGAACAACTTAAAGGCGTTAGGTTTAGTAGTTTTCTGGGCATATTCTTCACTTTTACCAGATGGGTTTATGATATTAGATTAGTTATGTGAATTCTGGGTTTCGTAATGGCTTGACATGTGAATATGCCTCTGCTGTGTAGTTGGAAGATATGAATATGAATGAAGCATCTGAGAATGTTGCTGTAGAATTGGCTGCACAAGGAGTTATAGGGAAAAGGGTTGATGAAATGGAATCAGGGTTTATGATGGCTCTTGATTACATGATCCAACTCGCCGACAAAGACCAAGACGATAAGGTCTCATATTCTGCATTTTCCCTCTGAATTTACACAAACAATATCTTCACCTGAGTTTGCTACACAAAACGACCAAGATAGCTAGAAATCAATGAAAGGACATCAATTCAAATCCTGATTGCTTTTGCAATGCGGTTTAGCAAACTCTTACATATTTTCTCTGGATATTTTGGCTGTTGTTACTTTTTCCATTAGTTCTGTAACATAACAAAGGATGAAAGAAAATTTTATTTGATTTCAGAGGAAGGCTTTACTAGAGGTCGTCAAGGAGACTGTCTTATCTCATCTCACTAAAAAATGCCCTCCTCATGTGAGTTATATTAAGATCAGTTTCTTCTTACTTTCAAAAATTTTCATTAGCTTCATTTCATGTTTTAATTTTTGTGCAAGTGTTTCTGTTTCTTTAGGTCCAGGTGATTGGTTTACTATGTAGAACCCCTAAAAAGGAAAGTAGACATGAGCTGCTGCGTAGGGTGGCTGCAGGTGGTGGGGCTTTTGAAAGTGAGAACGGTACTAAACTTCATATACCCGGAGCAAATCTGAATGACATAGCTAATCAAGCTGATGACTTGCTAGAGGTATTGTGTTTGTTTAGGTATATATCTATTTGTATTAGAGATAGTCTGAAAATGTGAATAAGTAAGAGAAAGTTTTGCAGACTATGGAAACAAGGCCAGTTATTCCGGATCGAAAACTACTAGCGAGGCTTGTTTTGATTAGAGAGGAAGCCCGGAACATGATGGGAGGAGGTATACTTGATGAAAGAAATGACCGAGGTTTCACTACTCTGCCTGAATCAGAGGTTTTGTATGACAAACTATCATGTCCATTATACCGTGTTTATGAATATAGTTGAAACATTGAAAAACCATGGCTTGTTGCATGATCGTCGAACAGGTGAATTTCTTAACCAAATTGGTTGCTCTCAAACCTGGAAAGACTGTGCAGCAAATGATCCAGAATGTAATGCAAGGGAAAGATGAAGGTGCAGATAATCTTAGCAAAGAAGACGATTCTTCTACCCCAGGAAAAAGACAAAGTGGGATAAATGGAAGGGTAAGTATGATCAACTAAAACATCTTCTGTTAAAAGTGAATTCTTTTTTCAGTAGCCTCTGAACCAAAGATTAGTCTTTTTTCTTACTTGGCTTACTTGATGCGATCTCAGGGAAGCGTTACAGGAAGAAAACCGTTACCAGTAAGACCAGGAATGTTTCTAGAGACAGTCACAAAGGTAAAGTTTCCATCATTGCTTGATCAGCTTTGTCCAACAGATGATAGATTTTATGTGATGTTTAAATTCAATCTTGATAGGTATTGGGAAGTATATACTCGGGTAATGCCTCCGGTATAACAGCACAACATCTAGAATGGGTAAGTTCCTTCCTTATAACACCAAATATTTGCAAACAAAGTCTCGTTTCTGTGCATTCATCAGAGCTTAAATCTGTGCACAGGTTCACCAAAAAACCCTCCAAGTTCTCGAAGAAATCGCCTACTAGTATCTATCTCACTTGTCACATCAAGAAAGATTTGCAGGTAGATATTGCGTCCTTGAATAATGTTCTTCGTGGTATATATAATTGTAATTTGGTTGGTTAATATGACAAATGTTGTCTCTATACGTTCCATTCTCCTTCATTTAGTTATACATCTTGCTCATCTACATCAACCCAACATTACTACGAAACTATTCACATCCCATTAAATCTCAAAAGTTAAATTTGACGTTTGAATTGTATTTATATAGATTTTAAAAAATAATAATAATAGTAGTACTATATAACATATCTTTAACCCATTCGAAATGGATGGGAAAAATTGTAACTTTTGTCCTATATGTACCAATTTCGTTGAATAATGAATTAATGCTAACAAAATATTTTAAAAGTATTCGAATAACCAATTTTAATTTATTTTTCCAACGGTTTAATATAGAACTATAGAAGACATGCGAACGAGACACGAGTCCTATAGAGTAGAGTAGTAAATGAAAAGTAATTAGTAGTAGGGGCATAGTCTCGTAAATAAACGAAAAAGTAAGGGTAAAAATCCCCGGACGTGAGAGCAATTGTTATATCCATTTGAATCCTCGTCAGGTTACACGAAACGATTCCGCTTCTCCGCTTCTACAATAAATATCTCACCACTCTTCGTCTCTAGATTGTTCTTCCACACGCAATTCTCATTTCTCTCTAACCGTAAACGAATCTTTCTTCTCTGCTTTTTCTCTCTGCGATGGCTCAAGAAGATGTTACTCCTGCGGCTACTAACGGTGCTGCTCCGGTGGAGACGCCTCTTGTTTTCACTGAGATCAAGCAGATGTTGATCGTTGAAGCACAAAAAGTCGGTGACGCTGTTACTTTCTACAAATCTGCTTTTGGTGCGATTGAGTCTGGTCATTCTCTTTACCCTAAGCGTAAGCTTGACCAAGAGCTTCCTCATGTTCTCTCTTCTGAGCTTAACCTTGCTGGCTCTTCTTTCGTTGTTTGCGACGTTTCCTCTCTCCCTGGCTTTTCTACGTAAGCTTCTCTCTCGTTTTGCTTCTAGATCTCCATGTTTTCTCTGTTTTTTTTAGGTTTTTACTCGTTTTAGTGTTTGATTTCGTTTTAGATCTGGATTTAGGTTGTTGTATGAGAAGTAATCTTGAAATAAATCATGTTTAGAAGCTATTCTTCTTCCTTAAACACGAGTTTTTTGTTCGTTTTAGATCTGGATTTAGGTTTTTGAAATGAGAAGTTTTTGATGTGGTTTTTGATGATTCTGCTTTCTTCAACACGATTACTGATTATTTATGTGGTTTTTTTTTTGAACAGTGCGAAATCGGAAGGTTCGAGAGTGAATCATCTCCTGGGAACTAATAACGTTGAAGCCGCCGTTGCGAAAGCTGTTGACGCCGGAGCTGTGAAAGTGGAGGTTACGGAGGCTGAAGTTGAACTGGGATTCAAAGGAAAAGTTACGGATCCTTTTGGTGTCACTTGGATCTTTGAGGAGAAGAAGACCGAGAACGTCGTTGAGAACGACGAGAACAAAGAGGTTTAAAAACTGTCGTCGGATCTGATTCTTCGTCGGTTTCTGAACAGAAAAACTCTCTATTATCCTATTTTCTGGTTTATGCTTTTATTTTGTCTTTTGTGGAATCCGGTATTCAGTAAACCGGATCGACTAGGCTAATGACTTTCGGAGTTTTAATTTCACCCCTTTTGACATACTCTAATCTTGGTGAAATTAAATATTAATCTCGGATTTGGATTTTGTTATGTTTTGTTGATGATTTTGCTTCTCTTAACGTTTCTGTGGTGAATCTGTGTTCTTTGTCATTTTTGTTGGTTTATAACTAAGGGTAGTATCGTCTATTTTGAATTAAAATGAATGGTTAGTGGTTAATGGTTAAGATAAGAAGGAATTAAGAATATAGGAATAATATCGAATTAATTTGTTGTTTTGGTGTCAGAGTGTTGAATACTGTGTCGGAGGTAGTGAAACCATAAACCTCTGAATTTGTGCTTTGTGGCTTCTCTATCGCTTATTGGTACTGTTTTCGAAATTGCCCTTACGTTTTTTGGGCCTTGTGAAGTTTTCGATTGGTTCTTTTGACCATTTTTTGGGTTTACCCATAAACGCCATTTGGCTTAAAATACGGTTTATAAAAAGGAGAAATAACATCCGATATTTAGAACAGGAGAAATACACACACACAGCTTATTTAACAAGTTGGGGCGTTGGCTAGGCCACACTGTTTGGGGAGACTAGAAGCGAGTTCGGGATCGACACCGAAAGAACCGAGCCATGGAGAGTTTTTGTAGCCACAAAGACAGGTGAAATCAGCGTGTTGCAGAGCGGTGCAGCAAGGCTGTGATGGGCTCGTTGGATTCTCCTTGCTAACCGCTGGTTTGCACTCATTCAACTCATCTTGGGTCATACCACAGAGGTCAATCGCAACTGACCTATCGACTAACATAGCCATCACCACCACGATCATCACTATCATAGCTATAGTCACCTTCTTGCTCGCCATATTATTATCCTCCTCTTTCTTTTTAAATATGTTTGTGGTGTTGAAATGAATGTGCATGAGAAGGTGTATATATATCAAGTTTTATAGAAACCCGTGAACCAGATTGGATTGTTCCATATAGTCACGGGGATGTGTTATTCCACTTTACTTTTGGGAGAGTGTATTTTGTCATAGAATCATAGCAATCGGATTCTTATCAATTATCAACTATCAAGTATCCATTACACAATTTCCAGGCCACAAATCATTTACTACAAATAGAAACAGAAAATTCAACTTGCACATTGTATAATTATAAAATTCTCTTCTAATCGAAAAGATTTATGAGTACATTCTCTTTTTTAGTACAATACTGGGCCTGATATGTGCCCAAGTAGGAGTATTGTACTCATAAACCCTCGTGGCCTTTTTAAGAGTTTCATAATTCCATAGATTATTAATAGAAGTTTCACAAATAAACAAAAATAAAACAGTGTCAGATGTTAAAAATAAAAAATAAAATTAAAATAAAACAGTTAGCTATTATTATAACTGTCAACAACAATTAGCTACTTTAACCACAAAACAAATCAGAACATCAGTTAGTATATAAGTGGGGCAAAATATAGAACGAAGAATGAGGATATATATCGACTTTTGATATCAAAAAATAAGAAAAAAGTTTACTGTATTTCAGACTTTGACCACAAAACAAATGAAGAAAAGATATATGAAGGTGAAAAAGAAGAGCAAAATAGCCTTTGGCCTTTGTCTTAGACTTAGCCTTTCCCTTCATTCTCTGTGTGGGTAGTGTTGGGAATATCCAAATCTCTAGATTCTCAATTTCGTTTGCTCTTCTATTTTCTTTTATTTGAGAATTTCAGTCCTATTAGTCATAAACTCATAATCATGGCACATACGAGATGATTATTTGGTCTGCGAAATGGTTTAGTGGTTTTAATATATGTATTTTTATAGTTGATATTTTTCTCAAATTTGGTGGGGTTGATAGACAGGAGCATTAGCTTTTCAACTACAATTACTGTTTTTACCGGCGATCACTGTTTTACCTAAACCAAAGTAAAACCTGTATAGCGGCAATCATTATTTTACCTAATTTACAGTCATTTTCTTTTTGTTAAAGAGAGTTAGGAAAAGAAAATTACTCCTTTTGTATAGAAGGTTAGAAATAGAAAGACTCCTACTAAATGACCAATTTTAGAGGTATCTGAGCCAATGGAAAAGAAGAGAAAAAGGAGTTCATACTTCATAGACAAGAGCATCAAATTTCATATGCAGTTAGATTGAGATATATCGTTCATGAATTTGATGCAACAACTAGATTTTCTCGACTATGTTTTTTCTATTTACATGTTATATTTTTTAGTAAACTTTTGTGACATTTTTATGATAAGTATTTTCATTTTATAGGTTAAGATTGATATTGTTCTGTGAAGCGTGAACCATAACTATGCGATGATTTATAGTATGAATCTCGATATGAATCTAAGCAATTCCATTAAATATCCTTAAATGTAGAATATTCCATTAAAACATGCTTAATAATAAACAAACAAAAGAAAAACACTCAATTAGCTAAAAGAATACACCACAACAATGCTTAACAAGTTGGGGCGTTGGCTAGGTCACACTCTTTAGGGAGACCAGAAGCAAGCTTGGGATCGACACCGAAAGAACCGAGCCACGGAGAGTTTTTGTAGCCACAAAGACAAGTGTAGTCAGCATGTTTAAGAGCGCCGCAGCAAAGCTGCGATGGGCTCGTCGGGTTATTCTTGCTCACCGCTGGTAGGCACTCATTTAACTCTGCTTGAGTCATGCCACAAAGGTCTATCGTCACTGACATCTCGACTAAACTAGCCATCACCATTACAATCACCATGATAGCCATCTTCTTGCTTGTCATTTTATCCTCTTGATTTTTTATATATTAGTTGTGTTTGTGGTGTTAAAATGAATGTGCATGCAAAGGTATATATATTACTAAGTTTTGGGGCAAACCCGTGAACTAGATTGGATTTTCTTACTTCACTTTTGGGATAGGGTATTGGTCACTCGGATTCTTATTATTGCTACTCTTTTTTTTTTTTTTTTCGTATTTATCAATTATCCACAATCTCCAGCCGACAAATCTTTTACTACAAATGGAAAAAGAAAATTCCAGAGTAATACAAATGGCACATTGTATAAATTCTCTTGATAAAAAATGATTTATTGATAAACATATGTTGCTTCTTGCAAATATTTGTGGATTACTTGCAAGAGATTTGTATGCCACTATAACCAAAAAAAAAGAAAAAGTATAACAGTTATTTGTATGTCACTTACTGATTATTTGTAACGGTTTTTTGGCTTAAGATTTACTTTAAATTTATATCATAATTTTATGTTTACTTTTAGAAACTAATTTAAAATAACATATATGTCTATAAAATATTAAAAGATCAAACAAAAAATTAATAAAACAAGGCATGTATTATTTTTTCTAAAGCATATTATCCGTACTTGCAAGTATCTAAGAGCATCTCCAATGGTGAGAGTTCCATATGGGCTCTCACCAATTGTTTTAATATAAATTTTTTTAAATTGTTAGATGAGAACTTGTGTTTTTTTTTAAAATTTTTCATAGTCTAGTGGTAGTTTCTATAGTGGGATTCTTAAGAAAAAAAAATTTAAAAATATTTTATTTCATACGACTTAATAATTATTGCAATTTATAAAATATTAAACTTATATTATTTCAAACATTTAAAAATAGATGTGCAAATAAAAACCAGAATCACCATAATCAACGAATTGATTCTCGAATGTTTGATTGAAAAATTCATTAAATTGTTCACCTATTGTATCGTCGAACGTACGGGAAGAAGATGCCTTTTGTTGTGATATTTTGTTGTCTCCAAAAAAAAAAAAAATTCAAAGAACAAGTTTTTTGTGGAAGATTGTTGAAAAAAAAGAAGAATACTTATTTGAATTAGAAATGGTATATTTGGTTGATCGTAGAAAAATGTTGGCCTTTTATTTTGGCTTTTTGAATTCCCAAGACAAACTCTCTTCTTATTTTGGCTTTTTGAATTATTTTTTCTAAATTTTTTTGGAAGAGAACCCGCCTCTCTTGAGTTCCCAAATCCCTTAGGGCATCTCCAACCCTACTCTATTTTAGAGTAAAAATGCAAAATTCTTCTCCAACCCTACTCTATAATTGACTCTAAAATAGTGATTTATGCAGATTGACTCTATATATAGAGCAACTCTATTTTCAACTCTATTTTTGAGTTCAACTTTTTTTATTTATACTTTAGTCCCTCAAATTTAAATTTTTTTATTAATACATATAATCATTTTATAAACAACAATTATACAACACATAGCTTTATAAACTTAACAAGCAAACAAGTACTAAATTTAAAATAATTTTATAAACTTAACAAGCAACAAGTACTAAATTTAAAATAAACAACATAAGAAAACTAAAACATAAAACTAGTAATTTAATAGTCCGGTAAATTGTTTGTAGATCCGCCAAGATAGTTAAAATATTGTCCAAATGAAGTAGATGGAGGAGGAGTTTCTTGATCTTGATCTTGTTGTTGGACACCTTGTTTAAATAATTTCATATTTTATGGGAATTTTGCAAATCTATAATATATGGGGTCAAATTGTAAATTATATAATTAAAAAGTATTAGTATATAAAATAGAAATAGAATATTTCTAAGAATATTCTTTTTTAGAGTAGAAAATAGAGATATACATTGGAGAGAAACTCTCCTCTAAAATAGAGTTACTCTATTTTAAAGTAAGATATAGAGCTTTACATTGGAGATGGTCTTAGAAGAGAACCAACTCTCTTCTTATTTTGGCTTTTTGAATTATTTTTCCTCTAATTAATTAAGAGAAACTCACAAAATTTTGATTACAACCTTTCATTGGAGATGCTCTAAATTAGGTTACTTGTTATTTACTTGACAACGATGAATCTTTTCTAAGGCGGATACGAAACCAAGTAATGGATGCTGAACGTACAACAACTATATATTAATGTCATCACCCCTAATTACAATACACTTTTTTTTTCTCCAACTGATACACTATATAACTACACATATTCTTCTTATTTAAATAGGTAAACTAGGCCTGGACAAAAAAATCAGACCCGATACCCGGACCAAAAAAATTGGGTTGGGCGGATTAGGGTATTCGGAAATTACCTCATTGGATAGAGTATTGGTCAATCCGTGGATATCGGTTCGGATCGGGGATTATCCGTTACCCATATAGGGTACCCATAAACCCGAAGCTGAAGACATATGTGTTTATATACGTATATAGATATAGTCATATAGTCTTATATAGTGGTGGAAGATAAGCTTATGAGAGGTATTTTTTCGGTCATCACCCATCTATCAATTTCCAACAAGGCTACAATCCTACTTCTATTTCTATCTAGTTCAATGTTTTTGATATTTGGATAATCGGATTTATGTTTTCATATTCATATTCGGGTTTCTCTACTCTTAACTCTTAAGTATTAATCATTGTAACTTTGGATTGGATTTAGATGTCATGTTTATGTTCTATTCTCTTTATTTGATGTTTTGTGCATGTAAAATGGTTTAAAATTTCGGGTAACGGAGACATATTTCGGGTTTATGGGTAATTTTATCCATTTAGACCCGAACCCAAAGGGAATCCTAATTTTTCGGATTTTTTTCGGTTCTCATACTTATTACCCAGACCGATCCGAACCCGACAATACCCGAACCAGACTGGAACCGAATGTTTAGAAATACCCGAATAGATCGTAAATTCATTACCCATTTAACCCGAACCCGAACGAGTTTTATCCGAATCCGAACGGTTACCCATATGCCCAGGCCTAATTAGTAAACTAATCAACATTTGTAAATACTTTTATCCAAAAAACAAATTATAAAAAAAAAAAGACATTTGCAAACACTGGGCCTGATTTGAGCCCAAGTAGAAGTTGTGCTTCAACCCTCGTGGGTCGTGGCTTTTTACGAATTTCCTAATATCCACAAATAATTGGAAAGTCACCAATAAACAAAACCAAAATAACATTTCTTATTGTCATCAACAGTGAGAACATCAAAGTTAGCTCTCTCCAAATTATAGACTTCTGAAATTAAAAGTAGCGTAAAGAAGCTTATTGCACATTTCAGATTTGCTCGCAAATAACTGCTAAGAGCAAACACAGTGGGATAATTTTTAGAGGGGTGTGAGTAATAAAAAAATCGAAAATAAGGGAATAGTACGTTTGGAGACTGAATCCGGGTGTGTGATAACACTCGGGTGTTATCTACACGTGTCTTCCTGTGAGTGGTTGCGATGAATAAAGGCAGCAGCTTTAAGCTTGACAACGATTTCGGTTAGTCTTTTTCTTTATTTCTAAACTTAACCTCTTACATTATTTTAATAATAAATTACCACTAACACACATCCTCCCACTTGTCCCATTGTGTATGCCCTAAGGAAAATTAAAAATTGATGTTGAAAAATAAGAGGAAAAAAGCCTTTAGCATGTTTTATTTTAGAATCAATTACGGATGTGCCATTTTTTTAATGGCATTGTGGATTTTGCCCTTTTTTGAATAGTTTGTAGATTTTGCCCTTTTTCGGGCTATAAAAATGTGATTTAACATGCGTTTTACCCGTTATGTTTGGGTTTAGTCGGTTTCATTTGTTCTTAGGGTTTAGTATTTGGTATAAAATACGTATTTTTGCAAAACAAAATCGTAAATTCGTACATTTTTAATTGTTAAAAAATGGCAAATCCGAAAGATTTTAGTAAAAATGGCATTTTCAAAATATTTTGATGAAAAAGGACAAAATCAACAATAATCCCTTTATTTTATTTCTGGATATTTTAACTTATTTTATCTATTGAAATTTATTTTAGATGTTATTGTCATTTTTATAAGAACTCAATAACCAAACAAATCTATATAACTGAATATTTTCCACACAAAATTGATTTAGTTTAGATTTAAGTTTGTCATTCAATATTTGATTCATCAGCGTTTCCATGGATTATTTGGTATATTTGGAAAGCAAGGAACGAAAAAATCTTTGAAAACATAGATACAGACCTGATAGAGGTATTACGATTAGCGGAAAATGAGGCCCAATTGTGGCAATCAGCTCAAATTGAGCTCCATAATAAAAATCATGGTTCTGTGGATTTGGTAAATCGAATTCGAGTGAGGGATGTTTCACTTGACTCGAATTATTCCGGATACCGTTGTTTTGTGGATGGATCATGGAAAGGAAGTGACAAGTTCTCCGGTACAGGGTGGTTCTGTACATCGTCAAATGGAGAACCGCCAACCATGAGAGCTGCGAACCTCCGTAGAAGTCTATCTCCACTACATGCCGAAGTCGAGGCCCTTCTCTGGGCGATGAAGTGTATGATTGGAGTAGATAATCAAGAGGTAGCGTTCTTTAGAGACTGTTCAGACCTGGTGAAGATGGTGTCTTCTCCAACCGAATGGCCGGCGTTTTCAGTGTACTTGGAAGAATTTCAGAGCGACAAGGAGGAGTTTTCATCTTTTTCTTTATCTTTAATTTCTCGTAGGGCTAATGTTAAAGCGAATAATCTGGCACGAAAAATTCGTACAAAACCGCTTCATATCACTTATGTAAACAACATTCCTCAGGAATGACTCTTTTAAGCTTTAATTAATTTCGGATGACAAAAAAAAAAAAAAAAAAAACAACAACTTAAACCCAATCCAAAATCTATAGACCTTAAATCCAGATTTTACTTGGGTTACCAAAACCTAAATAACCCAACCCAAAACTGATTTTGGCAACTCTTAATCACCAAAAATCAAAAACAAAAGAGTTACATTAGCTACGTTTTTCTTTATTGGCAGCAAAAGTTAGCTACTTTGTCTTAACTATTTAACCACCAAACGAATTAGAATATCAATTAGTCAGAAGAACGAGAATATAACTTGTGACTCGAGACTTTTCGAAATAAAAGAAGCATACAAAGTTTAATGCAGTTTTCAGACTTACTCACAAACGGTAAAGTAAAAAAGAAAGTAACATGAAGTTGAAAGATGAATATATTTTTCAAAAAAAGAAAAAACCTTTGACCATTACATTGTCTTAGCCTTTTCCTTCATTCTCTGCAAGGTGGTGTTTAGAAAATCCAAATATTTTTTTAGTACTCTTCCATTTTTTTTTTTAATATTTTCTTTTATTTGAGAATTTCAGTCCTATTTGTTAGTCATATTAATGGCACAAACGCGACGGTTCTTTGCTCTACGATTTTGTTTATTCAATCACTCATGGTTTAGTGGTTTGCTTTAGTATATGTATTTATAGATGATTAGTCTATATATTTCACCACATCTAATCTTCCTCAAACTTGGTAGGGTTGATAGACAAGAGCATAAGCTTTCAAATATAATTATTGTTTTACCCGCGATCACTGCTAAAGCAAATCATTCCTATGCCAAGGAAGGTTAAAAAGACTCAATTTTAGAGGTATCCGAGATTGCGAGCCAATAAAAAATAAGAGAAAAAGGAGGACTTCATATTTCATAGTCAAGAGCTTCAACTTTTATATGCAATTAGATTGAGATATATGGTTCATGAATTTGATGTAACAACTGATTTTCTCATCAACTTTGTTTTCTCTTTTTTTTTTTTTTGTCATCATGGTTTATTGTTTGTAAAATTTTTGTGATGTTTTGATAGTATGTGATGATTCTAAATATTTACATTTTCTTATTTTCATTGTGTTCGTTTAAGATTATTAGTTAGTCTGATAGAGTATAAATAAGTCTTAGGTCGCATAGAGAACCACAATAGTATTGTGTGTTGACCAGACCTATAACTTGTGACCTCACACTATGGTGATGTAGCATTGCTCATTGTAGAGTAATTGTATCCAGAGGTTATTTTGACACAAAATACTCAAATGACGTAGCTAATATTTTAAGGTCCCAAAGAGGAGTGTTTAACAGATTCATTAAATGTGTAGTAGAGCATGTTCACGAAACCTGAAAATTGAAAACTATATTTCATTTTCTATATACGTATTCCCGAATCAATTAATGTACATTATTTATCCTCTCCTGTTTCACAAATGAGACCTTGCAGAGTTACAAGGTAAAACTATGTCATACAGTATTTTGTATGGAGTTCACATATGTGAATCTAAATAATTTCCTTAGAGATCTTTATATTTAGAATATCGTTCAATTTTAATAGAAGTGACTAAAATAATGATGAGGTTTATATTAAAATTATATGAGAAAAAAATCAGAATTAAAGTAAAAAATTTCATAAAAAGTATAATTAACTGCAAAAGAACACAAACCCGGTGGATTAAGGATAGAAACATGGAAAAGACTAATGATAGAAATGTCAAACGTTAACAGTAGAGTAGGCCAAGCAACATAAACAACAGGCCTGACAACTCAAAAAGCACCATATCTTAAATACTTAACTACCCCAAAAGCATTTTAGGGATTTTCAGAAACATTGCATCTATTTAGTTCTTTTTTTTTTTTTTTTCTTGCAAAATATTTATACAAACTTCCGAAAGTGTTTCCATATTTTGTAGCTTAAATTTTTTTTTTTTTTTTTTAACATCTTCTTTATTAATCTTATCTAGAGATTACAAATATATTAATGAGCATACAAGTGAGAGCTCTACAATCCATACAACCAATACTTAACTTTAACGAAATAATCGAAAAAGTGAAATTACACGTTGCTTCCTTTCTTAGGTAAGCCTTACACGCTAACAGATTTATCAATCTGTTATTTTCCTTGATCGTCTTCGTCTTTGGTCTAATTTGATATTCTTGTTTGGCTAACATCTCTTTTGTGAAACTCCAATACGTTTTTTGAACATCAAAAGGTTGCGATCCATCAGTTACTTCGCAAACCATACAAACATTTCCATCACCCGCGTGAGACGATGGCATTGTTTTGGTTGTAAATATTGCCCATGATAAATCCATGCTCTCGATTCTCATGTTGACGTTCTTCAATGACCAGAAATACAAGGTCCTTATGGTTTGTTTCCATGGCGGTTTCCAAGGCGGTCGCCGTTTCCATAACAAATCTTTACAGATTTGTTTCAAACATCGGAAAGCCACCAAACGATCACGATGACCACCGGAAACTAACCCAAAACTAACAATAAATGTTAGAATTGACATAGAATCGGCAAAATATGCCAGAATACATACGGGTAAGGCGTAGCCGTTGGAAATTGCATTTCGGTAAGAGACCCAACACATCCAAAGGCTCATATTCACTTCCATAGATGGTCCACCATGGATGTTGAAAGGAGACACTTTGAATCCATACATAATTGTTTTTCTTACAAATCTCAAAGTGATTTAAAACTACAAAAGAGAAGAAAAATTCGGATTTGAAAATCCAGAATTGAGAGAAAACAATGTATTTAGATTAAAACAGAAAGCAAAGTAAAATTAAAGAGAAGAAACGGAACCGCCGACAAATGCCGGCGGCCCTAAACCAATCGGAGAAGATGGAGACCAAAGAAGAGAACGGTTACTATTTCGCTTTTACAATCGCCACAATCTCTCTGTAGTTATTTATTTATGTAGCTTAAAGTTTAAACGTTTATATTTCTTAAAGCATTATTAAAAACAAATTTTCTTCTTAAAGCTTATTAATAGTTTAATGAAAACATTATTAATAATTTTCAAAACTGCCTTACTAAAGAGATTTTAATTTCGACTCAATACAATTTTTTTCCACAATGTCCATTGTTATATCATTTGACGTATAAAAAATTTATTTAATTTTTTTTTGATGATTACCATTTTGTTTCAATTTGTGATTATACCAACAAAAGCTTTTATATATATATATATAATATAATGAATTTATAATTGTAAGTACGTAATAAGTATTAACACATCATTCTTACAAGAAAACAGTCTATTTCTTACATCAAAATCGGTCGAAATTTTCGGAAATTGATCTTTCCGACAAATTTTGGAAATTTCCAATGAATTATTGACCTAAGAAATTCCATCTAAGAATTTCGACAGATTTCCGATGACATTCCAACATAAAACATACGTCGTAAATAGTGACATTCCGACGGAATACATACTTTGTAAATAATCGTTGAAAATACGTCGGAAACAAAACCGACGTACTTTTAACCTTTATCTGTCGGTTTGTTTTCTAAAATTCCATTAAAATTTATGCGGGTATGTAATAATTTTTGAAATTTTTCTACGTTATGACGGATTTCCAACGAATTCGTAAACCTACTTTCGCGGTTTTTTTTTCTACATTCCGACAGATAGTCTAGCTTGGTTCGTTTTTTTTTTTACTTTGTTTAGCGAATAGTGTAGCACTCTAGCTTGGTTTACTCCTTAGTGGTCGAGTTGTATACTATACGCTCATCAATAATCCAACACAATTGACATTTTTCAAGGCAAAAACATTTTAACCGTAAGATGTGTTACTTCAATATTTTCTCTAGCTAGTGTTAACTGCCCTAACCAAAATATTTATTACATCAATGAAAAGCCCATTCCGTTGATATGTTTTTGTTTTTTAACTGTTTTCTCAATTTAAAAGGCTGTAATGAGCAGTTCCAATTTATTATCCTGCTATCAACAGTATCAGTAATTTTGACCTAACCCCACCTGTCCTCTGTCAATATAAAACTTACTGATAAAATATATTCAAAATTCTAGACATACTATATTAATTATTGAAAAGTTGGAATAATATAAGGAAAAAGTAAGAGAAATTGACAAAAGATAATAAATGGGATTGCTTGGAGTCGTGGCAATGTTTTTGGTTGCACACTGCACAGAGCACAAAGTTTCATAACAGAGGTAATTGTTGCATGTGGCCCCTTCTTCCTAAAGCTCCTTTCTTAACTCTTTTGTCTCTTAAATTTTTCATTTTTTTCTTCTTTATTCAAATTGTGGATATTCTCATTCATGACCATTAATGTTTTCTACTCCACAAAAAAATCTTATTTGATTCCCCAACACAGAAGATGTATTACAAGATACAGTAATAAATGGAATGCATAAGTCAGCTTTAGAAGCCATAAAAAACTTGGTCAATTCTTTAATAGTTTTAGTGAAAGTTACGTTACATTCTTTTTTTGTTAGTCAACCATGAAAAAAAATGTTATTTAATAGAAAAGAAAGTTACCCCAAGTAAAAACAAAGTCTAAAGCCAACCAAAAACTTATAAAAAGGATAAAAATTTATTAAAAGATCTAAAGTAAAGATAAACAACAGAACATTGTATAAAAAGAAATAAAAAACAAAAAACAAAAGACAAAAAAAACAGTAGAATTTTGTTAAAAAGTAAAAAAAAAAAGTAGTAGAAGAAGAGTAGCTAAGGCCAACTTTATATTATTTTCACTTACCCTACACTATATTTTTGAAAACACCACTCTATGCTCAGAGACACACAGTCCCTCACTACTCTCTATCTCCTACAAGTAGACTTTAAGACAACTTTTGTCTCAGTGTTGTGTAATGTAAAATACCCATCTGGTCATTTAATAAACACAATCTCTTTCTCTCTCTCATTCTCTATTTAGATTACTTAAAGCAGAGAGATCCAAACATCATCAATCAAACACATTCACTTCTACTACAATGGACTACGTAAGAAACTCCTTCCTCTTTCTTCTTCTTCTGTAACTTTTTTTGAAGCTTCTTTTGTAACTGTTTTTGGTTTTCTAATCAGGAATACGGAGGAGGAGAGTACTGTCGGAGAGGACACGTACCAGCTTTTGGAAGCTGGGATTGGAACGACGCCGTTCCATTCACTCAGTGTTTCGAGACAGCAACAACTCAACAACCTGCTTTTCTTCACTACGCTCCTTACCCTCAAGATCGTGATCTTTACCTCGCTGGAGATCTCTACGATAATCACCACCTTGTAGCTCCTGCCGTCATCATCGTCCCTCGTCGCCGGGTACTTTCTTGATTCATGTTTCTTGATTCAACACGACGCCGTGAGTTTCTTGATTTAGTCTTATGTTCTTGGAAAATGTTTTTTTCTAGGCTAAAGTGGCTCAAGAACCGGTGGAGAAGAAGAGAAATGTCTCCAAGGAGAACCACAACTATAAGACGGAGGCGCGTGAGTTTAACGCGCCGGTAAGCTGTCCAACACCGGTGGTGAAGCGGAGGATGAAGGCACCGAAGCCTGTGGATGAAGACTTGTACAAAGTCTCACCACAACTTCTCTCAGTCAAATCCAAAAGGGTAATAAAAATTCCTCAATTTGTTTTAATTTTGTTTAATCTTTAATTAATTTGCTTCGATTATTGTTTAAAGGTTTTGATTATGGAAAATGTTAATAATTGAAATTTGCAGAAAAGAGGAGGAGGTGGGTTTGGGTGCATTTCAAGGTGTTTTTTGCCAACACGGGTGCTTTGAAGCAACAAGCGTGAGAGACTTGAGTCAGAACTACACTTTGTTTTTTTTTTCTTTTCTTTATCTAATCCTATTATATATATCAAAAGACTATGCTTGTGAGAGTATTATGTATGTATTTATTTATGAGTAGGGAAAAAAGAAGATGAATTCTAAAAGATACTAGACCAATGTAGCTTTTGGGAAAAGCTTAGCCATATTTTGTATTAATTTTACTAAAAAAATCTGAGACTTGGTTTTGCAAATTATGTATTATTATTATGTTTTGGCTCAAATCCTCTTAAAATGTACTATGTTTGGTAGTAGTATAAGTGATGGATTTGGTTAGATTAGGGATGGGAAAGGAGTTAAAGCTGAGGGAGGGAAATGTTGAATAGTATCTTAGCTTCTTCTTCTACTGAAAGTTTGACTTGTGACAGAGCTACCTAACTCTTTTTCCGATTTGAAAAAGAAAGGATAATTATATGTAGAATTATTGAATATGAAAATTAATTTGAGATTTTGGATAAGAGAATAATCATTGAGTGGATTAATTATTGAAATTAAGTTTGTTGAATAGTTACATTATATTTACCAGTCTAAAGTTTAATTGTGTAATGAATGTTGGAATATGGTTTTATACAAATTACTAGATAAGATGATGCCTTGTCATTTTCAACTATAATTAGCTGAGTTTTATCTCCTATGTATGAGGGACTTGATTTTTTTTTTTTTGGGGGTCAATTTATAGTAAGTAATGATAATTAAAAAATGTTGGTAGGTTACAATAATATGTTCTCAATTCTGTTTTATAGATGAAATCAATGTTTATGTAGACTTGTTTTTTTTTATCAAATTTGAAATTGTAAGCTAATTGGACGTGGTATTCCACTGGTGATTACTATATATAGTTGATTAGATTTTTGATTTATTGAAACTTCTTAGCTTTCAAATTTTATATAAAGCTGATTATCTATTATCAAATATATTTTTCCGTATGGTGATTAAAGTTTAAGGTGGGATCCTAAATGATTACAAATTTAGATGAGCTATGAGTGCTTCTTCAGGACAATGGTCGATTTCTAGGAAAAAAATATATGAGAGTAAAACAATTAACGTAAAATGTGAGCTGGTTTACTATATTTGAGTATCAATGTCAAAGATTTTGAGAATGCCGTCGTATGTTTTTTTGGTTTGGTAAGTCGACTTTGCGTGAAACTGGATGTGCCTTTGGTGATCGGATGACAATCTGTCTTCTAAGGTGGAGACAAACTAGCGGAAGTCAACTATTTATAAAAAATTCTTAAAAATATTAGGAGATAGTGATTTATAAGAAAATTCTAAAAATCCTAAAATTTAAACATAAGTAATTTATCTATAAGAAAAATCCTAACAGAGTAACAGAGATAAACCTAATTGCTATAAAATTAATAATATAGTACTTAAATATAAATTATTTTCATTGTATCCACCAAATTCGTGTGGAATCTCCTTATGGATGGGATGATTTGAAAGTGAATTTATATATGAGAAGATACCTGAAGGTAAGGGTTCAAGAGATCTTCAAGTGATGCATTTTGAAAGGTTAGCGATGAACTTGGATCATCGATCTATGGGAACTTTTGGGAGATGCCAATGGGTAGGCACAACTTGAGGTCAAATAATTTTTCTTCATAGGTGGAGACTGAAGATCACAAACACTTCGATAAACACCGATGGTTGTAAGGTCATAGAGGAAGTTACATATGTAGCAAAGCCCTTTACGGATGGGTTGATTTGGAAAAAGAAATCATTTATTAGTGAGTATTGAAAGGTAAATGCTCAATGAATCTTTTTTTTTTTTTGCTAAGACTCAATGAATCTTCATGTGATGCATTTCAAAGGATTTTCATGGGTTGGCGATGAAGTTAGATAACCGATTTTCAATAGTTTTTTTGGGATGTCAAGGGATATTCAGATGATGCATATCAAGGGATTATCAAGTGTTGGCAAAGAACTTGGATCATCAATATATGGGGACTTTCCTGGACAAACAAAAGACAACCCATTATTTTCCAACAAAAAGCTTTCTACCAAAACCAAAATACATGAAATCACTTAATATCATGATGTTACCCAGCTCATATGGTGATTGATGATCCCCTTCGCTTTTTTTTTTTTTTTTTTCACTGCTGACACTTTTGTAACATGTAACAACGTTGTCGAAATCTCCTCCATTTCATTTCACTTTTTACTGTATACTGATGGTAGTTTTTTGGAATCCATTGTCTGGGTGGATCTTGTAGAATATATGCCTATATATAACCATAAGTTAAGTCCATAACATCATTCATTTTCTTGGAGAGATATAGCCTTTTTCTTCAGCTACAAATCATTCTTTTTTGTTTTTTTTTTCCTTTTCATTTTTCTCCCGATATTTTAATAACTTTTCTAGAGTACGCTTTCATAAAAGTAGTCATTTAATATTTTCTCAAATTTAGTTTCAACCGTTGACAAAAAATTGGAGTTTATATAACCAAAAGACTTTAAGTCTTTAACGTTAAAGTATCACTTAAATGTTGGGCGTGACTCTTAAGTAAATTATGAAAGACCTATATTTCAATCTTATTACGTTACAACTTACAACGATTGAATGTTCAGGTTTTAATTTTTTTTTAATTAATTTCCTAACCAAATTATTTCGTCTTTTTATCATCTTTTGTATAAAAAATGAAACGAAAGGAAAAGAAAATACACGTTCAAATAAAGGGAAAAGTGTGTTTAACAAAAGAAGACAAAAGTGGTAGAATTATGGCAATCAAATGTCATTAAAGGAAACACCCATGCTTTAAAATTAGGGAAAGAGAACGGTAGCACTCTAAAGCACATTTAAAGCAACTAGATTGATCAAATTAGTTTCTACTTTTTTTTACTTTGTTGTGGAGTGGTTGTTTTATTATATTTTAGTTTCTATTCATAGAGAAAATTTTTAGGATGCAAAAAGTTGTATAAATAGAACAATAAAAATATATCTACAACTTTTCACTATTTGTGATGAAATATGTAGAACAAAATTATTCTTTTATTTATTTTGTTTTATCTAAATGTTTTCTTATTAATGTTTATTCATGTAGGGGATATTACTTATTTTAGTAATTCTTTTAACTCTAAGAAAGAACCATTCATAGATTCTTTCTTATTTACGGTATTGTTATAAGGTGCTTAAATTTAGTCTGATTGTATATAGGTAAATTTAAGTTGTTATATGTAGTGTGAATATCTATAGACATGTATTTTAAGTTTTAACGTATAGAAGATAAAAGTAGATGGTGATTATAAACGCATACGTCCACGTTATCACTAGTTATGGTCATGCAAAAGTAATCTAAATTAATCCATATATTATCGACCCTTACATGCTTACCTTATAAATTTAGCTTCTATTGTCCATTCCTCCTTAAAAAATCACATTTGGGGTAAATAAAATTAGATAAATCACATTTCATTAATTTCGTGTATAAAATATAGGATGTGTCGTCTTCGTTGAAAGCAATATAAAAATACTTGAAAAACATCTTTATTATTTTTGTTAAGATTTTGGATAAATATATGGTAGTATTTAAAACTTTTGTTTTTTGTTAAGGTATTTTAAACATCTTCATAGTGTTTTATTCAAAGTGAAATATAGTTTTAGCGAAATATATCCTTTTGCTCATATGTTTATGTATTATTATGAAAAAAAAATAAAAAAAAATAAATGTTTATGTATTGTGTATTTATCTATAAAGCCAATAACTCAATCATTCCAAACAAATTACAGTATTAATTCTTCTTTGGCACCAGTTTGATTCCGTTACACAATTTTCAAGAGAGGAGGCAAATAAAGAGTTTGGACTTGGAAATTTCATTGTACTAAATTTCTGTCTTCTCCATTTCCAAAGTCTTCAAAAGTCATTTTGACCGTCTTCGTTGTATTCTCTATATAAACCACCATCATATTACAACGACAAATGTGCGTTATATTATTGATATGGCAACTCCAACAACAAACAAAGAGCATTTCTCCGGTGGACTTGCAAAGGTTTTGGCAGAAAAATGGCAAGTTGACGTAATGCTCAAGGCAAAGAATAGTGATGAGGGTTCAGCTATCTCTGCCCACAAACTTATTCTGGTCTCTTCTTTCATCTTTTCTCTTTATTGATATCATAATCTGATTCAAGAATCTATATGGTTTTTTTTTTATATGTGTGATTAATGAAGTTTTCTGAACATGTATGTTTGGAATTTGAATAGGCATCAAGATCGGAGGTTTTTAAGAAGATGTTGGAATTAGACGAGTTTAAGACTGCGACGACTAAACATGTGGAAACAATCACTCTCTCGGAGATGAAACAAGAAGAGTTGGAAGCTTTTGTTGAGTTTATATACAGTGATGGCTCTATGCTTTCTGCTAACGTGAAACAACATGCTCGCTCACTCTATCTTGCGGCTGATAAATACGAGATTATGCATCTACGAGACCTATGCAGAACCGAGCTTATATCTTCTCTGAGTTTTTCTAATTCTCTTGACTTCCTTGAGCTCGCGCAAATCCCTTTTGACCAAGTCCTTCACGATGAAGCCTTTAGTTATATCATAACAAATATAAGTACGATTGCTAGCTCTGATGAGTTCAAGTTGTTCGTCGCCAGTAACCCAAATCTTGCCGTGGAGATAGCGAAGGCTTCTCTTAATTGTACTTTAGGCTGTTCTAGTTGTGGTGACAACTATAATCCTCGTAATGGAAGCTGTTGTAATTGTGGTCGCTTCGGTACTCTTCGTTGGATCTAGAGAATCACAATGTATTTTAAATTCTGTCGTATCACTTTGACAAACCACATGTTCTCATTTTGAAGGGATTTGATTTCTTCGTGGTTCTAAAACTTAGCAAATCTCATATTAAAATAATTGGTTTTTAGATCTCTTTATATCTAATAATCTCTCTTTACTATGCATGCAAAAACAAGACAAATGTTAAGAAAACAGATCGATTTTATATAAACCAAACGAATTGTGTAACTCTTGGACTAGCAAGCGTTTATTGAAGTGGAATGCGTTGTTGATTGTATCGTAGTTCCTAAAGAGAGAATTGGTGATTGATATTGATTATACAGTTGTTCTACTATGGTCCTTGAGGGTTGTGAATGATGAAGAATCTCTCTGAAGGAAAAATTCGAAAACGAGTTACTTTCTCATCATATCGAAAGTTCTCTTAACTCCTCACAGTTTACTACGATATTTCCTTTTTAAGTACGATATCTCTATTTGTAATGAGTTCAATATTTTTGTGGTTTTGAACCCAAATTCTGCTATGGAGATAATGTAGGCTACTCTGACTTTAATGATTAATCCATATAGTTCCTACTAGAAAATCTGTTGACTATATGGATTTCCATCTTAAAACCACTCTCTAGAATCCATTCACTGCTTTAAATTGGGGGCATAGTGCAACTGTGCAAGCTTAATCACACTTGCCCAGCCGCAGTGCTGATATGACCTTAAGATTTCAATCCACACGAATTTGCGGATCTTGCAAGCTTGGTGGTCGCGGCTTTCCATGTTTTTAGTGGTAAGAGACACAGAGAGGGTAAATTGATAAACACATGCAGGTTTTGCATGGTGAATTTCGCGGTTTAACATCTTTTAATCTTACGGGAAAACGAGTTTACACAAGAGACACAGCCGTAAACTGACAAACATATCCGTCGATAATCCGTGGTAAAGAGCTCAAAGCAACAGGTACGGTCAGTCGGTTCTAGAGTCAAAGGAATTCCGACGTGAAAATATGATACATCTATGGTAAAAATTGGGGAAAAGACCATTGGGAGTCCGTCGAAAAACACACTGACGGTTGACTGAGAACTTTCCAACGGATATTCCCGACGAGATACCAACGGAATCATGAGACAAAAATTCTATAATATCCGACGTTTTCCTGATGAACTTATGACCGACGGGCTCCTGACGGGCGACAGATTAAAGTTTTTTTTTAATATTTTCGATTTAAGTTTTGGGAATTTAGTCAACTCTACCACTTTCCACCAAAGTCTTTCCATTTCTACCACTTTTGCTTATTCATTTCAAATCTACCACATTTGGTTGGTAGTGTGGTAGAAAAAAGATGATTTTGCCCCTAAAAGGTGTGCGATTTTGTGTTAGAAAAGAAGGACAACTTTGTGTTAGAGAGAGGGACAACTTTGTGTCAGAAAGACAAAAACGATGCATTAAATGCAGTTTACATTTACCATTGACAATAATCATGAAATAGAGTGAATAAAGTCCCCAAGAGTAAGTCCAAATCTCTAGCGGATAAAACCACACCATATAGCATGGACAACCATCAAATCCAGTTGTCCCCGAATTTACAGAATGTTGATTATTTTATTAGTCTCATTCTTCGGCGGGTAAAACCACACTATCTGACACTATCTAGCGATGGACAACCATCAGATCCAGTTGTCCCCGAATTGTAGATCCAGTTGTCCCCGAAATAGATTGTGTTAAATATGCACAGTTAACGATGAGGAAAGAGAACATGAGAAGTAAAAGAAAGGGCAATTTCGTTTTTTCACATAACGAATGTGATACATTTGAAAAGGTGGAAGGAGAAGTGGTAGAAATGAAAAGTTTTTTTTAGAAATTGTGGTAGAAGTTTTTTAGAGAAATCCCAAAGAAAGACATGGACCATTTAGAGGAGAGATGAAATCATTGACAGAGATCCCTACAGAAAAATCTAAGTCTGAGGAAATCAAAATGACGAAAAGAAATAAGGAGATGAGGTGTTTACAAGAAGAAGTGGTTGGAAACTTTCTTGTTCAATAGATCCGTTCTCTCTTGCAGTTTTGCAACATATCCTGCATTCTCCAGATTACTGGTAAACTCTAAACAATTTAACTCAAGTACCAAACACCAAAAAAACCCTTTCATACCAAGCGCCGTCAACCCGAATGACACTTTTTAATGAGAAATACTCACACCACTTATTAATGAATGTAGAGAGTTAACTAACGTGATTTCATAGTTCTTAGGTTCGAGATAGATGGATAAGGGTTGTGAAAGTCTTGAGTCTATAGTGAGAATGTTCTAACGCGATATTTTTGTCTTTATGCGTCCACATGATATCTTTTAGGGCATGGTCTCTGGTAATAGGAGAGTTTCCGAGATTTTTAAACCTCTGCACTATATTTACTTTCTTGTTTGCTTGAGGACAAGCAAAGTCTAAGTCTGGGGGAGTTGATAACATCGTATTTTAGCCCACTTTAACTATATTTTTATTAGGATTTCCATAGAAAAATCAAGAGATAATAGATACTTCAATGTTGTTTTCAAGTATTTGTGTTTCAAGGAAGAATTATGAGTTTTCAAGCAAAAAGGAGTAAAGTCGAGCAAATCCCTTTTCAAGACAGTTTCTTTACTTCAGAAGTAGGGCATCCGTTTGAGGTCTTCCAGAGCACCAAATCTAGAGATCTCAGTGGCTTTCGAAAGCTAGAAGAGTCAAGATTTGCCTCGAAGTGTAAATCATGCCCAGAAGAGTGAAGACATGTCCAGACCGGCCAGATAGTGAGCGACCGATCCGGAGACTTCAAGCACCACCGGCCACTCAGCCCGTGTCCGGGCTGCCCTCTACACTCACCTTAGTGACAGGTACAGAAGCTCGAGCTACACCTAACCTAATCGACGGGAAAAGACGATTTTGCCTTTTGACCTAGTTAGAGCCTATAAATTCCGAAACTTAAAATGAAAACCCTACACTTCTTCTACCCTATTTTCGACAGCCTCCAGCAGCTTCCACAAGACTCTCAGCCTCCTGCTCCACCTCTTCAAAGCTCTCAAGCCATTGAGGAAGTCGTCCCTTGAAGATCTCTCTCTTGTTCTTCATTGCTTTCTCTTCTACTCTTTCATCTAATCTTTCTTTCAAGACTTTTGGGGAGACAAATTACTTTCTGTGACAGCTAGAGAAGGATCCCTTGAATCCCCTTTGTTTTATTGATTCGTTTATGATGCTTTTTTTTATTTTCTACATCTCTATATTGCTTCTTTGCATCATGCGCGAATAGTTCTCTTTGTTGGGTTTTATGGGGTGATTCAAAGGGGATTCATGGTTCAAATCTTATTAGGTTATTAGATCTGATTTTTGTTCATACTTAGATTCTTTTGAGACATATTTTACTTATTGCATGTGTTTGGATTGATCACCAAACGCTGATCTAAGAGGTTAGGAGCTCTAACCGGGTCAACCTAACCTCGAACATAGTGTTACCAATCCTTCGTGTTGTTGCCTGCATAAGTTGAGTAACATGACTTAGAGTACTTAGCGAATCCGATCCTAATGCGTCGATCTATGCGTCGTTTCCTGCGTCAGTTGAGTAATAGAGTATATGGAGATTTGGCGGTTAGTCATATAACCTAGGCTAATTCGTTTATTCATCTTTCATAGTTATGAACTAGATTAAAAACATAAAAACTTAATTAAGAGATATAAACCCTATTTAGTCGAGAACCATGCTAATCGGAGAAACCCTAGAACGCCCAACGCCTTAGTCTCATACTTTACAACCGTCATTTACATTGCTTTCATTTAATTTCTTTCATTTACTATCATTGCATTAGTCATTAGGAAACCCAAAACCAAAACCCCCAAGTTTAGTTTTGTCTTAGCTAGATCTTCTTCTTTGAATTCAATAACCCGTAGCTACACTCTCTGTAGGATCGATCCTCAAATACTACTACTGATTACTATGCACTTGTAGTTAACGTGTTGTCTTTCAGGTAAAAGTCTCAAGTGAAATAAAATACGCATCAAAACCTTATGACAAATATTTTTCCAGATTTCTGATGTTCACTTTTATAAAAAAATCATGCAACTTATAAAACGAATAGAGTATTCAAAAATAGGAAGGACAAAATAGATATGATCTATCTTGAGAACTAATTCGTAGTTGAGTATATTATATGTGAGCCAATATAAGGTGAAAAGTGAGTTGATGTCGGGAGACGACGAGTGAATCATAGAAGATAACGAGAGAAATTTTAGTAAATTGTATGATAAATTATTTACTATTTTGGAAAGATATTACATTCAAATGATTAAATTTATATTCAAAAATTCGCATTTGATAAAAGTTTTAAATTAAAATTCCGCGCAACGCCCGGATATATATTCTAGTTTGGAAAAACCCACCTAAAAACTAGACTTTTTTAGACTTCAGAAAAACTAAATTTAAAAAATCCTAAATGGTGAAAAACAAATATTTAAATAAAACACTTAAAAACATTAAAATTCTAAATTTATTTGCTAGTAATTCTTTTAACTCTAAGAAAGAACCATTCATAGATTCTTTCTTGTTACATACGGTATTGTCATAAGGTGCTTAAATTTAGTCTGATTGTATATATAGTGTGAATATAGACATGTGTATTAAGTTTTAACGTATAGAAGACAAAAGTAGATGGTGATTATAAACGCACACGTCCACGTTATCACTAGTTATGGCCATGCATAAGTAATCTAAATTAATCCACATATTATCGACCCATATATACATGCATACCTTATAAATTTAGCTTCTATTGTCCGTTTCCCCTTTCTTAAAAGATCACATTTGGAGTAAATAAAATTCAATAAATCACATATCATTAATTGTTTTGTATAAAATATAGGATATGTCGTCTGGGTCGTTGAAACCAATATAAAAATACTGGAAAAACATAAACTTTTGCTTTTTTGTCAAAGTTTTTTAAACATCATCTTCATAGTGGTGTTTTATTCAAAGTGAAATATAGTTTTAGTGAAATATATATCATTTTGTTCATATGTTTATGTACAATGTATTTATCAATATAAAGTCAATAACTCAATCATTCCAACAAATTATTAATTCTTGTTTGGCACCAGTTTGATTCCGTTACACAATTTTCAAGAGAGGAGGAGGCCAATTAAGAGTTTGGACTTGGGAATTTGAGAATTTCATTGTACTAAATTTCTGTCTTCTCCATTTCCAAAGTCTTCAAAAGTCATTTTGACCGTTTTCATTGTATTCTCTATATAAACCACCGTCATATTACAACGAAAATTATACGTTATATTATCGAAATGGCAACTCCAACCAACAAAGAGCATTTCTCGGGTGGACTTGCAAAGGTTTTGGCAGAAAAATGGCAAGTTGACGTAATGCTCAAGGCAAAGAATAGTGATGAGGGTTCAGCTATCTCTGCCCACAAACTTATTCTGGTCTCTTCTTTCATCTTCTCTCTTTATTGATATCGTAATCTGATTCAAGAATCTATGTGCTTTTTTTTTTTATGTGTGATTAATGAAGTTTTCTCACATGTATGTTTGGAATTTGAATAGGCATCAAGATCGGAGGTTTTTAAGAAGATGTTGGAATTAGACGAGTTCAAGACTTCGACTAAACATGTGGAAACAATCACTCTCTCGGAGATGAAACAAGAAGAGTTGGAAGCTTTTGTTGAGTTTATATACAGTGATGGCTCTATGCTTTCTGCTAACGTGAAACAAGATGCTCGGTCACTCTATCTTGCGGCTGATAAATACGAGATTCTGCATCTACGAGACCTATGCAGAACCGATAGCTTATATCTTCTCTGAGTTTGTCTAATTCTCTTGACTTCCTTGAGCTCGCGCAAATCCCTTTTGACCAAGTCCTTCACGATGAAGCCTTTAGTTATATCAAAAAGAATATAAGAACGATTGCTAGCTCTGATGAGTTCAAGTTGTTCGTCGCCAGCAACCCAAATCTTGCCGTGGAGATAATGAAGGCTTCTCTTTCTCTAACTCGGACTAGTACTTTAAGCTGTTCTAGATGTCGTCAGAACAACATCCAATATGTGACTAGTAAAAGCTGTTATAGTTGTGGTAACTACGGTCTTCGTTGGATCTAAGAAGAGTCATGCACAATTTATTTTCTGTCGTATCACTTTGATAAAAGATTGCTCTCAATTTTTTTTTTTTTGATAAAATTGTTCTCATTTTTAAGGAGCGGATTTCTTTGTGTTTCCAAAACATAACAAATCTCATATCAAAATAATTGGTTTTTTATATCTATTTTTTTAATCTAATATTATCTCTGCATGCAAAAGAATATATTGAGAAAATAGACCGATTGTAAACAAAGCGAATTGTGCAACGTGCATATTGTTCATCTTAACGGTATTAAATTCTATGTGCATGTTGTTGATTGGCTGATTGCTTGATAATTCTTAAAAGAGATATTTGGTTTCTATCAAAAAACCAAAAGTGAGATTTATACAGTTGTTCGACCATGGCTAGTGAATGATAAAGAATTATAGCGAGTTACTTTCTCAACATATCGTTAGTTCTCTTAACGTCCTCACACTTTACAATATTTCCTTTTTATGTACGATATCTTTGTTTGTAATGAGTTCAATATTTTTGTGGTTTTTGAACCTAAATCCTTCTATTGAGATAAGTAGGCTACTCTGACTCCAATGATAAATTCATATAGTTCATACTAGCAAAATCCGTTGAGTATATTGATTTCTATCTCAAACACTCTCTAGAATCCATTCAATGCTTTAAATTGGGTTCACAACACCGCAAGCTTAATCTCACTTGCCCCGCCACAGAGCAGATTTGACCTTAAGATTTTAATCCGCGAATTTGCGGATCTTGCAAGCTTTGTGGTCGCGGCTTTGCATGTTTTTGTAGGCAAGACACAGAGAGTGGGTGCGAGTAAACTGACAAACACACGCGGGTTTTGCATGGTGAATTCGCAGTTTAATGTTTTTTAGTCTTGGGGCAAGACGAGTTTATACTACAATAAAACAGCCCTAAACAAAAAAAAGAAAAAAACAGTCGTAAACCGACAGGCATATCCGTCGAAAAAGGCTCTAACCGACGGATACGGTCCACAAAACGTGAGTTAGAGAGATTAAGATTGTGGCTGCCATCGTTATATACCTTGAATCACTCCATTTATTGATGCGGCTTTGATTCTGATTTGAGATATATTACTCCGCACTACGAACTCATTATTTTGATCAAGAGGAACCCATATCAGCTTCCATTTTCCATTGAAATGAATGCTCACCTATCCGGCTATCTTTCTCTAGTTGAATGATATGTTATTTCATGCTGCCAATATGGCCATGAGTACTTAGGAATGTTTCTTTTAGTAGAAATTTGTATCATGCACATAACAAAAAAAAAAACAAAGTTTTGAAAAAAAAAAAAAAAAACAAAGTTTTGGCCATCAATTTACTCGTCGTTGCCATTCTCCCAATACCGACCGTTCACAACACACGAGCTATGACTTTTTTAAGATTGTTGTTTTTATAAGTTGATGGAATATCCAAAAATATGAATAAGTCAAAGACTCTTGTTTCTGCCAAAACTTTCTTAATTCAAAATCAGTGCTCTTTAACTTCGTCCATATTGTTCCCATAGCCTCAAGAACAAATTATCATCCTATAAAATGAGTCTCTCCTCATTTTGTATTCTATATATTCATATTTGGGAAACAAACAGTTTTGTTTTGAGTTTTAAAACGCTGTGTTTGAATTTCCCAGCAAGTGAAGTTGCCACTCATCTCGTAAATCTAAAATCCAACTCACTCATACATGCTAGCCAATAAGTTACTTTTACCGTTTTACGTGACTTATTAATTACGTGACTCCTCTCGTGGTCCTCGTGGAACACTTTCTATGCTAGCTAATAGAACATTTAGGTCATGGTGCTCGTGGAACATTTTCTATGCTAATAGAATATTTAATCTCTGAATCTTTTCTACTTGCCACAAAAGCCGGTTGGATTCTGAGATTAGACTATCCTACACAACTATTTAACAATAAAAACAAAAATGATCCTATCTCAATTCATAACCACACTTCCTAGTTAATGCGTAATTCCGAGTTTTCTTTTTTTGAACCAAAATTCAGAGTCATAGTTTACATATGTTAGTCAACCGTTACAATGGTCTTAACGTTGAAATGGTCATGAAGATGACTGCAACTAAATTGGTAAGGAGTATGCCTAAGTATGTTAAGTGTCGCACATTCCAGTTTCAGGTTTTACAAGAAACATGCGCTACGCTCCGGGGTATTTTTGAAAATTGTTTTATTTGTACAATCAAAGCCAAAGCAATATAATTACAAAAAAAGAGGACTGAAAAAAAAGAAACATGATCTGTTTACAACAAACCAAAAAAAAAAAAGAGAGGGTATGTTTACACTAATAAGTATAATTACATTTCTTTTTACTTGTCAAAAACTTAATAACATACCCTTCATCTTTCTTTTGCCATAAAAAATACAAAACAAGATTATCCGCATAAATTCAGGATATAAAATAATATAAAGAACATGCAAGAATAAGAAAATTAGTTACATTGACTTTAATCAGTCTCTTGACCACAAGAGACATCAATCTTTCTTGAGAAACTTATTAGATAAAGTTAATTAAACACAAGCAACTAAAATTTCATGAAAATATAGAAATTGAACAAGATGGACCAGGCTTTGTTATGGGGTTTTTAAAATGAATAGGCTAAATAATTCATAAACATTGGTTAATATAACTTAGTCCTTGACTTAAAATTAAAATGTTCAAAAATAAACAGTTACAGAATGACGATCATAAGGTTCTTAGCATTTTAAGGGAGCCTTGGAATCCCATCTCTATGAACTTATATTTACCATTAAATGCTCTTAAAATAGAGTATATTAAGCGTTTGATCCGGCGTGAGATCACCTTCATTCAAAACATAAACCACAAATACAGAGTTAATTCTCACTTTTTACTATGCTGAATTATATACTCTTATAAAATAGATCACTAATAATAACCAATAAATTAATAACATTTGTGACATTTCTACCAAAACTTACAAACAACAAAAATAGCATAAATCTAAGATAAGTCAAATTGCAAATGCAAACTTCACTTGGCTACACATCTCTATGGTTAGAACATAGAATAATTTGACCATTTTTTCCTTTATAGATTTCATTTGTTAACAGGAATTAACAAAGCTTTGCGCTTTATATGCAAATGATCAAGTGAAGAAATGTACATGTATAAGAGAAACATAGAGATTCGGATTTGACCATGCATCTTGAAGTAACAAGACGGGATAATAGAACAGAGCAAGTGTGAGGTTACAATCCTAAGAGTGTAATGTTCGTTACTGCTGTGATTTTCTTCTATTGAAAAAAAAAACTTAAACCAATTTAGCAATCGTAAACTCTTATGAGTAAAGACATTAAAAAATAGAAGAAGAGAAAGGTTACAAACCTAACCTATAACCATACATCTTGAAGTAGCAAAGATTCATCTATCAAACCCAATTTAGCAATGAGAAAGAGAAAGTGTAATCTATGATCTTATGAAACCCCTTTATCAGCTTTAAAGTAACACATTCCTTAAAACAAATTGATGATTTAAGTCCAAAACAACTTTAACACCAAGAGCTTTCAACTTGTACACGATCTTCTCACCAAGAGCTTAGTAATAACATAAAGAAATAATCTAAGGTTTTTGAAGTATACTAATCGGTTAAAAGTATTTACATATATCACAATATAAAAACAATCTAACATTTGTAAAAGTTAAACATATAAAAAAACCTAAAAGAATAACAAACAAATACAAAGATTAACTATACGGTACATTTGTTTTTGTAAAACTAAGATATAAAAATTATTTATTAGTGTTTGCATGTATAAAGTAATAAAATAAAACAATTAAAATACGAGAAAAAGTAAAATACAAAATCCGAAGAACCTTTTAAATTCTTACCATAAATAATAAAATAAAAAATTTTAAAATGCGAGCAAAGGCAAAATACAAAATCCGAAGAACCTTTTGAATTCTTACCATAAATACTTATATTAAAACAAAATTAATTTAAAAACTACCCGCCGCGTAAAATGTAACGCCCCAACCGCCATCTCTCTTAATGGACCCCACTTCCTCTCTCGCCCCATGGGCCCATCCGTGTCCAAGAGAAGACGTGGAGCCCATTAAGAAAGATGGCGGTCGGGGCGTTACAAGTGGTATCAGAGCCGAACCTAGGCGAGTGTGGAGTCAAGAGAGCTCACACCGTTAGGGTGACGGTCTTGGTACGCAACGAGGACGTTGCAATCTGTTAGTGGGGGTAAATTGTAACACCCCGGTTTCAGGAATATAGTAGTAGTGCATTTAAAAAAATTGATTTGGCCTCCTATGTCACCAAAGTGCACTTATCTTTTCGGTCAACTGTCCTGAGAGAACTCCACAGTTAAGCGTGCTTGAGGTGGAGCAATTTCAGGATGGGTGACCTTCCGGGAAGTGATTGTCGGAACTGTGTGAGTGAGGACAAAACACAGGGAAAGATCATGTGGTGATTTGTAGGGTCGGTAAACAAGTCTTTAAAGTCTTCCGGACATAGCGGACCGGCCGTCGGAAGATGGTGGACCCATGGACCGAGAGAGGATGTGGAGTCCATTAAGAGCGATGGCGGTCGGGGTGTTACAAGTGGACCGACCGCCGGAAGATGGTGGGCCCACGGGCCGAGAGAGGACGTGGGGCCTATTAAGAAAGGTGGCGGTCGGGGCGTTACATAAAATTCTTGTTAAATTTATCTGATGCATGTTGTTATCTAAAAACTACTCGATGTCTAACAACTTTTTCAAAAATAAAGAGGATAGCTTTTTTTTTTTTTGTAAGTATTGAATTATCAAACAAATTAAAAATTCATTTATCATTATCAAAAAATTTTAAAATCATTGTGTGTATTATTTGTATTAATTTGATGGGTTGTCTTTTTTATATGATGTGTTTTTAATAAAAAAAAACTGATGTGCCATGTTGAAAAGCTGATGTGACAAGCTGGAGAACTGATGTGTATTAGTCAAAATGTTTTCAATGGATAATGATTTGAATGAGGTATCAACCTGAGAACAGCCCAAAATGCTGAGGTATCATGCTTGGAGAGATTCTTAGAATTATTATTGTATTGATGATAATGGAAAATCAAGTAAGATGTTAAGTGTCATATTAAGTTGAAGTATGTGTTTTGTTCTTGTATTTTTCAAAAAACCCAAAAAGTGGTGTAGTTTTTAGAAACATAAAATTTCTGTCATAAGAAATAACTTAGATCAAAGTACTCTTTTTTTCTTCTTTTAAATGTACTAGGTGAATATCCACGCTACAGTTGTTTTGAAAATTGTTAAAAATAAATTATACTCACTGTTCTTTGTTGCTAATTTATATAGTTAAAATTTTGATGGTTGGATTCATAATATTTTTGACTCGAAATATCAATTATATATTTTTCATATATATATATATATATATATATCTAATTATTTATATACTTAAGATTCTAATTTTTTTCACTATCAAATACATACAACAACAATATATGATATATTGATACAATGATATGCCTCTATATATTAAAAGAGAGGTTTTAGGTGCCTATGTGTCAAACCCACAATTATTCACATCTTTTTTATTTTTCATTTCTTTAATTCTAGTATCTATCTTGCCAAACAATTTTAATTCCATATACTACTTAGTCTTATTAACTAAACTTTGCAAAATTAAATATCCCGAACTTTCAAACAAGAAAGCTTCTATATAAATATTTTTTATATTAAATGCATTGTGTTATTTAATTGAAATCATACATATAAAAGTAGAGTTTCACTCTCCCATGATTGGTCCACTTGGCATTTCTTTTTCATATTTTCTTAAATTTACCTTTAATATATTAATCTCTAATTAACTCCCTTTAAAACTCATGTGTAACTTCACATTTAAATTCATTTGTAACTCCTCCACTAAAATGCATTAACTATTTGAAAATTATATTGACTATAATTTAAACTCTACATTTAAACTCAATAGTAACTTCTACCAATAAATAATAATTTGTAACTCATACTCAATAATTATAAGAGTTTCACCACTTCTCATCTATAAATATCAATTCTCTTATCATTCTCCACCATATTTTCAAATCTGTAAATTTACTTTATTTTATGTTCTTGCATGAGTTAAAAACAATTGTGTCATGGTGATAGTGAAGGTTTGATTGTAATATTTATTTTTAAAGATTATATGATATGTAGTTTACATTGTATTCAATTTTTATTTCGTTTATTTTATTTTTAGAGATTATATGGTATATATGTAGTTTATATTGTATTCCATTTTATTTTGTTTATACCGCATTACAAGAATATATTTCTTTCATTTTTAGTTATCAAAATTCTTACTATAATATTTATCTGTTTCCCGATTTATCTATGGAAGTTCAAAAGCTAACTATTCTAATATTCACACAAATCAATCAAATTGAAATGATATATCTTCGTTTTTTACTATTGATGTATGATTATTCTCTTTATCTATTTATTCAAACAAAAAACATTATTCGATGTTTTAGCATTTTGAAATTAAAATTTTTAATGCATTTCTCAAATATATGTTCCAACATTTAGTGATATGAATATCATTGTAGTATTTTTCCAAGGTTTGTGGTCAAAATTACTTTTTTCCAACAAAATTAATTTAATAAAAACAGTTAGATAATCAATAGCAAATGTTTAAATATCATGTTGGTAAAAAGATGTGAGAAAGAGTATCTTTAATGAAAAATGTATGCTATTCATGTGAGAAGAAAAACTGTTTTTCCTTTGCATCAAGTATACAAAAATTATGATTGTATATAAATAAGTTGAATTTTCTTAAAATTGAAGATATTAGAACTTAGACTTAATAAAAAAATGTAAGTAGGTGTTAGATCTATCTAGAAACTACACTATTCTTGATATATATATTTTTTATTAGAATATACAAATAATTTATAAAATATTTCGAGTCGTACCACTTAATTGGTTAATTCTTACAATAATAAAAAATAAGTGGTGTTAAAAAATTATGCATTGTAGAAGAATATGTGTGATAATATTAAAAGCATAATTTTCTTTTAGTTTTCATTTCAAATTTTAAATTCATGTTTACAATAAAATTGTAACAAGTCACGCATAGCGTGGCTACATTCATCTAGTCATAAATAATGTAAACATATAGTATATGCATTTTGTCACCAACAAATTCTTTTATATATTATTAAAAAATTTGAAACTAAGAAGCTATAAGTCTAAATTTATAAATAACGTAAATGCAACTTTATTTGTATAATATAAATCATGAAAATATTTAAAATTTAGTTTGTAATTTTATTTATCGACTAAAAAATTGTGTTATTACATTGTATTTGTATAACCCTATTTTCATTTAAAATCTTTTACGTATTTAAAAAATTAGATTTGACATCTCAGGATTCAATATAAAACATTGAATTTTTTTAAAATCGTTTTATTATAAAATCAAATAATATAAGATTTACCTGTGCATGGCACAGATTCTTACCCATTGTTACTTATATAGTTTGAAATTTGCTTAACTTGATTATAAACAAACAATTTTGTGTTTTATGTACTCTCTTGTGATCTAGTACTCCAACCACACACATCATAATAGGCTCATGATTAGATTCTAAATTGACATATTTTAAACAACATATGACTAACTATTCATTTGCTCGAGAGTTTTCATATGAAAAGAGAAAAAAAAAAAAACAAAAAATTAAAGAGTCATTTAGGTCAACATTTTTAGATCCATCTCCTTGCATTTACATATATAGGAGAGAATTGTCATATCTTAAATTTTTTGGTATGTCTAACGTCTTAAATGTTCATTACTTGCAAAAACTTGCATGTCATTGTCAGTGTTACCAACTTACCAAAAGGCACAAAAATGAAAAAAAAAGAATGTCATATATATAGAATTGTAGAATTGGATGATTGTATTAGAACATAGGTTACAAGTATATATACACAGAGACTGAAAGGAGTAGCCCTAATTGACATAAATACAAGATATATGATTGACATAATTAGCTCCACAATTATCTCCTTAATACGCCCCCTCAAGATGGAGGGGCTTTGGCAACTCCAATCTTGCTTGTTAAATGTTGAAACGTTGATCGTGGGAGTGGTTTAGTGAGAGTATCAGCTAACTGATCATGCGTGGAGATGTGAGCGACACGGAGGGAACCAGACTGAACTTGATTGCGAACAAAGTGATAGTCCAAGGCAATGTGCTTCATCCTTGAGTGAAAAACCGGATTAGCACACAAATACGTTGCACCCACATTATCACAATATATTACCGGAGCGTTCGTGAGAGAGACACCAAGCTCACTTAGTAGAGAGCATATCCAAGCAACTTCGGATGATGTATTGGCAACAGCTCGATATTCAGCCTCCGTTGAGGATCGTGCGACGCCTTTTTGCTTTTTGGATGACCAAGCTATCGGGTGAGAACCAAGGTAAACAATGTAGCCATTCGTAGATACGTAATCGTCGTTATCACCAGCCCAATCAGAGTCGGAAAAGGCATGTAAAGTTGGTGTGTTGCGACGACCAAGAAAAATACCGTGTGATGGTGTACCCGCAAGGTAGCGAAGAACCCGTTTGACCGCTTGCCAATGTGCATCAGTTGGTGAGTGCATGAACTGTGACAAACGATTCGTAGCATACGAGATATCGGGCCGAGTAAATGCTAGATATTGAAGGCTACCAACAACGCACCTATACTCCGTAGCATCGGTTAGAGGCGTACCAGAATGAATAGTGAGTTTAGGTGACGATGCCATGGGTGTGGAAACTGTCTTTGCAGAGAGCATATTCATCCTTTCCAGAAGATCTAGAATGTACCTACGCTGTGTCAAATGTAGGCCAGAAGATGTCCGCTTTGCTTCAATTCCCAAAAAATAAGACAGCTCCTCATGTTCTTTAACTGAAAATCGGTTGGCGAGTACGTCTAATGTTTGTTTCATCAAGTCATTGTCATTTCCAGTGACAAGAATATCATCTACATAGATCAACATGTAGAGAAACGACTTCCCGCGCTTTAAGATGAAGAGAGAAGTGTCCGCAACAGAATTTTGAAAACCAACCGAGAGGAGAAAGTTGCGGAGCTCAAGGTACCAAGCGCGAGGTGCTTGTTTGAGACCATACAATGCCTTTTTAAGATGGCATACATAGTCTGGGCGATCCGAATCAATGAATCCCGGAGGTTGAACCATGTAGACATCTTCTTTTAGAGTGCCTTGTAGGAATGCGTTGTTGACGTCTAGCTGTCGTATAGGCCAGTCTTTGTCAACTGCTATCCCGAGGACAAGACGAATTGTCGTTGATTTGATGACAGGGCTGAAAGTCTCAGAATAATCGAGTCCAGGTTGTTGATTATAACCTTTTGCGACTAGACGAGCTTTGTACCTGCGAATAGAACCATCCGGATTATATTTAGTTGTAAAAATCCACTTACAACCGACGACATTGACTTGCGGAGACGGCGGCGGTACGAGATCCCAAGTATGGTTGCCAATTTGAGCATTGTACTCTTCAGACATTGCGTGACGCCACTTTTCATCGCGGAGGGCTTGTTGTGGTGTACGTGGTTCGTGACCGGAGTATTTTGCAAGTGTCATGGCAAGAGTATACTTGGTGTTTGGCTTGGCAATTCCTTTCTTCGACCTAGTCTCCATTTGATGAACGTTTGTGGGATCCGGAGCTGGTCGCGAGGAAGACGTAGAAGGAAGGGTCTGTGATTTGGCTTGTTGGGCTGTAGTAACAGTTTGGGCTTGTTGGGCCTGTTGCAAAGCTGTATTTTTCTGGGCCGTCAATTCTTGTTGGGCTGTTGACTGATCTTGGCCCATAGAAGATCGTGAGCTTGAGGAAGCAGAGGCACTGGAGTTATCATCGGAGGAGTTCGATGCCGACGAAGTCGAATTGTTAGTCCTTTCCGGTGAGAGCGCCGGTGCCAGAGACTGCTGTTGACGTGATGACGATGCCGGAGATGATTCCGTCCGTGAGTGCGATGAAGTTGCAGTTGTCCTCTGTCCTGACACTTCCGGTGGTGAAGGAGCCGAGTTCGAGGGCGAGTCACCGGAAAGCTCTATGAGAGGCGGCGGAGGAGTGGAAAGTTTGGTGATCGAAAAAGTACAAGTGTTTTGATCATCAGAAGAAGGAGTCGTGTTTCGAAGAGAGGAGAAAGGAAAAGAGTTTTCATCAAAGCATACATGTCGGGAAACATATATGCGATTGGAAGATGGATTTAGACAGAGGTAAGCACTTTGTGTTAACGAGTATCCAAGAAAAACGCAGGGAGATGATTTTGGTTCTAACTTGTTTTTGTTGTAAGGCCTGAGCCAGGGAAAACACAAGCAGCCAAAGGTTTTGAGTTTTTCATAGTTGGGATTGGTGTTAAAGAGTTTTTGGAAAGGAGAATGGAGAGATAAGATAGGAGTAGGCATACGGTTTATAAGATAGACAGCAGCGGAAAAAGCATACGACCAATATGTGTTTGGAATGGACGCATGTGTGAGAAGAGAAAGACCGGTTTCGACGATGTGACGGTGTCGTCTCTCCGAGAGGCCATTATGTTCGGGTGTATGAGGAGGAGTAGTAAGATGTGATATGCCATTTGTGGCTAGAAATTCTTTGAGGGCAATGTATTCACCCCCATTGTCAGAGAACAGAGTTCCGATTTTGGTTTGAAATTTATTCTCAACAAGGGCTTTGAATTTGATAAAGGTTTCTTTGACATGAGATTTGAGCTTGAGAGGATACAACCATGTATAACGAGTGTGATGATCAACTATAATGAGATAGTATTTATAGTTGTCAATTGAGAGAATGGGAGGAGTCCACACATCACTAAATAAAATTTCAAGAGGACGAGAAGAAGAAATGGAGGTATCGGAGAAAGAAAGCTTGTGGCTTTTGTTTATTGAGCAGTCATTACATAGAGAAGTAGACTGTTTATTGGAATGAGGTAATGAGAATTGAGAAACAATAGTTTTTAAAATTTGAAAAGAAGGATGACCTAAACGAAAATGCCACTCTTGTAAAGAGGGTTTATTTGATTTTGAAGTGGAAAACGAAGAAGGATTAATGATAGGCCACTCATAGAGTTCTCCGTTAGTGCGACCTTGGAGTAATTGGGCCCCCGAGCTGAGATCCTTCACCTGAAAATGGGCAGGAAAGAATTCAACAGAAACCCCATTAGCATTACAAAGACGATATACCGATAGTAGATTTTTCTGTATATTCGGTACACAAAGAACATCACGCAATGATAAATTTTTCGAGAGAGATGGAAGAGATGCTAAACCAGTGTGGGAGATGGTGAGACCCGAACCATCACCAATCAACACTTCTTCTCCACCATTGTATGGCTGGTGGAGCGAGAGGTTGCTTAGGTCCGAAGTAATGTGATGAGTCGAGCCCGAGTCAAGGATCCATGGGTTCTGTCCGGGACGAGCCTGTGTAGCAGTGACCAGATTTGCGCGTGGTATCCATGGAGATGGAGGATACGGCGGCGTGGGCAGCAGCGGTTGATGCGGACCGGACTGTTGGACCATGGTTTGGAGCTGGTTGCATCGTTTTGCAGAGTGACCCTGGACTCCACAAATCTGACATTTCCCAAGGTAGGGTTTGGGCTGGTAGGAATCAGTTCCTCGCTGATTGTAGGAAGGTCGCCATGCTTGCTGCTGGTTACTCTGTTTTGGAGCAGAGCGTTGGTTCCGGTTATTGCTAGCATAGTTTGCAGTGATCGGAGAGGTAGCCGGAGGAGCAGCAGTCAAGAGATTAGCTTCGTGGTTGAGGAGCTTCTCGTGGAGTTCGGTGAGACTCGGAGGAACATCACGTCCTTCCATTTGATTCACAATCGGCTTGTAATCTTCAGACAAGCCATCGAGAATAAACTCGATTTGATCCTCATGATCAATAACTTTCCCAAGAAGGGCCAGTTGATCAAATCGAGTGGTGAGGCCTTGGAAGTACTCATCGATGGTGCGGGTGCCCTTTGTCCACTGCTTCACCTGGTGTTTGAGCTGTTTGATGTGGCCGCGACTTGGTTTCGCATAGGTTTGCGCAAGAGTGAGCCACACATCAGCTGAAGTGTGAGCCCGAGACACAAGCGATTGGACGGATGGTGAGAGAGCGCCGATGAGAGCGGAGTAGATCAGACGATCTTGTCTGTTCCATAGATCGAAGGCAGGGTTAGGTGTGTTAACCTCGTTAACAACCACTGTCGGCTCCGGAATAGCAGCGGTGACGTCGAGGAATTTGGCAAGAGAATAGCCATCAAAGATGGCATGAACTTGTCTGCTCCACATGAGGTAATTGGTGGCATTGAGTTTGATAACATTGTTCATGTTAACATTCACGAGAGTGGTGGGGGTGACAGCAACTGCTTCAGCGTTGTTGTTGTTGTTGTTTGCCATTGAAGAAGAGAAAAGAGAAGAGCGTCGGGAAAAAAAAAATTAAGAACAGAGAGCGAGCTTTTTTTTTTTTTTTCAAAAGGAAGAAGATGGTGGCTGTGATACCATATAGAATTGTAGAATTGGATGATTGTATTAGAACATAGGTTACAAGTATATATACACAGAGACTGAAAGGAGTAGCCCTAATTGACATAAATACAAGATATATGATTGACATAATTAGCTCCACAATTATCTCCTTAATAATATAATCGTATGTGAACCACAAAACATAATAATAAAAAAAGAGTCAAACTAAAATACTAAACTAAAAAGAGGTTAGGTAGCGAATAGATAAACTAATTTTGTCATTATCGAGTAATGACCATTGATAAAAAAAAAAATCAATTAATAGTGATATTGATGGAAGATTTAATACAATATAATTGAGGATTTTTGATTTTTTATTCACTTAATTTTTTTAATTTTTTATTTAATTAATGTAAAATGACACATGTCATTCTCTTATGTGATGATGTGGCACTCATATGGAGAAAGTTGGCCAACTTTCATATATATGATTTTTTATTTAGTTAATGCAAAATGATACATGTCATTTTCTTATGTGATGATGTGGCACTCATATGGAGAGAGTTGGTCAACTCTCATATATATGAATATTTTTCTTTTAAATGTCAAAAAGAAGTTTAAAAAAAAAATTCCCAATAAAATTGGAAAATTTTTAGAGTTTAATTTTTACTAAATACTTTATTATATATATATATATATATTAAATACTAAAGGAAACTTTTAATATATTAAAATGGTGGAATACGAAGAAGCAAAGATGGTGGAAACTATTGTGAGTATCATAATAATCAGCCAATGAAGATCTCAATTTTAGTATTGCGACTTTGCGAGTTTCATTGTCATTTACTCTTCTAATTGTTATAAATAGAGAGAGAAGTTAGATTATTCTTTTATGTTTTTTTCTGGTCTTGTCGAATAGCGTGATGAGTTTGTGCTGAGGATTGCCATGATATCTCTTAGGTTGGAGAGAGTGAAATTTGTTTTGTAAAGTGAGAGGTTGCAGAAATGGTTTGTTCTATGGAAAGATTAATTATAATCTCTGTAACCGTTTGTCTTTCTCTTTCTATTGAAAGAAAATTTGAATTACATATTTTGATTCTTAAAAAATATCCAATGTTATAACTATCATCATTCATGTGATTCCATGCAGAGCCGGTCCTGAAAACTTAAAAGCAAGAAGCAAAAGAAAAAATTGAGGCTTATAATTTGTAAAACTAAAAAAAAAGTTTGTAAACAATGTAAATAGAAGTAGGAGACTAGAACTTGTAGTCCACCCTTTGATGTAAAGTGCCTTTTACCATTAGACTATTTAAAAAATTATGTAAGAAAATGCGACCGATTTTATATAGAATCAAAAGAAGGTCGCAAGCAGAAGTTTTTTTCGCTTGGCCTCATGGACGTCTCTAATTCCATGTCAAAGGGGTATAACCACAATTACTCCACTCGAATAAATGATGCGCTAATGTTCTATGGGGCATATACTCGTACACATGCAACTTTGCCATCATTGCAAAACCAAGAAGTGGAACCAAATGCTTGTGTCAGAGACTAGTAAACATCTTGTTGTTGAACTCACTCATCAGTACCCTTTCATCAACAACTCCAAAGTCCATCCTCTTAACAGTGATGGTGGTGCCATGACATTGTACTGCATTGTAAATGACCCAAAACCACCTTGGCCTAATATATTTTCCTCACTAAAATCATGGGTGACTCGACGAAGAGTTTCTATCGGGTATAAATGGTCATCATCACGATCATGTCCAATATCATCCACAAGGGCACCAACTCTAATCAACGCCCTCTGAAACTCCCTAGGTCTACCATTCTAAATATTTCCCATCGTAGATTTCTTAAGCTAATAAACGTAACCAATGATACTGATGGTGATCAAGATGAGTGCTCTTCCAATTATGCTTACAATGATTATATTTATAGTGATTCCATTGTCTCTTTACTTGTGTCTGAGCAACTTATTTATGGGTTCGTAAATAACCTTTACGTGTTTTGGAAGCCTCGATATTTCTGGTATTTTCCCTCTGAGCTGGCTGGTTTGGAGGTTAATCTCAACCAGTTCAGGGAGAGAAATAATCACCAGTAAAATCATGTCACCTAGAGATAAACCAGAAAGGTTAATAGATACAAATCGGTACGGTTGATGTGGTTGCACTCCACGCCTTTCCATTTGCATACTGCGCAAATGTAGAACGAGATAAACCAAAAAGATTATGACATGAATATTTGTATCTATATTTAGTAATTACTAATTTTTATATATTTATATTGGTATCTCAACTTTGAATCTGTGATTTTGTTTTGTTCAGTTTTTTTAAATATCTTACTTATGTTTTGCTCATTTTTTGCTTATTTTTTGCTTACTTTTGATCATTTTGTTTTCTCTGGATTATTTATATCATTTCAAAAATTATATTATATTAATAGATGTAGTCACTATAAATTCCTTCAAACAACTTAATTTGATATTTTAGAGGTTGAGTTAACATTAAATATAAAAAAAACTTCACCGATTCTTGTTTTTTTATTTTTTGAAATCTGTATATATATTTATTTATACGTATAGGCGTTTGAGAGCATCCTGATGGTTTCAAAAATTTCAACAGTAAGTAATTTTTTCTTTTCTCAACCATTAAGTTAGTATTTATATATACACCAAAATGAAAATTTACTTAATTTTATGTTTTTATTGAATAACATTTATTACCTACCTAAAAATAATTTGACCATTGAAAAACATATAAAAGAATACAAAATAAAAGGATTAATTTGATTGTATACCTCTATTTTTTGTTATTGTAAATTTTATTTAAAAATTAATAAAGTACATAAACCAGCGGAAAAATCAAATATCCCTGAAAAATAGTATACATTATATCTCATTAAAAAATGGGGGATTAGCAAAAATACCCCTTTTCTCATGCCCCTTTTCAAAAATGCCCCTTTTAGATGTCTATTTTCAAAAATGCCCCTTTTTAAATCTGAAATTTTTATAAAGTTTTATTAGGTTTATAAGGTACTTATGGATTGTAACTACTACTTGAAGACTCGATCCAAGTATTTATAAGGTTTTATAAGGTGTTTTTAAAGGTTTTACAAGTTATTTTAAAGGATTTTTAAGGTTTTTCAAAGGTTTTACAAGATATTTTAAAGGTTTTTAAAGGTATTTAAAATGCATTTATAAGGTATTTATAAAGTATTTATAAGATTTTAGATACATAGAAATGTAGTTTGTGTATGTTTTAATAATATTACATACATATTTGGGTAAATCTTATATTTTTAAGAGCATTTTTTATAAGGTTTAAAAAAAGGGGTATTTTTGAAAAGTGGCATTGAAAAAGTGGCATTATTAACAATTTCCCTTAAAAAATAGTATTTTGTTTATTAAAAATTATATAATTTTGAATTACCTTTTTGAATAATAATATCATCAAATCTAATTTTTTATATTTTTATTTAAACAAAATTTTAGATAATGATAAATTTACACATAGTAATTGTTTTTTAAATTTTACTATTGTTAAAATATTAATTAGGAATTTTAGTTAAATTTAACTATTTTAAAAATTAATTTTTATAAATAATGCTTATAAATATAAAGGGTATTACGGTATATGTTTAATGAGAAAAATTTAGTTTTCAAATTACTATTAAATTGAGTGTATTTTTCAAATTTTTTTATAAGACTTCGTATATTATAAAAATCTCCCAATATAAAATTATCAAATTTTACATTAAAAATATTAAATAAGATCAATTATTATGAAAGAGAGAAAGTATATGTGTATTGTATACTACCTATAATTAACACATCAACTAAAACCTAATGTACACATTATTAACACATCAACTAAACCTAATGTAAATGACATGTCGATACAACACTTTAGGATCAAATTCACAAGGAATAAGGATTTAGCTCACTAGCAATGCATGTTATTAATTAATCTAAGCTAGATATGATTGGTTTAGTTTTTTTTTTTTAATCAAAATTAACTAAAACTAACAAATTTGAAAAGTAAATAAAGAGGGAAATAAACTAAACAATCTTAAACAACAGATAAAAAATGTCCAACCATGAATTTATCTGTTTGTGATTCAAAAAATTTAAAATCTTAAATATAAAATTTTATGTTACACATACGTAACACTTTACAAACACATCTATAAGCTTTGTATTCTATCATATTTAACTTATGTTTTCTTATATTTTGATTAAATTTCATCATTTTTCTTTATTATTTATCTTATTTAAATAATGATGATATATTGATAGAAGTCTAGTCACACTGAAATTCATTCAACCAACTTACTTTGGTGTTTTGGGTGTTTTAGATATAGTTTTAATGAATCCATCATTGATTTTTTAATTGAAAAATGAAAAGTTCAAAAAATTTAGTTTCGAATTTGGTTCTAAATTTCTAATACAACACATTAAAGATAATTTTATGTCTTTTCATATCCAGCGAAGAGATAAACAGAAGGAAGATGGGATTGTAGTAGGAGTTGCACTTGTTATCCTAGTCATTATTGGTTTATTTGTTCGGATGTACAAGTGTAGGAAATCTAGACTATGGAAACAGAAGACATCAGCAACGCTTTCATTGATCATAATGTTATCGATGAAAGTGTCATCCATACACAATAGAGATTCTCCGAACAGCCACTAACAATTTTATCAATGAAAACGTCTTTCGAAAAAGAGGTTCAAGCATTGTCTATAAAGGAGAACATACCACGGCACCATGATTATAGTCAAGAGAATAAACTTAAAATCCATCGATGAGAAAGATATAAATGAGTTCAACAATTTTGGTTAACATTTGGTTACCCTCCCGACACTCGGTTGCGAATATAAGCGGTAGTTCTTCCCGTAAGAACATTTTTTCGGGTAATGCCCTTGTTGTCCACAAATTCGACGATCCTCTCAAAGGTTACCTATTCTGCCCTTCTGGAGTCACTGACCGCTTCTCGGTTCTCTGGATTGGAATGGCATTTGGATCGGTTTCTTCCCCAAGTTACCAATTGCTAACATTTCATCAATCATCGAATATATAGGGTTTAGCCCCCATCAGGTACGGATCCTTGGAAAATCTTATCAGGAAACACATTACTCAGCTCCCCCATCCATGGCGAGATTCTCAATGACTTTTCTCCTCCACTCATTAGAACAGGTACATCACATCTCATGCCTTAACCAAAATTTATTGATGCACACCAAGTCGGTGGTTTAAACATCTTTAACAGGAAACTCTGTAGTACGTGGGTGAATGGTGATAATTCGCTCCATGTTCCAATATTCCTCGATACTTAACTGTCGGACAGGATCTCAAAATACTCTGGAGTCAGTAGCTCCAATGGAGTAGTGCAAATATCGTCAGGTAAGACCATAATGTACGCCAATGCTTCCTGTAAAGTTCCATACTCTGACAACAAGTAATTATCCAATCCGACCCGAGCGACATATCGCTATTCCAAACCATCTACACATCACCGGATAATGACTGTTCAATCTCTTATGAATTGAACGATTCCGGGTAGAACATGTCATCGCTGTCAATATCCAAGTATCCATTTGCTAGCGGACCTTCAGAGTCATCTACAACACAATATAATCCGGCATCGGCACATTCTCAAACATTCCTAATAGGAACAATTGCACCTTGTTGAAGAGTCAAAGAGTTCAATGTAATCTGTAAAAGGTATCCATTCAGATATAGTCTTGGCCTGAGAATCATCGTCAATTCTTCCATATCCTTTTGTGATACAATATCAGAAGGCACACATGCCAAGATAAAACCAAGCCTGCCGGTTCGCGCTCTAAACTGACCATATTTAACAAAAATGGAGGAATCAAGCCCAAATCAAGTTCTGGTCAAGAAAAAGGTGTAGGATTAATTATTCACCAGAAAGTCACATATTTAAATACGTTTCAGAGAGACAGTTTAGAAAACTACCGAGCCAATGAAGCCGAATGCCAAGAAGACCCAGCCAGATCAAGCCATCTTCAAGTGCTTCCATCTAAAATCATAATTCCTCGCGCAATATTCGATATTCACCGATATTACGGATATATTATGATGTTTTGAATATTAAAGAGCTTTGCCACCTGAGTGCCACGAGAGCCTTCCCGAAGCTCCCCAAGTTCACATTCACCAATGAAGCCGAATGCTAAGAAGACCCAGCCGGATCAAGCCATCTTCAAGTTCTCCCAACCAAACACATATCTCCTCGTGCAATATTCTATATTCACCAATATTACGGATATCGTATGATGTTTGGGCGAGCTAGTTATGAATATTACTCATCCAAATCACTTGAGTGCCACGAGAACCTTCCCGGAGCTCCCTAAATTCACGTTCACGGATCAAACGACATATTTCCTCCACCCATATTGAAGATTCACCGTAAAACAGCCCATTTGATGAAGAATTGTCGAGGAACATTTATGTGTCATCGAGCGAGAATTGGAGATGCTCGAGAAACAGTCATATCCGACTATACCATCACTTACCCGGAGCTGTTTAATGAAAGTTACCTTTTATTTTTTTTGTGCGCACCTCAAAACCACTCATAGAAAAAAGGAGATCATCTACACCTTCTAGAAGATCTCCCACATGACCTCTTGTGCACCTTACCCCACTTGATCATGCGAAGACCCAACTTGCCATATTCGGATCCAAGGAGCTTTAGTTCTCAACAACTCTTTTCTTGTCACTACTGCGTTTTGAAGACCCTCCACACGTCTCGGAATGTCCCAAGAAGTCGTGTCTTTCTTCCCAAGCTTTCGAGATACAAGAATGAAGATATTTCCTTATTTGGCCTGATTTCGTATTCAATTTCCCAACAGCTCTATGTATTTATTTTTGCGATTCTTTTACTTGTTTTAGCACCTTAATAGGTTTGGTTTAGATTTTTTTGTGAACATATCGAACCTGATCGTTAATGCATGTTTAGTATTAGGAATTTACAGACGAGAGTTGGAATTCTGATTATTACACATAGATAGTCAATACACACGAGAGTTGGTCGATTATAGTTTTGTGATTTGAGTTCTAGAACGGTTCCTATTTAATCCTACCAATAACTACTAGATCTACAATTCTGATATTTCTTGAGAAATTTCCTAAGTCTGACGTTTTCCTCCATTGATTTACTAATCGATTTATTCGCTGTTTGTTATTTTAATTTACTATATTTTCTATTTAGCTTGATTTCGAAACTAAAAACTTTCTGTGTGAACCAAAAATTTGTGTGGAATTCGACCCTTAAGTACTAACGACGATCTCTTTATTTGAGGGAGTAACTTGAGGTCAATTTGATCGATATTAACTATTTACATATTTTAGAAAGTAGCCTAGACTACGAACCCATATATATGATATAATAACCTTTGATAAACTTTTTAAAACAAGTAAAATATAAAAAATACATAAGAAACAAATGAATATAAAAATTCAGATACATATTACTAAATGACATAGTAATACATAAGATACAAATAATTACACTATTATTATCTTCTAGTTAAAACCTAGGAAGCACTGAAACTTCGTCGAAGGTCCGCTCCCTGCTTCGGTATCTTAGTCGGAATCGCAAGCTCTTGGAAGCTTTTGGAATCTTGCTTCCATAACACTTCCAAAAAATCCACTTTGGAAGCTCACGATTCCATTTAAAAAAATCGATGTAACAAATAAATGAGAAACATGAAATTATTTTTGATAGTTGTTTTTTTACAAAATGAAAAACAACCAAAACTAATTTTGCAATTCAGTATTTTTGCATACTAATCTTTGTATTTTATTTCTAAAAGATCAAGCTTAAGAAAATGACCACCATTTATTTGGGAGATGTTGGAATGTTTAATTGAATGAAATTCACTTTGAGAAACTTGAGTTTATTTGGAACTTTATTTTATGGAATTAGAAAAATGATAATGAAGATAGTGACTAAAATTTTGACTTTGAACTATTTGATTTTTATTTATTATGAAAATAAATTATTTGATGTTTATTTGTAGTTGAGGTATTTTAAAATCTATGTACTAGATTTGGGGATTTTTTCGAATTTCCAAAGAGATATTTTTTTTTCTGAATTTTCATTTTTTTTTCTTTTGTTTAGGCATTTCGATATTTATTAATTAATTTTCAAACTAAGCATTTACGTGAACCAATGGTTTTTGCTACACCACAAAAAAAAAACAAAACAAAAAACATCGACCAAGCCCATTGTATAAGGTCCATTAACAATTAAAAAAAAAAGAAGAAAAAGAAGAAAATACTAGTTTAATTATCACAAAAGCACAACAACATCAAATTAAAGCTTATTTAAATACATGCTCAACCTCGCCTAGATCATAAGTTTTTGGGTCAATCCCACTTACGAAATACAACAACAACATGAAACCTTATCTAAAGAAAATAAAATAAAAATTGGAACTGACGATCAAACCGACTACTTAGGAAATTGGACTAATAAAATTTAAACACACTGCCGACAGCCGAAAAGAGCAGCAAACCGATTCTTTTTGAATCTTTGGTGTTCTCGAGATGGAGATCCTAATGAGGGAGGAGTTGGAGATCATGGTCTCTTCATCTTCAGTTGCTTATTTTTTCACCCGATAAACATCTCCCACATCCATTTAGTGGTTGCAGATTTGATCACACTGTCCGAAGTAACTCTAGGGCGATAAGCCAACATCACGTTGTAGCCACTTTGACGGAGACGGAGACATTCAGACATAAAATCATCATATCCACAATAATCATGACATTGCGAGGATGAATATTCAAGTTACTCCACTCGCGCATTTTTTCCATATCTCATTATCGCTCACTTGCTTGCTTCTAGTTTTTGAAAAAAAAACAAATTATCAAAGAAAAACAAATTATCAAATCATGTTAGTGAAATCTTTCAGATAATTATTAAGAGTATAAATCACTAACCGTCATGACATCTATAGAGAAACACTCCGTTGGTTGGTTGTTGTAGTGTAGTCCGGACGGTCTCAGTAAGCTTATCGTTGTTTGAGATAACGCCTATGATGTCCACATGGACTAGATATTATAACCTCCTCAACAATTGTGTTATAAGATGACCGATAGTATTAGCATCAATTCGACATGGGCAAACAATTCTCCACATCCCACCATATTGTGGTGGGAGCATTAGCATTCAATTGTGATACTCGTGAGTTACATTGTCCGGATCCCATAACCTAAAATAAATTGACAAACTAAATGATGTTCAAAGGTTTTTTTTTTTTTTGAACACCAAATGCTCGAAGCTTATTTGCAAAGAAAACAAGTATGAGAAAAACATATCACAAGAATACTTACAAAGTTTGTTTTTGTGCACTTTGATCAATAGTCACTCATGTTGTTGCTTTTAAAGAATTTTTTTTTTCTTTTTTTGGACACAGAGCTTTTATAGAATAATATGAGCTATTCTACTTGCTCAATAATTTTTTCTGTTTCTCACTTGGCTTTCTAATAATTGATGTATAGTTACAATCGACTAGTATGGAGTAATTAAATAGAAAAAAAAATAAAAAAAATTTCTTCTTCATTTTTAGTGGTTTTGTTGCAAGGAGTATTGAGTCGTATATTACAAATGCTTTGGTGTCTTTGTAATTATGTTTGTTTCTAATGTTATGTATGTTCTTTGCTTTTTCTACTATAGCAGATTGTTTTTAAGTCATTCTAGCTCTGTCATCATTTCATATAAACAATATTGATGGAGAGTAATCATCTATAAAAGTTTGTTTCACAAAAGAAATTTTTTTTTTCAAAAGATTGAATATAGTGGTTGAGATTGGTCTTTCTATGCAAGAAGAACCAGTCACAATTGACCAAAGCGAAGGAAAATTGCATACACTAGGAACCTATAATTCCCAATTATAAAAAAGATAAAAATGATATGAGAGAGAGAGAGATAGAGAGAGAGAGAGAGAGAGATAAAAGATTTTTGAACACCAAAACAACCCTTAACTTGACAAACGAACGGGTTAAATCCTCATTTTATTATTTTGAATACCATCAATATTAGACATAACGAATCAAGCTCATTTAAATAAGATTGTATAAAACCAAAAATGTCTCCT